>CP136064.1:189083818-189683818 GCA_032622095.1 Siphonodentalium dalli
GAATACAGCGAGAACCGCCAGACGAGAACCACCTTGATTCCATAGCCCCCAACAAAGAAAATCTCCCAGAGAGAACCACATAGGGTAACCTCAACAGAGAACTTCCATACATGGACAACCCCAATAGTCACTATGGAGCCCCCGGGAGAAACACCTCAAACAACCTGCCAGTGAGAACCAACGTCTCGATCTCACACCCCTCAAAAGGAGAACAACTACAACAAGAGGTGCGCTGTCGCGTGGCATTTGCCCCCGACCGTAGCAATTCGGATTAAGCATGGACAAAACTGCAGATATCTGAGGAGGTCTATATGACCATTCCAAAAGAAGTTCGTACAGAAATGTTGACTAAAAACCCCAAAACAATCGATCCGGAAACCCAAAAACAAGCGAAAATTCAAATTTTCTAAGTTGAAAAAAGGACCATTACTCTGGCAAAAATCATCAGATCATACCCAAATTCGCACTTGACATGTATTTTCATATAACTGATCCACAAAAATTCGGGATTTGCAATCGTACCACCAAAGCTCACGCTATCATCTGGAAACAAAAAAAACAAGAGAAAAATTGAATTTTCTAAGTAAAAAAAGGGCCATAACTCTGGTGAAAATGGGTGGACGAAACCCGCGCTATGCATGTAGCTGTTCCCCCATGCTGCGCTATCACCATACCATATATCAGCTAAATCTGCCCAGCAGTTGCTGAACAATAATGCAAAATGTTTGTACGGACGGACAAAATTCAAATATTCTAAGTTGAAAAAAGGACCATTACTCTGGCAAAAATCATCAGATCATACCCAAATTCGCACTTGACATGTATTTTCATATAACTGATCCACAAAAATACGGGATTTTCAATCGTACCACCAAAGCTCACGCTATCATCTGGAAACCAAAAAAACAAGAGAAAAATTGAATTTTCTAAGTAAAAAAAGGGCCATAACTCTGGTGAAAATGGGTGGACGAAACCTGCACTATGCATGTAGCTGTTCCCCCATGCTGCGCTATCACCATACCATATATCAGCTAAATCTGCCCAGCGGTTGCTGAACAATAATGCAAAATGTTTGTACGGACGGACAAAATTGAATTTTATAAGTCAAAAAAGGGCCATAACTCTGGTGAAAATGGGTGGACGAAACACGCGCTATGCATGTAGCTGTTCCCCCATGCTGCTCTATCACCATACCAAATATCAGCATAATCTGCCCAGCGGTTGCTGAACAATAATGCAAAATGTTTGTACGGACGGACGGAGACGTCGACTATATACCCGCCGACTTTTCAAGTCAGGGCATAATAACCACCCAGAACGCGAGCTTGAGCGAAGAGGTCAATATTGAACTCAGTCAATCATAAACCAGCACCATCCCGGCATACTATATAAGGAGGAACATGCACCAAACGACACAAGTGTGTTAATGGGGTTGTTGATATGACATGTGTACCAGTGTGGAAGGATACAACAAGTGGTACAGCCTCAATGCCATATTGACAAACACATTAACACATGTGTGTTTATTACACACCGCCTGTCCTAGAATCAGTGAATTAAAAAAACCCAGATATAGACAGTTTATTCAGGCACATACAAGGTTTGTTTTGTCATGCGCAATGATGCTTTTATTTTAGAGTTCCAGTTTCATGCTTGAGGCAAACATCATTTACATCGTGTGATGTCAATGAGATGCGTATGGAACCGGTAGGGCATACTGATATGTAAATAAAGGCACAGTAGGAACACTGTAATTCTAGGAACAAGCATGTAATAATATACGGACTGGCTTGAGTGCCGAACTGCTAAGGTACTGTAGATCTATGCATGACATCATTCATTTGTCATGACAAATGCATGCGGTCTTTACAACAATGGCTGTGCCCGAGTGCTGATTTATTCAATGCCGAATCAATAGGCACATGTATGCTCAATGCAATTCGAGCACTTTCAGACAGCACGAGGTAATTGGGGGATTTGAATCAAAATCAAAGTAGGATGATCCATTTCCAAATTCTAAATTACATGCCTGGTAATACTATAGTATGGACTCGAAAGAGACTATATAGTCCCATGTTGAAATACATTACCAAATGATTTGTGCAGGGCTCCAGGCCATCAGTCATCACATAAGACTCTAGACAAACTGCTAAAGTGCTGTATACGGTACTTTAGAAGTTTGGTTAAAGTGCCGTATATGGTAATTTAGCAGTTTGACTAGAGTTTGGCTAAAGTGCCATGTACGGTACTTCAGCAGCCTGGCTAAAGTGGAGTATACGTACTCTAGCCACGGCCAATAATATACAAGAGGACTAGATTCTACCAAAAATCAGGACAACACACAGTTCTGAAGAAGTTTAAAATACAAGACAGTCAATGACTGTGGGGTCGCTCACCAGACTGCAAAGACTGATAAGACTGGGACTCTGGAGACCACAACAGTCAGAACTTTTCATAATCACTTTAAAATAAGTAGATATCTAAAGAGTTAAATCTAAAAAAAAAAAATTGGAGTTATGTCCCTGGCCCCGCCCACATTTGACCCAGTGACCTGATTTGAACAAATCTGAACCCCAGTCACCCAAGGATCCTTCATACCAAATATGAACCCATATAGCCAGATGGTATTTGAGAAGTCACTTTAAGAATACTATGGAGGGAAAGAGTTATGGCCCTGGCTTCGCAACTATTTGACCCAGTGACCACATTTGAACAAATCTGAATGAGAATCACCTAGGGAACATCCACACTAAATATGAACCCATTTGGTCTTATGGTTCCAGAGGACGGACAGACGATGGACGGCCGAGGAGTGATGACTATAGCTCCGCCGGAGCACAGGTAGGGTGGCTGGTTGATAATTAAATCTCTTATCTCCGCCCCTATTTGAACAAACGTGAATCCCCATCTATGAGATCCATTCATTTGGTAATTTCAGACATTAGATTTTTAAGAGTTGAACTGAACTGATTTTCCTAAAATGACCCCAAATCTGAAAAAATCTAAACCCCAGTCACCGAAGGACCCTCCATATCAAACATAAGCTAAATAGTCCAGATGGTTCTTGAGAAGAAATTGTTTTAAGAATTACTATGGAAGGAAAGAGTTATGGCCCTGACTTCTCACCTATTTGGCCTGATGAACTCATTTGAACAAATCTGAATGTGAGTCACCTGGGGGACATCCACACCTAAATATATAAACCCATTTGGTCTTTAATATGTATCTGGAGAAGAAAACAATTGATGGACGGATAGAGACATAATGACAGATGGATGGATGGGAGAACAGTCTGACATAGAGACTGACAAATTCAATCCAATATACCCCCCCCCCCCAAGTTTTCTTTGCAAAATCAGGGTATAATGAGTTCAACTGGATACTGGTGGTTAAGAACATAATATTCGAACAGACAAGCCTGAATATAGTGTCTGACATTTTCAGAATGAGGTCCCCAAAGGGTGAATTTAATGACACAATCCTGCAATACGGGCTAGCATCACCAAATTCACCCTCTGGGGACCTCATTCTGTGTAGGCCTCAACTGCTATGGGAGACATAGCATTAGATTGAAGTTCTCCAGTTAAGTTGGTGATGTGCACCCATTGGGCACCTCAATTATGCATTTTATATTCACAAATTAGGGGATATAGAAACTAAACAGAAGGGAAAAAGTAAGTAAAAATGTAAATTTAAGTGTCTATATACTTCCCAGAAGATGAGGCCTAAGCAGAATGAGGACCCTGGCTAGTGTATTTGGTGATGCTAGACTGCTGTGCAGGGTAGCATAACTAAATTCACCCTCTGGGGACCTCATTCTGCAAATGCCAGACACACTAAATTCAGGTTAGAGAACAATAATTTGTTTTGATTTTATTTTAATAACAAACACTGGCATGAGTGCTAGCTAAGCATTAGTTCACACCTGTCAGCCTGATAAACATCTCAATTGATGACTGTGTGTGTATTTATATTAACTCTCTCTCTGTCTGTAGCTAATACAATTGACCTAATCTGCTGGTGGGAGAGATCCTGTGAGTTAGGAGATGAGATAGGGTGGAATGCTGTTGGTTGGGGGCAGGGTGGGGTTCTGGGTCATGTGGGGGAGGGTGATATTTGTTTTTTGTATGTTAAATTGATCAAGGAGTTCCTGAATTTTTTATTATTTTTTTGTTGGAATTATGGCCCTGGCTCCACCCCTATTTGACCCAGTGACCCCATTTGAACAAATCTGAACCCCAGTCATTCAATGACCCCCCATACCAAATATAAACTAAATCGGCATAATGGTTCTAGACAAGAAGTCGTTATAAGAATTACCAAGGAGGAATATAGTTATGGCCCTGGTTTCGCAACTATTTGACACAGTGACCTCATTTGAACAAATCTGAATGACAGTCACCTAGGGAACATCCACACCAAATATGATCAAAATGCAAAAATGTAATTGTTTTGTTTTTAGAGTTATGTCACTGGCTCTGCCCCTATTTGACCCAGTGACCCAATTTGAACAAATCTGATTACCAGTCACCCAAGGTCCCTCAGTACCAAATATAAGCAAAATCGGCCCAATATTTTTTTAGAAGAAGTCACTGTAAGAATTACTATGAGTTATGGCCCTGGTTTCTCAACTAATTGACCGGGTGACCTCATTTGAACACATCTGAACACCAGTCACCCAAGGACCCTCCATACCAAATATTAGCTAAATCGGCACAATGGTTATGGACAAGAAGTTGTTGTAAGAATTACTATGGAGGAATAGAGTTATGGCCCTGGTTTCGCAACTATTTGACCCAGTGACCTCATTTGAACAAATCTGAATGAGAGACACCTAGGGAACATCCACACCAAATATGAACCAATTCGGTATGATGGTTTCAGAGGAGAAGATGTTTTTAAAAAAGTTGACGGACGGACCGACGGACGAGGAGTGATGACTATAGCTCCACCGGAGACTTCGTCTCAGGTGAGCTAATAAAAGAAACTAGTAGACAAGTGGAGGATAATCCATAGGTGGCAAATTCCCTGGAGAGGCATCGGTTTCTAGTTTTCCTTTATTACTTTGGAGTACAAAATAGACATTAACCTAACTGGCAATAGTTCCATCATTCACAAATGATGTCACCGTCTTTGGTTAGGCCCCCACTTCCGCTTCTAACTCTGTATTTGCATTTCCTCTGTGGACCAACTGATCAATGATAGGAGGATCCACCATTTCTTATTGTGTTATCATTCTCCACATGTTACCGGTCTCATATGGAGAATCTGCAATTACAGCCCATAGACTGCTGCAGTTACGGCCTATTACACCCCTGGTTGGCCCTTTCTATAATAAATGTAATCTTGGAATGATCTATATTCATCCGGAGGGATGTTCAGGAATTATGAGCAGATGACAGACAATATAAATTGCAGAAGGAATGCTATTCATTGGTTGGAAATGTTCATATAATAAGTTCAACAATTGAACTTATTATCTAAACATTTCCTATGCTATAATTACTTGTCAATGAATATTTAGTAAAGAAATAGTTAATTGGTCCTGCTAATGTGCTATGATGTTGGTGTGTCCTGCTAATGTGCTATGATGTTGGTGTGTCCTGCTAATATGCTATTATGCTGGTGGGTCATGCAAATGTGCTATGATGCTAGTGGGTCCTGCTAATGTGCTATGATGCTGGAGTGTCCTGCTATGGTGCTGGTTTGTCCTGCTAATGTGCTGATGCTAGTGGGTCCTGCTAATGTGCTATGATGCTGGAGTGTCCTGCTAATGTGCTATGGTGCTGGTTTGTCCTGCTAATGTGCTATGATGCTGGTGGATCCTGCTAATGTGCTATATGGTCCTGCTAATGTGCTATGTATGATGCTGGTGGGCCCTGCTAATGTGCTATGATGCTGGTGGTCCCGCTAATGTGCTATGATGCTGGTGGGTCCTGTTAATGTGCTATGATGTTGGTTGGTCCTGCTGAATTGCTATGATGCTGGTGGGGCAAAATGATGCCGTTAGGAAAATGAAGCATGATTTTTTCTAAAGTTGAAATTTTTGCGGCCTTAGGATAATCTGAATGAATGTAGAAAAACACATTATGTGCATGAAACATTCATATTAACATATCTATTGTAAAATCAATGTCACACCACCATTTCTGAAGGAATTGGTCTTTTAATATTTCCCCGATATTGTTACGATATTTACTTAAACTTGAGAACATTTACCTTCAATGACGTGCCTCCAATAATTCAGCATGTGTCTTTTGCATTTAATGCTCAAAGGGAACCTGCCAATTTCACCATAGACCATGAATGTTGTAGTACTTCTCTTCATTTTCATAATCTGCTTGTAAAATCCCAGGATGAGTTTGTCTAGTTCGTATAGATTTTCCATAGCCCAAATCTCGCTACAGTATAAAACTATTGGTTCGATAGGGTTAGTATCAAGGCAATATTCAATTGTAATTTTTCAGTTTGGCCAACCATAAATGCCTAAGTTATAGAGGATTAGGACCGCCTGCCAACCGTCCCACAGTATATTATAAGTCAAGTTTTTGAAGAAAAAATTTACTAATATATGTCTTTTTTTGTGAAAATTAATGAGGCATCGTTCTTGAAAAAAATCTACCTGAGCTATGGCCATCAGAAAATATTGAAAAAAGTCTCTGGAAGTTCTGTTATTGGCCCGAGAATTTATGAGATTTGTGAATTAGCAGAGATACAACGCACTTTCATTATGCAAACATGATTGATGACCAATAACATAGTGTGGTTCTGTGTGTGTATACAGTAATGCCCTAAATAATCGACTCCTTAACCACAGCAGAAATTATGGGTAATTTTTCAGGATTTAGTCAGAAATATGGCTTGTTACTGAGAGCTTTCCGATGAATGGCAAAAAGCCATATTTCTGACTAAACCCTGAAAAATTACCCATAATTCTGCTGTGGTAAAGGAGTTGATTATTTCGGGCATTACAGTATATAAAATCTTTCAGAGTACTATTACGATAGCAATTTATTACTAACAATGTAATGATTGAGCAAGGTCTCATTGACATAAGATATAGATCACCTGTAAATTGAACAAGTAAAACAATAAATTAAATAAAATAACAGATCTTCCCATTCACTGATATCGAAGGGGGCAGAGCCGCAGAGCCTGTTTGAATATTGCAAAAAATGAGTATCATTCAACATTGCGAAAGCTTACTGGTAATAAAGTTATCTGGAATCAGCCTGGAGGGAGGCATAGCAGATATCGTCACCATAAAATGTGTCACTTCTCTTTTTGTCCTAGGGAGAAGCTGGGACTAATATAACAGGGATGGTTGTCTTGCCAGGGAGAAGTAATCTCTCTCACTCTGCTAATCCAGCATCTACATGCATATGTCCAGTGTATTTAAGTGTATTATGTGATCATAAAATGCTGATTGTGGAGATGCACATTGAACTTCACTGTTCATGACTTTACTGTGATAATAGCCCACTTCTTCCTAAACAAATAGGTAGAAGTGTCTTCCCTCCATTTATAATCTCCAGACAGGCTCCAGCGCTGGCGATAAGGGTTCAAATTCACCAGTTTATCATCCATTAAAATCACTTTTAGATTAGCCGTAAGTGTGTGGATTTCCTCCACCGCTAAAACTGGCAATGTCGTGATATGACCTTAGTTGCTGAAAGTGACAATAAACCCCAATCAATCAATCAATCACTCATACCAGAAACATCCAGGCCTCAAAATATGGTGCTGGACAATTGCAGAATGAGGTCCACAGAGGGTAAATTTATTGCTACCCCGCACATCCTCTGCTGACCTCATTCTACTATGGAAGACCAAGACAGATAATAAAGATACTTTCCATAGAATATGGGACCTAAGCAGACTGGTAAATTTAGTGATGATAACCCCCTTTGTTGACCTCATTCTGCAAATGACCAGCACCATATTTTGAGTCCTGGAAACACCCACTTTGTTTACAAATCTATAACATTCAATCAGGCCCTACACATTCAAACACTATTTATTGTAGCATGCAGGGATGTTAAAGCCATGCTTCTCTGGGTTGTAGGTAGATTCATCGTCTTTGGTTCAGGCTTGGGAGCAGTCTTGGGAAGAACTGGAAATGTCCCATCAGTGCATCTTCTTCAGCTGTTCAAAGGTCATGAAGAACTAAACAGTTAAGGAAACATGTTGTAAATGGGGAGGAGAGGTTTAGATAATAAAACAGCCAAGCCTGCAAATAGTGTGCCTGTCATTTCTTCTTCTACTTACGACAGCTCGCTGTCATTTACTGACAATTATGAGCCGGTCCAGGTGCTACCAAGGCCGAATATCTTTATAAGCCTGTGGTGACTGCAGTAGCATTCTTTAATGTGCACACACCAAGGCGTGTACATGGGTCAGCCATTATTGTCCACCCCCGATTGGTCAGCATACTGCAAGAATGAGGTCCCCAGAGGATAAATGTAGTGATGCTATCCCGCACAGTGGGCTAGCATCACTAAATTCACCCTCTGGGGAACTCATTCTGCTTAGGCCTCATCTCCTGGGAAGTATAGTCTCAAATAGTTTTAGTTACATTTCCCTTCTGGGAAGTTTCTATTTCCCCTAATTTACAGAAGAGAAAATGCATAATCGAGGTGACTAATGGGTGAACTTCAACTTGGGAAATTTAATCTGATCCTAGGTCTCCTATAGCAGTTGAGGCCTAAACAGAATGAGGATCCCAGAGGGTGAATTCAGTGATGCTAGCCCAATTCACCCTCTCATGCTGCAAATGACAGACACACTATTTGCAGGCTTGAATACAGTAAGCTTCAAACTTGGGTCGCTAGTAGGTACCGGCGGTCAGATGATTTATGTCATAACTAGAAGTTCCCCTTTTGTAGAAACAAGTTTAGATCATTCCGAGCCCAATATAACATAATTTAATACTCATAGCAAGCACAGTAATCCAATGCATATAGTCACGTGTCTTAATAATAATGTATAGCATTTTTAAAGCGCCTTATCCCATGAGGCCCAAAGCGCTCAATGATACAACAGATGACCGAGCTCCAGCACATTTAAACACATATACGCATGTACACACAAACAATAACTACAATGAAATAAATCAAACAATTCATATACAAATCAGGATGAAGGCTGTGTGTATTGTATAAAACAATGCAGGAAATGTGTGCTCAGCTTTGGTCGTCGTCGTTGCCATAGTGAAGTTTAAACAGATACGTTTTGAGTTCTGTTTTGAAAGAGTCCAAAGTAGCAAAATTCCTAAGTGTAAGCGGGAGTGAATTCCAAAGGTTTGGGCCATAGCATTCAAAAGATCGACGACCATAATTAACAAGGTCACGTTTGGGGACAGCAAGTAATATTTTATCAGCTGACCTTAAGCCTGGTTTACCAGGTACATAGCATGAAAGAAGAGATTCGATATATACAGGGAGGGGCGAGAGACAGTCAAATTTCTTACAACATAAGACAGCAATTTTATAGTCAATGCGGGCTTGAATTGGTAGCCAGTGCAGTTCTTTGAACATTGGTGTCAGGTCAGAAAATTTAGGCTTCTTAAGAATCACACGAGCAGCAATGTTCATCATACGTTGAAGTTTATCAATTTCTGTCTTTGGTAAGCCAGCCAGAAGTGGGTTACAGTAGTCAATCTTGGAAAGAACAAATGACGAAACAAGAGTTTTAGCAGCATCGGTGGTTATGAATGGCCTGATGTGAGAAATTCTCCTTATATCCAGAAATAGACTTCTGCATAAATTGTTTATGTACACTTCCATTGACAGAGTACTGTCCAGGTGAATGCCCAGATATCTGGCACACGACGATGGCTTTATGTCGGAATCACCTATACGAATGCAGTCCAAAGGGGTGTTCTTAATTCTGTGATCAGTTCCAAATAACATTATCTCGGTTTTGTCATCATTTAAACACAGTTGGTTTGCGCCCATCCAGTTCTTCACTGCCGTTATACATTGCTGCATTTCTGAGATATTGTTTGCGAACTCTGATGGTGAGCTGGGCGTATAAATCAGTGTATCGTCTGCGTACATGTGGTATTGTAGATTTCTCTGTGTGATGATTTGCCCCAATGGCTTAGTGTACATGAGATAGAGCACGGGCCCAAGGACTGATCCCTGGGGGACACCAAAGGATAGTTCATATGGTTTGGAACAGAATTCTCCACAGTGAACAGTCTGGATTCTGCCTGATAGATATGACTTGAACCATTGGAGAACTTTCCCTGAAATTCCGAATGTTTTGTTAAGGCGTGAAATTATGATGTTGTGATCCAAAGTATCAAAGGCAGCAGAGAGGTCGAGAAATGAGGCTATAGTGACATTGTGGTCATCTGCTGCACAAAGCAAGTCGTTGGTGACGCGGACAAGTGCAGTTTCCGTACTGTGGTGTCGTCGATAAGCTGATTGGAAAGGTTCATTCATGTCATTATCCTCCATATGTTGTCTGAGTTGATAGAGTACCACACGCTCAAGAAGCTTGGATATAAAAGGAAGGTTAGAAACAGGTCTATAGTTCTTGAGATTGTTCCTATCCATGTTTGGCTTTTTCAGCAATGGTTTAACCACAGCTTGTTTGAAGCAAGTGGGAACTATACCGTCTTCCAGGGATGTATTCACTATCCTCGTAAGAAAAGTTACTAGTTGGTCGTTATGCTGTTTAAGAATGAGTGATGGTACAGGATCCAGAGAACACGATTTTGATGGCATTGACATGAGAACACGTTTGACCGTCTCTGTTGTAACACATTCAAACTTAACAAATTTGGTTCCGGTGAATTCCTCAAACTCAGCTTCTCCTGCAGACACTTGTTGTATATTCGCACGAATTTTGGTAACTTTGTCTTGGAAAAATGTGGCAAATGTTTCTGGGAGTGTATCCATGGGAATGTCACTAGGTAGAGTAGAACATTTACCTTTGCCCAGCATAGTGTTGGTAATGTTGAACAGTTTCTTGGTTGATTTGCAATTTGCTAATTGTTCACTGTAAAAGTCAGATCTCGCATGCTTTATCAACTCGCTTACACATGTATTCATTTCCTTGAAAATTTCGCGGTGAACAGTTAATTTAGATTTTCTCCACATGCGCTCCACCTTTCTGCGTTCTCGTTTCTTATTCAAAATTTGGGAAGTTAGCCATGGTGCAGATGTCCTGTTGGTAATCTCACGTGTCATCGTGGGTGCATGCTTATTAAGAATAGAAGACAGCTGGTCATTGTAATAAACTGCCAAGTCGTTGCAGGAGTTCAAGTTTGTGGAAGATAGGAATGCTTCACGGATCTCCGATGAGAATTTACTTAACGCGATGCTTTTGAGATTCCTTGAAGTGACTTTACGTTTGGGTGCAACAGGTTTCACATTCCGGAAAGAAAATTCAATCAGGAAGTGGTCAGAAACGGCTTTATCAGAGACCTGGAGACTGTTAATTTTCATGGTGTTTTCTTTTATAATCACCCAGTCAAGTGTGAAACTGAGGCTGCAGGTATTGTGCTTAGTTCACGCATACAAGGTAAGATAACATCGTTCAATGGTGGGATGCCGAGTTTTCTCAGCAATTTAACAAGAGGCTGCACTGCCGGTGCTGGCATACCCCCACGGTGGAAATTCAAATGTGGGCATTACCGATGCCATCAGTTGAGAGGACCTCTAGAACGGAAAACCCAAAATAAACGATTGAACCCTCCATTGATGTCCTCATAGTAGTCAAAATCCATACCAAATTAGATTGAGATCCAATTACACCTGTTCAACCTGTTTATAACCTGAACAGACATCGGATGGACAAAAAGCCAACATTTCAAGATAAATAAAGATGAATAACTCTGGAAAGGGAAAACCTCCATACCAGATTTCATTGAGATCCAAGTACTACTGTTCAGGTTATGACCTGAACAGACATCGGACTGACATACGGACAGATGCAAAACAGTATACCCACCCTTTTAAAAAAAAAAAAAAAGGGGGGTATAAATAGAAGGATAACTCTAGAATGAAAAACGTGAACACAGTCATTTGCTCCTCTTTTAAAACCAGTCATGATGCCGAATCTCCACACCAAATTTCATTCAGATAAGATAACCCAAGCCTGAGATATATGCCCGGATGGATGGGCAGACAAACAGACAGATGCAGTCAATCCAGTATACCCCCCATTTTTCTTCGAAAAGAGGGGTATAATAATAGCTGATAATAATAACCAACAAAAGGATACTATAATATTCCAGGGACCAAGTCGAAGCCAGTTTGGAAAGAAACCTTTGTACAGAGCCATTACTCCTTCTGTCTTCACTGTCTGTCAAAAAATAGAAGATATTTCAGAATAAACATTATACTATATGTATAAAATTCACATGTATATACACAATAGGCAGTCCTTTGATTTTGAGGTGCACAATTGCTCCAGCGCGCCATCGCGCACCTGGAATTGAAAAGTATAGCACAAAAAGTTGTGCGACCCATGATCTTGGTTAACAATGATCGGTGCAGAAGTCATAGCATCAAACTATCAAAGGTTATAGACTGGAGTATTTTTTTAAAACCCATAATGGTTTGTGTGTTACTGTGACAGTAAAGAATAAATAGTATGCACTACCAATTCATCATATTAACCCTTTACCCAACAGAACGGCCCTGTGCCAATGCATTCTCATATATATGCGAGTCGACCATAGGTCGCCTCGCATATATAAGAGAATGCATTGGCTTAACACATATTAAAAATGATAAAATTGTCAAAGAATGTAGAAAAAAATTATAAAATTGTTAAAGAATGTAAGAAAAAATGGTAAAAAGTGTTAAAAAAAAGGCCAATGCCAATGGTCGACTCGCATATATAAGAGAATGCATTGGCACAGGGCATAACTGTAACCATCACAATGTATTTTAAATGACTTATCAGTAATAATGCGATCCTACTTGGGAGACGGCCAGGGAATATATTCCCTTGAGTCAGCAGTGTACAAAATGATCCCAGGAAGGAACTTTTGTTGAAGTAAACCAACAATGAAAACATTTTTGGTTTGAAGTTTAATTTTATTAAAATAGCACAAAGCAATGTCATTTGAGTGAATAATATATATGTTTACATGCACATGCATCGGTTATAACTTACATTTCCCATTTGATGCACAAAAGCAAAATTGCGCACCTGGATCCAAAATCAGGTGCACAATAAACTGCACACCTGCCTTCTTTAAAATCGAAGGACTGCTAATAAGTCTATAAAAGTGTTATCATTCAATTCCTGTCATCATATTGATTAGATACTAATTGCCAGTTGTATCAATATGGTTTTACTTGTGTAATAGATCTTCACTTCATTAAATATTTGAGATAAATACCAGCATTGAAGACTCACTATTCAGGCATAATATGGTCTTTCAAGTATCAGGCTTTCCTAAATACATACATAGAGGATATCAGCGAACAGCCGGGTTATTTTATACATGGTTATAAGTGAGACATACAAAAGGAAAGTATGCTCCATTTTATGTTTCGACAATCCATGCCCTGTGTATTATGATGAGAGCCATCATGACATAACAACACCAGTCAAACATGATTACCCTTCAAAACAATAACACCGGGCCATAGATATCGGCCAACCACAGTCACACACCATGGCTAAATACCTGGTCAAAATCACACCAATTTTTTTTGCAGCTATATTTTGTGAATACATGTTTGTATATATAATGGGGTATCAACATTTGGCAGCTGTTTTTCTATGGTTATATTAAGTGATTACATTCGTATATAATAAATTATCCACCAGCATCTACCAGCTGCTTTTATTAGTATATGTTTCAAAAGAAATTCCCCATTTACAACAATCAATTTTCTCATAATTAACTTTAATCAATGCACCAAAGTCGACAGCTGATCTCTGTTCACTTACTCAGTCTTACTTCACTGTCCACCACAGAAAGATATAGATCCCATATTAATCCATTAATTTCCCCATAAGTTAGTCACGAGAGTGCGTTGTGCTCGAGTGTTTTACAGAATTGTCCCTGCCTCGAATGAATTATTTCACATCGCCAATTCAATCAAGTGATTATTCTGTTTATTATATTCCACTATAAATATCTGATTTACCAGAAACCCCCAATAATACCGCCATTATACCCATAACACATAAATTTTGATAGCACGTATGAATACACAGGGCGCTAGTTAAAGTGACATAACTCACTAATGAAATTATTGTTCAGAATCACTTGAGAAATCAAGGTAAACAACACATAGGAATGTAACAAAAGTTATTTCGACAAAATTGGTGTACATCGAGATATATACCTGGATGTCAATTTTAAATCATAAGGTGGAGCCAAGGGGTTCAATAAGAGCCATCCAGGTATCAAATCTTCATGTACCCCACGATGTTGCCGGAGATAACGAATTTGTCCCACAATAGAGATTGGTGGAAACAGTCAGTTCTAGTGTGACTCATATATTAACTTCAACAAAAGTACTATGGCCGTGTGTTGAACTTATTATCATAACATTTCCTAAGGGATAACTACTCGTCAATGAGTATTTAGTGAAAAAGGGTTAAAAAGGAAACCTGTCTTCTGCCTTGTTTTATAAATCACCCATCCAAATGATTAACCCTTTTATGACGGGAACTGCACTGGTGCAGCATTAAAGATCATGTGCCAGTGCATTCTCTTATATATGCGAGTTTTCCATTGGGAGCCTCGCATATATAAGAGAATGCACTGGCTTACTATATCGAGGTAAATATTGTTAGGCCAATGTATTATCTCTATTGGAGACTCACATATAAAAGAGAATGCATTGGCACAGGGTTTGCACAAAATTTCAGGAAGCTCCTGTCATGGAAGTGTTAATATCCTCTGAATATAGAATACATACCTGAATAAGGCATTGATATGAAGATGTGTAGATTGTAGATGACACACCAGAGTCTACTACTGTTGACAGCAAATTTTTCTGATTCATCATTCTTGTCTGAATAAAAGAAAATATTTTGTGTATTTCTTTGGAAGAGGAGTCAGAACTATAGACAATCTAAGAAGCATAACTCTATCCCAAATGTGTTCTCCTTGAGAAAAGTGAGTCGAAGATGTCTCCATTTTACCACAGGTCCCCAGAAAAATTTACCCCACCCCAAATAATACTTAATCCTATAGAAAGGTATTTATCTTCTTCAGAGCTATCATTTTATCATTAATTCAAAGTCCACAAACTGGTTCAAAATACACAGAAATAATATTTGTTACTTAAATGCCTGATATGTAGGTTGAAAGATATATGATTACTCTTCAATTTGATGTACCCCCATGTAAAAATTAGTTCAGAAGAACTCCAGTTATGAGCGCAGGTCTGATGCAGACCGGCTGTTTTTTTTAACTCATTTGACATGTTTTTTATACAGACTTTTGCCTCAAAGACACTCTCAACGGCAATATCATATATATATTATGCATCAATAGAAGCAGAATTGTTTACTTACCCACCCATACCAATCACGCCACATGACGCCCCAGTATCTCTCGTATTTATTGAAAAAATCAGTTTCATAAACCTGGAAGTATGTTTCATTTTTCAAAAACCAGCCATTTTGGAAAATAATGTAAGCTGCAATGACTATTTTGTCATTGGCCAAATATAAATCAGATATATAGTGAAGAAGTAATGTACTTACACTCTAAATAATTATGAAGTTATATTCTTGTCCATATCTATGTTTTCAAATCGGCATTCATGTTAATTCAATCTGCGTGTGTTCATTTCATTTTTATAATCAATGATTGTGTTGCCTGTACACTATAAATAGTACTCACAGCAGATACGAGAGATAAATACGAGAGATATGGCATCGTAACATGGCATGAATAGGTTGGGTGGGTCAGTAAACAATGCCGCTTCTATTGATGCATAATATATATATGATATTACCGTTGAGAGTGTCTTTGAGGCGAAAGTCTGTATAAAAAGAGTCTTTGCCCGAGGTGGAGCGTCATGTCAAACGAGTTAAAAATAACGGCCGGTCTGCGTCAGACTTGCGCTCATAAACTGAGTTCTACTGAACCAATTTTTACATGGGATTCATCAAATTCACTGTGTAGGAACTGTTACATCGGAAATCGTTCTATCGCCGGTTTGTGATGGTTCTTGACTGATTTGTGACGGTTCCTGACGATCGAAATTATACATTTTCACGACTTTTTGACAGTTAGAACGCAATTTTGAGGCATCTAGGTGATAATTCGATTAGTTATTTTCAATCCCATCACAATCTATGGCACCAATGAGCGTGCTAATAACGAAATTTTCATTGTGCGAGTCATAACAACGACAAAAACCGCGAATTTTGATTATTGTTTGGGTTCTCTCCTGATCGAGACGGTTCTCTCCCCATTTAATCGTTCTATACGGGTAAAACTATGGCTAATATTTGCCATGGTACATGGTTCAAACTGCCAATTTTGTGAAAGTATACAAATATAAACACAACAAACTATGCATTAAGTTGAAATTTGCACCACTTGTCATTAATTTCGATGAATTACACTGCCTTTCTATGCTTATCCAATAAGCTGTGTTACGCCTATCAAAATTCACAAAGTCGCCTGCTAGTTTGAAAAATAACGCGTTTTGCAGGCCCAACATTTCCATGAGTCAATAGCCGGTTAACAATAGAGAAATTTCATAGCGCTGGACTTCGGAAAGCGTGAGCGTAGACGGGATATATAGAATTATCTGTCTTGTATTTTATCTATTATATATTTTGGAACTTCTGTCTGTATGTATGTATTTGTGTTATAGACTTTAAAAACTGCTGGACTGATCCGACTCAAATTTGGTGTGTAGGCCTACTTTGATCCGGGGAACAATATGGGTGGGTCCAATTTCACGTGCGACCGTGTCCTTGACCTTAACCTCGCTCAAATACGCTCATATAGGCATGTTTCTGGAGCTCGACCGATCCCACTCAAATTTGGTAGCTGGTTCTACTTTGATCACGGGAACAAAATGGGCGGGTCCAATTTCACTTGCGACTGTGTCCTTGACCTCGCTCATATAGGCATATTTCTGGAGCTCGACCGATCCGACTCAAATTTGGTATAATGTAGGCCTACTTTGATCCCGGGAACAATATGGGCGGGTCCAATTTCATGTGCAACCATGTCCTTGACCTTGACCATATTCGCTCATATAGGCATGTTTCCGGGCTGATCGAACAATAGTTTGACCAGGCGGAGACGATCACAAATAAATCCCTAAATAGCCCGGACGAAGAGGGGGCACATCGGCTAGTGTTTTTTACTCAACAAAAAGCCAAAAATAAGACGTTAAAAGTTCGTTGACACCCATACAATGTTCTGATTACGCAGTTTATGAAGTTTATGTCGGGCATCCGCTTGCTGGATGCTGATTATCTAGGTTAAATTCTAGAATTCTAGAATGTGCAGCTATTAAAGCATATACAAGCACGATAACCTTTCATTCAATCATATTTTAGATTGACTAGGGATCTCTGATTTTTTAATAGAAGATATAAAAAAGCAAAGAATCCTAGTTACAAATATTATTATATGGATGTTAAACCTTTGGTTACTAAATGCGCTGTAATGAGAATTGACTTGAATCATATTGATTCATTTGTAGGAATGCTCAGCTAATAAATTCAACATGCAGTAACAGATTGTTTGAATTATTAGCTAAACATTCATACAAATGAATCATTAGAAATCGGTGTTATGGGTGTCTGAACCTGGCTATTATAAGGCACATTATTATTCCTCGCTGATAATGTGTCAAGTGAGCAGGGACGTGGGCTGGAGGGTCTCCAATGTTGGGGCGTCCACCTTGGAATTTCCAACCGCATCATCCCCTTGAAACAGACCAAACTCATGCACAAGGCCTGGGCTTTTTCCCAACTGCATGACACATTATAGCTCTAGAATGTATGCCATTCTGAAGTGAATTGATTAGTAGCCTTTGATTGGCCACCATGCAAACCGGGGTTGAAACTCAGGATACATAGGCCCTGTGAGAAAATGTGGATATCTGAAACTGAAAATTGCAAAAATCATCTAGACTGGCTTCAAGATTCCCAAGTGTTGGAAGTTTCCAACCTGGCGCCCCCACCCCCACAAGATTGTAAATGTTCCCAACAGATGGAGAGAGAGAGCTGATTTATTTTGCAAAAGAGCATACATTATTTAATACAAAGCATATTAATTAAATGGAATTAGATTATTTGACTATTAACCAGTTTCTTGCCAATTTCGGGGGGGGGGGGAGAGGGGGAGGTAAATGTGATATAGAAAACTAGATCACACCTGCTCCCTACTTCCTGTCCACCCATCATGAGTTTTGGATCAACTCTAAAGAAGACGTGTTCATTTGTATATGTCAAATATGGTTGATTACATGTTTAAAGTGTAGGAAAGTATGCAAATGTTGGTCTAAAAACGACAAATTCCCCACTATTAAATTGTTGTCAAATCAAACTAAGAGAACAATTTCAACATATTGTTGGTGTTAAATTTCAAACCAATCTATTGTAAGATAAGAAATTTGTAACTGTTGAACATTTTGACCAAAGTTGGGGATAGACAACAATTAAGCACCCCCTCCCCAAGTCCCCCCACCACCCCAATCACGTCATAACCTATCAATGATTCAGTTGAACGTGATTTCATAAGTTATATTCATATCACGGGCGACAAACATGTGTAAATGTCCCTCAGGCTGACTTCAGAGGAGGAAATATGATGGCGCTGGCATTGAAATATTGTCACACCTGGATCTTTCAATACCCAGATTAAGTAAATGAATATAACATCTCATATTCTCCTGAGAGTAGATTTATATTACCATTGGTCATTTATATAGGTGGGCATGATTATGATTCTATACTCATTGGGACTTTCAATATTTTATTTCTGCCTATTAATGTCACTTAATCTCCCGTATTAGGTATTTATTGTGTTATTTCTTAATATACCTGTTCTATTATGCAAATTACATAAGCTACAGTCATTATCTGGTTTAAAATGTCAGATACACAAGACGATTTTCGGACCAAAGTGCAGAAATCGTTCAAATAAATCTCATGTACAGAACCGTCAGTCGTGATTGGTTTGAAATAGAACCGTAACACGCACCCGTGTTGATTACGAGGCCACAGCTCCCAATTATCAACCCCGATCGGGATACTTTCTCAGCTATTTTACAGAAGAATAACACGGGTATACTTTATAGTCAGTGTTTGTCTTCAGAATGCGTTTCATATTTTATACGCTGCTGGCGGCCATGTTGTTTATCCGAATGACCCCAAAATGACTCGTTCCCATCTACATTCCAATTTCAACAGCCATTACAAATTTCATGATGATCAGACTAAAGGTACGACCTGTATCCCGTGCTAAAGGATTTAGTCATACAAAGAGTAAAATCCAAAATGGCTGCTGGCGGCCATGTTTTTTGGCCGAATGACCCCAAAATGACTCGTTCCGATCTACATGTCATTGTTAACATCCATGACACATTTTATGATGATCCGACCAAAGGTACGACCTGTAGGCCGTGCCAAAGAATTTAGTCATGCAAAGAGTAAATCTAAGATGGCTGCCGGCGGCCATGTTTTTTGGCCGAATGACCCCAAAATTACTCGTTCCCATCTACATGTCAATGTTAACATTCATGACAAATTTCATGATGATCAGACTAAGGTACGACCTGTCGCCCGTGCTAATGGATTGAATTTTGAAATCCAAGATGGCCGCTGGCGCCCATGTTGTTTGTCCGAATGACCCCAAAATGACTCGTTCCCATCTACATTCCAATTTCAACAGCCATGACAAATTTCATGATGATCAGACTAAAGGTACGACCTGTAGACCGTGCTAAAGGATTTAGTCATACAAAGAGTAAAATCCAAAATGACTGCTGGCGGCCATGTTTTTTTGCCGAATAACCCCAAAATGACTCGTTTCCCATCTACGTGTCATTGTTAACATCCATGAACAAATTTATGATGATCCGACCAAAGGTACGACCTGTAGGCCGTGCCAAAGAATTTAGTCATGCAAAGAGTAAAATCTAAGATGGCTGCCGGTGGCCATGTTTTTTGGCCGAACAACCCCAAAATTAGTCGTTCCCATCTACATGTCAATATTAACATCCATGACAAATTTCATGATGATCAGACGAACAGTACGACCTGTAGCCCGTGCTAATGGATTGAATATTGAAATCCAAGATGGCCACTGGCGGCCATGTTTTTTTCCCGAATGAACCCAGAATGACTCGTTGCCATCTACATGTCAACAGCTATGACAAATTTCATAATGATCGGACCAAAGGTACGACCTGTAGCCCGTGCTAAAGGAAATTGTTGACGCATCACACACACACACACACACACACAGACGACGGACGACAAAGCCATGGCAATAGCTCAAACTTTACAAAGTAAAGTTGAGCTAAAAAGTGATTATACGACTTTTTCGGCAAATATGATGTCATGCTTGATATTGTTGTGTATTTATTAGTAATAAACTAATTTGGATAACTAAATTGGCTTTTGGTGAAATTCCATTGATGTAACTGGATGATACGGGGACCATCGAATCGGATTGAGCATCTTTAAGCTATCACTATAATAAGCTCAAAATTTGCAAGAGTTAACCAATTAAGAGCCATAGCCGAACTTGGACCACACTTGATACCATTGTGATAGCCAAGGCTCCACACAGATCTCTTTAAAGAAGCTAAATCCTTCCCGGCAACAATTTTATCAATAATAACAACATTTCTATGAAAGACTTTTTGAATTACCATTTGAATTACTATTCACAAAAAAATAAAATGAAAATGGTATTATACTTAATTCATTTTAATTTGTTTTAAACGTACCCCGAATTTATGTATACATAATTTGAACTCAATACGTACCTACGTGAAATATTTCCGAACAAATTCGTTGATATAGCACTGAAAAGACGTGTTTTGTTTCTTATATTTTTCAATAAATTTGATATAATTTCGTTTTTTTAATCAGCAGTCTCATAAAATTGCACCTGTAGACGATCTAGAAAATCTAGAGCTGGCTTCGCTCTATAAAAGTTGATGCTACTAATCAATGAAATTGGCACCGTTTTTATACTGGGCCTGAAAATTGTCTTTGAAGTTGCATTTTTTATCATTCAATGCGTCTTTCTGTGACATATAATTTAGTTTAGGTATTTATCAACCTATTTCAATACTGGGAAACATTCAAAAGAGAATATTATTAGGTGTATTTTGGAGTGCAAACTGCCATATGGCTTTAAGATATAGATTTTCAATTGAAAAGCATACACACATCACAGCTGAATGGTGTAATGTTCTGAATTTTTTCTTCTGTCCCAGTTCGTGGAAAAAATTTGGATAAAATATTATTTATAATACCATAAGCTCCTCTTGACTGGTGTCCCTGACTCAAAATCATTATTTTATTCCCTGAATCTATATAAAATGTTCAGTAAAGAGATATAACATCTGTAAATGATAAAGAAATGTGGAAAAACTATTTTCCAAGATGGCTGCTGGCGGCCATGTTTTTTGGCCGAACGACCCCAAACTGACTCGTTCCCATTTACATGTCAATATTAACATCCATGACAAATTTCATGATGATCAGACGAATAGTATGACCTGTAGCCCGCGCCAAGATGGCCACCAGCGGCCATGTTTTTTGGCCGAATGACCCCAAAATGACTCGTTCCCATCTACATGTCATTGTTAACATCCACGACAAATTTCATGAAGATCCGACCAAAGCTACGACTTGAACCTGTGCCAAAGGATTTAGTCATGCAAAGAGTAAAATCCAAGATGGCTGCTGGTGGCCATGTTTTTTGGCCGAACGACCCCAAAATGAATCGTTCCCATCTACATGTCAATATTAACATCCATGACAAACAGTACGACCTGTAGACCGTGCCAAATGGATTTAATTTTGAAATCCAAGATGGCCACCAGGGGCCATGTTTTTTGGACAAATGACCTCAAAATGACTCGTTCCCATCTACATGTCAATGTAAACATTCATGACAAATTTCATAAAGATTAGACCAAAGATACGACCTGTAGCCCGCGCCAAAGGAAATTGTTGACGGACACACGGACGACGGACGCCAACCCATGGCAATAGCTCAAACTTACAAAGTAAGTTGAGCTAATAAGGAATCTATGATAGCTAGAATACCTTGACAACATCAATGGGATTAGATGCTATAGCTCCAGCCAGCCCTGCCAGGAAACTTGCCCTATAAATAAAAAATATTCAAATTTCTTCACTTTCGATTTCCATTCACCAGCAATGCCAACTGTAGATCATGTTATGAATCTCTACTCTGGCTACGCCCGTAGATATCATACTCCACAAGAAAAAAACCTGATGTTCTGACAGGAAATTTATAACATTGAAAAAACAACGCAGGTAATATATTTGTTAGTTTATACTTGTTCCTTAAAGGGACGGGCGGCCTTAGTTGTAGGTTATAATTTAGAAATAATTATCAAATTATGATAATTTCCTCAAGAATATATATATACTAATAGTATAGCACAATGATGATATGAATGCAATATTATTCACAAAACACGTTTTGTGTCTTAGAAAATACAGGTCGACTGTTGTTTAGTTTCTTGCAAAAAGCGCAGTGGATTGTTTATAATATGAGTCACGATATTGCACCATTTCCTTATTTAGAATCGCGCGCTGTACTTCGGTTGTAGAACTCCTAATTTGGTGTGCTTACAACTTAAAATACGATTCATCGTAATATTCCTTATCTAGATTCGCGAGCTTTACGTCGGTTGTAAAACTCCTAATTTGGTGTGCTTACAACTTACAACTCACAATATGATTCATCGTAATATTCATAATTTAGATTCGCGCGCTTTACGTCGGTTGTAAACTCCTAATTTGCTGCACTTACAACTTACCACTCACAATACGATTCATCGTAATATTCCTTATTTGGTATGTATTACCATATATAGGTTAGGAGAAAATACTAACTGGATTGAAAAATATTCATCTCTTTGCGAGAAAAATTATATTATGTACACGTTTTCTGTCTGATTTATTCCCAATCATGAAGTAACGTGGATTAGCTTCATTTTGAACTGACAGCGGGTAGAATGGGTCTATTAAAATAAAATGTGGTGTGATTTGAATGCGATTATTGATTGCGCCAATAATTTTATCTACGCATTCCACGGCGCAACGGAACATTTTCATTGGACGATCAGTGTTTGTCTATAAACAATCGTAAAGTAACTTTTTTTATGTTTGTTTACACAACCAAGGATACAAACATGACAATAACATGCAATCTATGTGATATTTATGATTTGTGTAAGAACAATATCTGTCTCTTATATAATACTAGCAGATTAGCCCGCCACTGGCGGCATTTGTCAGAAACATGACAATATGAGCGTATATGAACAAGGACACAGGCGCATGCAAAATTGGACCCGATTTGAACCTCGCCACTGACGAGATTCGACCCATGGATTTGGTCGATCCATTTTTTTTTCTTTTTTCAAGGTAACCCCGTACAGGCACGCCGACAGCATGCTGATGCCCGAAATATCATTTGCGGGTACCCGTTTGAAGGCCAATGTCACGTCCTGAGTTGACCATACATAACAATTTTCACGTTGCTGCTGATGCCAGAAATATCGCCGAAGGTCATTTGCGGATACCCGTTTCAAGTATTCCCTGTCCCGTGTTGAGCGCAGCGATTGAGCTAACAAAGCAATCTCGACCACACATCCCCACCTGGATAATTACTGACCGCTCGACATGTCGCAGAATGCGGAGATCAGAAAACACAAGGCAATAAAGAGCGTTATTCAGTTAACAAACCAAATATGGAAAATTAGCTCGCAAACAGCCGTAGGCGAACCCCAAGGCAATAAAGAGCGTTATACAGTTAACAAAACCAAATATGGAAAATTAAGGAGCGTTATTGCGTTAACCACTCCCTGCCAAGGACGGTGACAGGGGGAAGGGAGAATGGGTGCTCGGACCTTCTGAAAAGCGGTGTGATGACACTGTCCGTGGCTTTTTACCTGTAGATAGGAAGTTTGGGCTCTATCGGTCCAGCCGTTTTCGAGTCTATAAAACATATACATACATATATATATATATACGGAAGTCTCAAAATATATAGTAGATTCTTTCTGTTTATGACGGTTTTAGTGGATGTGACTATTTTAAAACCTATATCCACAGGGAAAGCCGCCCGTATCTTTAATATGTGTCACATTAAGTGAAGGTCCCAGCTCAAGATTTAGATGAAATTTGTGAGTCAATTTTACTTTGCTTCACTTACAATCATGGAATTGTCCCCAGGTAATCAATTCAATGATTAATTGCAAATTTGTCAATATAATCTAATCACGAGCTGGGGCCATCCCAAACTGTGAATTACATTGTTATGGAACATGTATAACTGGTGGAGTATGATCTCAACAGAGAACAGTTATAAAAATCAGTCTTGAGCTACACGAAGCTTATTAAATGCATAAGGGATTGAATAGGGGTCAATTGACATCAGATCTGTCAATATATGTAAAGTCATAGGTTTTGTATATAATGCAGGATTTTTATCAGTAAATTCTGTGTTTTGCATTGATAGGGTGTTTTCCCAGTAATAAAAGTCTGTGATGGGTGATGGTGCTCTGTAGCAGCATTTTGTTTATCCTCAGTTTTATGAGATTTTTAACAGGATAAAGGCCCTCAAGACGTTTGCAATGTGGATAAAAAATTATTGAAACTTTGCCGATCAAATAACAAATAACAACTTGTGCGAATGATACCGTACTAGCATGTATCACCTAAACCATTATGTGCTTCACGAGGTGTCTAAATTTTATTCAGTACAGTGATTGCCAGAACATTTATGCAAAGTGCTACAACTCATGTTTTCTGCTGTTTTAATACCAAGACAACAATATATGGCAACTTGAGTACCACCATTGCTGTTGCAAATAACTTAATGAGCAAATAGGCAGTGCACCTATTGAATAATGCCCCATGATGAATAATGAACCATTCCAATGTATACATTTATAACTGATGGGAGAATCCATTTTGTAAATAACAGGTTAAATACTCACGTGAAATGTGTCCCCTTAGTGTCGCCAAGGAAACCTGATGCTATGATATGCTTCTTACAGAAGTCATATGCTGGAAGCTCGACACCTGCCACGACAGCAGCTCTCTGTGATGTAGGTCCTACACCCTGCAATTTCAGATGAAATCCAATCAACTTGTAAACAGGGCACTCGCTATTCCATCAATTGATAGCCATTGCAAGAATTCGGAGCCCAAACACATCCTTCAGACCACTATATTATCGTTACTTACTTATCGTTAAAAATGTACTACACTGATACACATTTGAACTGTCATGAGAACGGTTTTAAAAATTCATGGCAAATAAAATGTGACAAAATCAGAGAATTTTTTTGACAATTCACACCAGTGTTCAATATAATTTAATAAATAATGTGTGTCTTGTTGTTGACTATGCCAAAATAGTGGTTGTCGAGGAGGAATAGTTTACGAGCAGTGGACGACTGTTTTGGCATAGTCAACTCCAAGTCATCCATTATAATAAAGGCTAAAATAATCGAGACAATTACACTGTTTCTTTTTGGACAATCTGGCCTGTAATCACCTACCCTCCATAGTCCTTTGACTCCCTCTTCTTTATAAATGTTAACAAATGATTGCACCAGCCCATGGTTCAAGTTTTGCTGAGTTTTTGCTTGTAATCTGATCTAAAACAGAAGGCAAGAAGGAAGAGTTATGTATCAGGAGCATGTAAATAAAATGTGGAGCAGCACTGACGATTTTTATCACATAATAAGCGCCTAAACCCTGGCCTCTTATTTTTTAGTTAGACACATTTATTATATGCTAAGCTATCAAATAGTAGTATTTTTGTATTTTTAGATAAAAAACGTTATCTGTCTAATGAGATATCGATATCTCACTCAAATCCATCCCCGCTAAAATTAAAAGTGATTTGGTACTAGATGAGTTAACATCGCTTTGCCGCTGAGTGTACAGGTTGAAAAAATATGTGATCAATTATTTTTGTTTGTTAAACATACTATGTTAGCCCCTTTATCCCTCAACCAATCTGTCTGAATAATAGAACTATTTTATATGCACAAGCTCATTTCCATGCTTGGGTATACAAATTTGCACTTTTTACTCTTCTTTCGAGTTGAGCCATGGGCCAACTGAGCTTATAATAAACAGAACATCTACGCTTTTTTGTTGGATATGGTAATTATCTCATTCGTGATGACAAAACAAATAGTAATTCTTTTTTCTGTCATCACTCATGAGATAATTCCCATATCCAACCAAAAAAGTGTTGATATCCTCTATGTATTATCAACACATGAAGTGACGTAAGAGCTTAGCACAATGATATCGATCAATGTGATTATTTATATGTTTAATCTATATATAAAAGAGTAGGATCTGTCTGTCTGTCTGTTAGGACCCCAAGACCGATTTCAACCAAATTTTGTGCGGTGACTCGGTGTACCCTGGCAGAGGTCATAATGGTGTTAGTTTTTCAAATTGATCATTTTAAATTTTTTTAATTAATTAAATAATAAACAAGAGGTGGCATCAGAGATGCTGTGTCTCGTTTTCGGTGGCTTACCGCCGGTGGCTACCGCCAATTGGTGTGCATCAGAATAATGTTCTTTTTTTTGCATTATATACTTGGAGATGGGGTTATTTCCCATAGTCGCATCAAAGAAAAATAAATCTACTGTGTGCCTAAGTTTTTTTCCAAATCAAAGGACTGACCTTTTAGTTCTTGATCAGGGCATTGTTTGTGAATAAAATCTCAATTGAATACACAAGTACTATGTTTTGTCTCTACATAGATATCTTGGGTCAATCACAAGATTTTGTTCAGAGGTCAGTTGCCAAGACAGCAACATAAGAATCTCAACAACTCTTAAATCCTAAAAATGTTTAATTATCCTATACACTATATTTCCTAATTGGGTCAGGGATTAAGGAGAGGTGCCTCTGGGCCCTTTCAAGAATCCCGGGCTAGCCACCCAAACCACTCTCTCTCTCTCCTAATTGGAATTTTTATTAACCTGCTTGTACATGTATGAGAAACAATGTATAATACCTCACTCTTCACTTAATGTTGCTCTTAGTATATTGCCTACAGACCCAAAAACTTCCTGATATTAAGACAATTATTATCATTTACTGATTTTTGACAAGAATGTATATACCATATATATCAATGATTTTATGATTATACCCATGACTGTAAACTAGCAGAGCCTGACTTTTATCACCAATTTTGTATAATCAGCCAACAACCTGCAGAAACAAATGTCATTACCACTAGTTCATGACATCAAGAATATCTAGTACCATAACTTTTATGCTCTGTTGATTTTATTATCAGGCTCTACCATATGCAATATAATAATCCCTACACTGATAGAGGACACATACAGCTTTTACTAAAGTATATATGAAAATTATCTTATGACTGGCTATGAACAAATACCAATTTTCTGAATGTGGCTTGCCGCAGATGGAAATTTTAATTTCTTTGAAGTCAACCAAAGCTTTTTGTTTTAGTAAATCCATCAATGGTCACAGTTATGAATTTATCACAAAAAATGTTATACATTTCTATTTGGAGAAATCGGAACAGTAGGGAAATTAAGAGCTGGCTTATTTCAGCATTGGTATTCACACAAATTTTTTCTTTAAGCCTTCCATGACTGGAGCTTCCTGAAATTTTAAGAGAACCCTGTGACAATGCATACTCTTATATATGTGAGTCATCCATAGGGAGCCTCACATATATAAGATAATGCAATGTCCTAACAATATTTACCTTGACCTTGTAAGCCAGTGCATTCTCTTATATATACAACGCTCCCATGGGATACTCGCAAATATAATAGAATGCACTGGCACATGATATTTAATGCTGCACCAATGCAGCTCCTGTGATGAAAGGGTTAAAGAGATATAAGGCCTTTGAAGTGGGTAGATGTGAGAAATCATAAAAGTTTCTAAATATATCATTGCCAAGAAGAACATAGGAAAATAGATCGACTTGCTCCTCACGTTGCTGGCAAAACTGAATGCTCTATCGTAAAACCCACAGATAAAAGTCCCAAAATCACACCAGGCATTGCCGTTCCTGCCATCACAACATATCCGCGACACCTTCGATGCATTGAGCCAGAAAACCGACGAAGGGTCCAGTCTTAGCAGCCTCTGCGACTATGTTCAACGGCAGTGGCTCGACTCCAGCACATTTTTGATCGAGGAATGGAGTATCTTTCGGCATGACGTGCGGACAAATAATGAATTCAAAGGTGTGTATATTTAATTCAACGTTATCCCCTAAATGACAATACAAACAAAATTGATCTATTTTTGCATGTATTTGTTGATGGTAGTTGTTTGTTCATAACTTTTCAAATGATCCCACTGGGAAGGCCTTCGGGCCCTTTAATTCTTTGATGACTATATAATCACTGACGAATATCCAGATAATAAATGGCCGTAAAGGAAGACATTTTAACCCTTTCACAATTGGAGCTGTGCTGGTGCAGCATTAAAGATCCTGTGCCAGTGCATTCTCTTATATATGCGAGTCTCCCATAGGATTCTCGCATATATAAGAGAATGCACTGTCTTACAAGGTCAAGGTAAATATTATTAGGCCAATGTATTCTCTTATATACCCCTATGGCAGACTCGCATATATAAGAGAATGCATCGGCACAGGGTTTCACAAAATCTCAGAAAGCTCCAGTCATGGAAGGGTTAATAGTGACCCAGTGAGATAAGAACCTGCTGAATATTTTTTATTTGGCAGCATAATGTGGATTTTAGGGTATGTTACATAATTACATCTGTTGGATTTGCCTAATATATTTTATCTGGCCTTATCCAAAGCACTCTAGTGCATACTGCTGAAATTAGCTGAATTGAGAGTTCATCTTTAATTTTATTTAGCATCATATACAGCAGATTTTAGCCTGAGCTACTTATTTGAGTACATCTGTAGTATTGGCTTTTGCTGCTTTTATATTTTTAGTTGGTCTTATACAGCTACTTACTTTTGAGCACATTTGTTGGATTGGCCTTCTATATTTTTTATTTTCCATTATATACAGGGAATTTTATGCTACTTACCTTGAGGTCACATGTTGGATTAGACTTCTATATTTTTTATTTAGCATTATATACAGTGGATTTTATGTAATTACCTTGAGTACATCTGTTGGATTGGCCATTGCACTTGATACAATCCCAGCAGTAACACCACAGAACACATTAATGGCAAGAGATTCATCTGAAATATTAAACAAGTCATTGATCTTAAAGGCCCACTTAATTTTCGAATCACCAGATCACATTATATCCAACATATTCCATATTATATACTATTTGAAAGTAGAAGCTCCAAAACATTATATTATCAACTAATCCGGTCGAATAATCTGTGACCATGTTGCTTTGTCAAGGTACTGACATGTGTTCCGTGCTTAATTTTCGATCTGAAAATACTGCCAGTTTATAATTCTCAATGGAAGGAGAATAACGAATAACTATCTCTTAGTTTTGTGATAGGGCCCTGCGATTCGGGCATTATTAATTCGATTCGATTCAATTTGGATACATAATCCCGATTCGATTTGATTCGATTTGCAAACGTATACCATTTACGAGGACAATGGGCGAAAAATCAAGGTAAAAATTGTTAACGAGGTCCGCATAACGTATCTGACTCGTATGTGAATGTCCCAGCATCTGTTCTTGACGAAATGCAGACGCAATTTGTCATCGGATATGCTATGTGAATAATTTAGATAACTTGAACTATCGGATTTCGCACAAACGGTGAGTACAATCTCGCCAAGAAGACGTTTGTCTTGTTTGTGAGAGAAAACCTCGATATAAAGTACGCATGCGCTATTCGATTTTACACAACCAGTCACTCTTATCTGTTCTTCGCGCAATCATCGAGGAATTTGAATCACTGATTAATGATTACCACTAATTATCAGAACATTGCATTGACAATGATACATTTGGTATATTTATAAAATGTATGTGAGAAGCAGTCATATTGCAGTGTTTGTCTTAGTCGTCCAGTTACACACGGCCCACACTGATATTAGTAGAATAAAATATATTATATACTAAGTACATGTTTAATTATTAACAAAAGTCACAACTCATCAGAAGTTTGATGATTCAATTGATAATATAAATTGTCATAATAACTAAAGTCGATCGCCATCCATCTTTCGATGCATGCAAACTAAAACTGTGGATTGTGGAATGTCATTCACTAATGTCACATGTATGGATATACGCTATATCGTGAAGGTTATTCCCTAATTTCCCGTCCCGGGTTTCCCCACTAGCAGACGTAAATAGAACTGACGTCACGGCTAAGCTGATCTAAAAAACGGGCTGCTTATTAATGTAGAACGCTGCGTAATTTACGGATTAATTACGGTATATATTCCCATGTGCGCTGCATATTATGAAGCTAAGCTTTTAAATGTACATGCATGTATACGTGCATTTATAGAAAGAAGAAGATGGAATGAAGCATACACATGTCTATGTTCCGTCATGTCTCGTATTTACTAGTACACCGCAAATGAAAAAAAACGGATCCATTTATAATTAATTGTCAACTTCCGCCCATTTTCACAGATTCCACGTTGCGTTATTGCCATTCTATGATGATGTGCCCGACACTGAATGTTGCCTGTATGATGGTCCGTACATTTTGACAGGGCAACATCGGAGTTTATTCAATTGTATCGCGGGATTTTTTGAGAATTTGATGTGCTAAATGCTTTGGATTATCGGTAAAACGATCGATCTACGCCCGCTACTAGAAACGTGCAGTGTACTTAAGATTATGTGAGATAATCGGAACGAAACTGGTACTCAAAATCGAATCTTTCTCAGTAAGAAGTAAATAGTTATACATTCCATAAATGAAAGTTTTACAGTAAAGTTTCATTCAAAGGCCTGTGGTGTCCAAAATTGTATGTATTCTACATTCCTGTTGATATTAGTCCCAGGCATCAAAACTATGTCCATAAAAATAACCACTTCAGAGACATACTTTTTCCTCCAGTTTTTCGGATGAAATTAGCTGGGAAAATACTAAGAAAGAGAGCACATTTTTTTTAGATAAGTCAGAAAACTATCTGTGTTACCATGTAGATATAGGTACATGTATACATAATTTTTTTTGTAGAATGCTAGCTAGAAAATTTAATGATAAGACATCCATAAATTGGCAATAGCAAAAACAACTATTATGGTCTATTTGGAAACAAGACAAGACACTGTATGAAAACATTTTGTTGGAATGAGAAAACTTTTCTAATTTGTTGAAACAACAGGATATCATTAGAATTTAGAATTTCTTTAAAGTATAATTTTGCTAAAATCATAGCTTTGAGGCTTTGATACTTACCTTTAGGGTTGTGTACAAAGGCTCTTTTGAGAGAGTGATAAAGTCCGATTTTAATGGTACCATAAGTAGCCTGTCTCAATAAAGCAGCACCAATCCTGTAGGAACATACATGCAAATTGTGCATTAACCCTTTCTATACTAAATGCGATTCTCCCATTCAGTTACAAAAGTATATACTGGAATAGTCTAGTATTTGTTTGAAGGGATTTTCAGGAAAAATAAGCAGATGACAGATAATACAATTGTAGAAGGTGTTCTATTTATTGAAGGGAAATGTTCAGATAATAAGTTTAGCAATGGTCGTTTGTTGAACTTATTATCTGAAAAAGGGAACTAATTGTCAATGAATATTTAGTACAGAAAGTGTTAAACATGTGAAAAAATGGACAAATTATTAATTTCAGTACACTGATATAGTCTGTAAGCCAGTTCTCAAAAGACACTTAGTTTTCAATTTCGTTGCAACCCACCACCCCCCCCCCCCCCTCGCATTTTTCATGTCTATACCAGTATATCAAAATGTCAGACATCTCCCGTCGGTCACAGTTACACTAATATCCAGTTATAAAAAGTGTCCAAAGGTTGAAAAATGCAGAAGAGACTATTTCGAGTCTCGATATATATTTTTTCTGTAAGATAATAGAGGCCTGCGACTGTATGTTTGCGATGTTGGTATCTGTTTGACATATATAATGACCATGGCAAATGTACAGTCATGATAAAACAAGAACTGGTGCTATATCCCTTTCTATTTTCACATAATTCCAGAACTTTTGAAAACTTTACCCAAAGTTTTTATGATGATTCAAACTTATTTCGCCATTTAACTCATTATCATATCAACAATTTTGCTTCGATCATCAATATTATAGTTTAAAAAACTTCCCATGTTATCGCCTGATACAACAATGCCAACAAATTAAGATATGTGAGTAGCCATACTGGAACAATGTGTCAAATATTGACCATACGTCCCTATAAATCAATTTATTTCTATTTTTCCGAAAATGACGAAATTGAACTGCAACAGGACCTATTCTATGATAACACATTGCAAGTTCAATAGGAATTATATATCATATTGAAATCGCGTAAAAGTAGTGAAATTCATAAAATGATCTATTTTCAGCCTGTTTTCAGGGAAAAACTTGACAAAATTTAACCAAAAGCTATTCTTATTGATTTTTCACAATACTTTGCTCTTAGTATCATCAAAATTAAAAACAACTGTACTTATACCTTAAACACCCAATGTTCCGACCAGAGAAATGTTTGAGAACAGTACACAGGGTTGACTACTTTCCATAAAATCAAGTGTTCATCTATATTTCCTTAAGATTATGAGGGAACTGGTTGCTTAAATATTCCATGTTAATTTATCATGTTGAGAAATAGATATAGAGGAAGGCCAGACTACATACAGCATAAAGGGTAGTTTGGTCCCCCGGTGGTTCAGTTTGAAAAATGCACGGCACATTAGGCCAACATGAGCCATCCCGCAATTCTGAAGCTGGTTTAAATCCAGATGTGCGCGTATTTCCAATCCATTCACAAGGCAGGTAACATGAATCGTGTATCAGGACAAGTTTGTAAGTTGCTTTCCCAGAGTTAGTGGTTTCGATGTATTCTGTGGTGTAACTATCCAGTGAAATTACCCATCTGTGTGATCTTTCCTCCACCCTTTAACAGTAACTGACAACTTTGCGATAAGGCCTGGCGGCAGAAACAGTGATAAATCCCAATAAGCAAAACAAAACCAAGCACGGGTACATGTAGTCATCATGGATACGATAACTGTCATATGCCAAATTAAAGACTGCAGACTTTTTTAAAGCTAGATTACATGATGCATGTATACATATGATAATAAAAATTGGGTCAGAGAACAATTATAACACTTTACTGGATAGAATAGAAGCTGAATCAAATGAACACTTGGAAGGGTGTCAAATTTGTCCATTCTCCCTGGTCAGCAAATGCAGTTCTTAAATAGAATGACATAGGTCACATAATGCATCATGTCTTTTCAAGGCAATGTCAACCACTGTGTACAACGAGAAGCCATTGGCTGCTGCAATTTGGTTGTCTCTGAAAGGTGCTACACTGATGCCACTATGTACATACACCCGTTACATCATGCATTGGCAGCAGTGGGTACATGTGTATGTTAATGTACATGTATGAACCACTGGTTACCCGTAAGTGATGGGGCATCCTTGTGAAACAATGTGCTGATCATATCATTAGCAAAGCACAAAGTTTACGGTACCCAATGAACACTATTTGCAAATGCATTCAAGACAAAACCGCATGCCTGCACCGAAGCTGTATATGACAATGGTATGCTTGTGCTAAATATTTAAGGTTCTGTGACAAGTTTATTATGAGTTTGTTCATCAACATTGAATAAAATCGTATTTTTATTATTCTATCTATATGATAAAATGTAAATATATTTGTGCCAATACAAATCAAATTAAATTTTATGCTATACAATATCTACCACATTTAATATATACATGTAGCATTCACTTCATATTATCTCAGTGCCATTAACTTGACAGAACAAAAGGAAACTCACATTTCTACCCTATACCTGACTTAAGTTCAGACACTAGCTGGCATTCCATGTGACATAAGTACCCTAAATTGGTTAGTCAGTTACATGTAGCTACATGTAGTTGGGATTAAATGTCACTTTCAACAACCAAGGTCATATCGTGACATAAGAGGAAGCCTAAATTCAGGCTACCGCATTCATTTATCACTCCTCCCACTTTTAGAAATCTTCTATACGTGGTACCAATATTTGTTCCATGCTGGAACATGTCCAAAGACTTAAGACTATGAACACGTGCCCCCGTACTCACCCTGGAACCACACAGGGGGGCATGCCATTGGTATGACAACCTTCACAGAAAGACGGTCATGTCGCACCTTGAGTGAATGAAACATCATTCAGAGACATTTTGTTTTAAGTAAACTCTATCTTGCGATGAATTTCTGAAGGAGCGCTAACAGTTGTCACTGCAAGTTGCAATGTGTTCAGTTGCCTCCGAAAGTATTTCCATTCAAATTCAATCACTTCAAACGTGTTACAGTTGGTATAATTATATAGACCTTGATAACCAAAGCTACGATAATACATCCTGACACAAGAAGAATCGCAATTGTCAATAGTGATGAGCCGATTGTCAAATAGAGCCTTGCGCCGATTGTTTGAGATCACAATCGGCCGATTCAGGTGCCGATTCCGATTATTGTAATAATTATACCAAAATATGTTATATGTGTTATATACTACTTCGATTTGGAAGCAACAACATCAGTAATATACCAGTATACATAACTATACGTTTGGGTAAGTATAAAGGTAGGTATGGGTGGACTTGTGAACGAATTCCTGCATCCTGACAACCAATACACTTGTTATTTTATGCTCAATTTACCGTAGATTTCTGTCTATAAAGTATAAGTCGCTACTTGTTGACCCTGTATTTCCCCTCAAAATGTGCATGCGCCTTATATAACAGTAAGTCAATATAGGGGGTCTGAATTCTGGCTACAATCACAGACACAGGTGAGTTTTGGCATTCTCCGAGATGACAACTCAGAAGAGTGCATGACAATTCACACCAAAACAGGAACAAAATGTTTAATTACAAATAAAAACAATTAAATAATATTAATAATTGTTACAAGTGTATTTATCCCTATCCAATTAACAAAATACAAGAAATCAACATGAGACCTCCGTCTGAGGAACGGAATTTTGATGTTATACCACATTATCCTGAACTCAACTGTAGAGACAATACCAAGGATGACGCAACACTTGTTTACTGTCTACAGTATTTTTGATGTCGGCTTATAGATAAGAGATCATTGAGGTCACTGGCTGACCTGAATCAGTTTGAATACTGGTGATTAGCGGTCACTACGTTGAATAGTAGTTGTTAATTGGTGAACAATGGTGATGTTGTAAACACACTACACTATATAATGGGTCTCGTCGGGCTATTTTACATAATTATTTCAATTCATTCGATATATAATAACTGAAGCGTGGTGAATGCAGTCAACTGTGTAATCATGTGTCAGGTGACATGTACTTTCGGGGGGGGGGGGGGGGGGGGGGGGGGGGGGGGGCAGTGTGCCTGTGTTAGGCAGGACCTGGCTGTTTATCATCAATTTGTGTTTGGTTACACTTTCCCCATGTTTACTGGTCATTTATTCAACAAAACATCGTTATATTTAACAGTTTATTGAAGAAAAACAAGCACCTGATTATTATTTAGACAATCGTTTCCGATCATCGGCTCATCACTAATCGTCAATACAACACCAGTATCATAATCCATCTCAAGATTGGTAGGAATTATGACAACTGTTGTACAATTTGCTCTAAGTTGCTAGGTAGTTTTCCTGCAATCGCGAGGAAATGAAGGAATTCTAGCTCAAGTGACTCATCTTACGTTGATTTTGAAATATGTTTCTGCTCTAAAATTGATTCCCCACAGTCTTCGCAGTTATTTTGACAATCTTGCAATTATAATAACAGTGTTTCACAGAAAATATCTACATATATATGTTTTTGTGACATTATTCAATTTATTTCTCAAAATCGGAGGATTTTGCAATTTTTAGTTTCATTTCAAGCTGATTGATACTCGCTGGTGGGTATTCGTCGTGGGCTCAGCAAATCTTTTGATTTAATGATAGTAAACAACCACATCACTTGATTTTATATCATTTTCGTAAAATTATAAAAAAATTCAGGTAGCTTTATTTTTGCTCCACTGGCAGCGGTTTTGACCTCTACCTATATCATATCATGTTCACAACCCAGTTTTTAAAGCTATAAAATTGCTGATCCATACAAAATTGGGGACACACTATAAAGTGTATGCCAAGGCCGAGGCCGGCTCCAAATAAAAGGTGTAAACGGGGTGTTATGTGGCATTTGGTCCATTGTTTCTCAATGGATATTAATTAAAGTTCGTGTATATGTCCGGACTGGGACATGGAATACAATAACATTTGAATTGTTTTTAAATTCACAAATTTGTTGATTTTATTCAACTTTTTCATTCTGAAACACACTATAAAGTGTAAACGGCCGGCTCCAATTAAAAGGTGTAAGCGGCTTATGTGCTTAGCGGTATAGGTAATCGGATTAACTAACTGACGATCTAGACTATTAGTCTTGGGTGTTTTGTATCATTTGAGGTTTTTGGGGAAATAATAATTTAGAAAGTGAAATACATGATAAAATAAATTTAATCACAACGCATAAAATAATATAAAGACATCAAATTCACAGAATAAAACAAACATACAGTTTCATGTTCGGTGCTGGATGGCACCTCTCAGAATACGTTCAATTCTCCTCTTATATCGGACAATTCCGATATTCTGATCTTTGTTCTCAGGCTGGTAGAGATGTATTAGGTCGGAGGTGTCAAAGTCAGTAGGATACCAGATGTCGGGAAAGCGGACGAATTTTTTCTTCAGTTTTTTTCTGGATTCGTTTGTTAATCTTCTTTCTCTGCTCTTCGAAGTCACCCAATGATATATTGCCAGCTTTTTTCAAAATTTCCTCGACGGAGAATTTCCCCAAACCATATCTCCCTTTTGCCGTTGTTGAGACGTTTGATTATTTTTATTAGCCTCTTTGCGATGTCTGCTGGTTTTGATCCTTCGCATATATCGTTGCAGCCTAACTGTATGAAAACGACGTCAGGATTCCATCTTTCTAGTTGCAACAGCAAACCAATTCCGTTGACTGTGGCTTATTTGCAACAGCGTTCTTAGTAGAATTTTGCATCACCGGTAAAATAGGGATGAAATATTTTGATCAAAAGAAACTTAGGGGCCATATTGTAGAATGTTTGGAGAAAAATGAATTTACAATGTTTTCAATGGTGAAGAGACCACTGAAATTAAAGAAAAAACAAAGTCTTGTCTACGACCTTGAGCTTGACTGTAATGAATGTAGATTGCCAAATATTTATGATGATGTGATTGAGTGTAGCAAGGAGAGATGTGATAAATGGGCCCACCATTGATATCTTTTGTTAACATATTCATGTATGTCTCATGTTTGTTATTATATTTTATGTGTTTATTATATATGCATTATGATTAAATAAAGTTATCATTTAAAATAAATGTATTTAAATTATTATTTCGCCAAAACCTCAAATGCCCCAAAACACAATAGTCTAGAGTCGCCAATTAGTTAATCCGATTAGCTATAACGCTAAGCACATAAGCCGCTTACACCTTTTATTTGGAGCCGGCCGCTTACACTTTACAGAACAAAAGAACGAAAAATTTTATAAAATCAACAAATTTGTGATTTTAAAAACGATTCAAACGTCAATGTATTCCATGCCATAACCTGGACATACAAACTAAATTTCAGTCATATCCATTTATAAACAAAGAAGATAATGCGACATCAAGTCCGCTTACACCTTTTAATTTGAGCCCGCCATTTACACTTTATAGTGTGTTTCAGAACGAAAAAGTTGAATAAAATCAACAAATTTGTGAATTTAAAAACAATTCAAACGTTATTGTACTCCATGTCCCAGTCCGGACATATACACCAAATTTCATTAATATCCATTGAGAAACAACGGACCAAACGCCACATAACACCCCGTTTACACCTTTTATTTGGAGCCCGCCTCGGCCTCCACTTAAAAGTGTGTCCCCAAAATTGTCCAATTGACGATACCTAGAAGGGCGTAATAATTTTGAACAGTTATTTGACAAGTTATGAGAATTTTCATACTTGTACACACTTCCTTGTCATTAAATGAGTTTAGCAGATATCAATAACACCAAATACATTTGCAGTGCTCCATTATATGCCTAAGGATGGAGGAAAATTTGATATAGATTCTAAGAGTAGTCTCCCTTGATTCTTATTAACTTTGGACACCTTTTACAATGGCAGATTATTATTATCATGACTGGCAAATGATGGCCGTCATTTTGATATATAGAAATGAAAAATACGAGGGGGTGGGTGCAATGAAACTTGAAATTTTCAGGGTTGGCTTACAGACTAATATGGTCTGGCTATTATGTACAGGCCATGTATGGACTTTATTTCAGGGAAAGATTTACTGTCTAAACAAGAAACTTTGAACAAAACTTAAGATGTGAAGTCCATCCTGATTGGTGTCAAGAGACATCCGCAATACATAGATTGAATAAATTAACACTCTTTCTGGAGCTTTTGGTCACCTGGCCTTTATCAACATCATGGAATGTTACAATTACATCATACTTCAAGAACCATAAATGACTAAACTACAGCTACAGAAATGCCCTAAATAATCGACTCCTTAACCACAGCTAAATTATGGGTAATTTTTCAGGATTTAGTCGGATATATGGCATGTTGCCATTCATCGGAAAGCGATATTTCTGACTAAATCCTGAAAAATTACCCATAATTCTGCTGTGGTTAAGGGTCGATTATTTAGGGCATTACTGTACTTCAGTACTTATACTAAGACAGTTTCGCTAATTTATAACATGTATGTGATAATGTAATAAGTATGCATAACTGTCTTTTAGTCAGTATGGTTCCTGAGGTTTTTTTTCTCACATTTATCCTTGCACTTACCCTGAGTATAACGCACTGAATCCTTCTTCTTTAGTTATACGTATGAAGGCATGGATCATTCCACGGTAACGCAATTCTGTGAGATTGCTGTCTATGACCTGACCCTGAACCTGGAGACGGGTTTTTGTTGTGTCAATTGGAAAAGTGCCTAGAAACAAGCAGAATGGATGCTAGTTTTAGTCAAGATAGACTGGTCTGGAGAGCAATTACTAAAACGTATAGGTAATGGAGTTGCGAATAACACTATACATGTATAGAAAAATCAATTTCAATTTGTGTAATGAATGTATCCTCCTTATTAATACACACCCACTGAATTCTTGTATTCTCAATAAAGACACTGGTTCATGCATGGGTGATCATGTTTAACAATTCATTCCTGGGCGATGTACTGCAGCAGGATACTCTTGGAGACATACAATGTAATTGACTTAGCCAAGATGTAATGAGCATTTCAAAGTTTGTGATCATAATGACAATATGTATGATTGGAAACTGTATGACTTTGCTATATGTGTCATCTGATTATTTATCCAAACATGCTTGGATAGCAAGAGGTTACAACCCGGGTGCTGGCATACATCCACAGTGCCAATTTGAAACATGGGCACATTGGGCCGGACGGAGGCAAAATTATTAAAAATAAAATAACCCTAAAGGAAAAATGGAAGATCACAAACATTTCGTTGAAGGCCTTGTGATGGTAAATATCCATCCGAATTTCATTAAGAAGCCTTGGCTGTGATACTCAGGTGGACAGACAGAAAACCCTTATTTCTGGTCTAGGGAAACAAGGAAGCATAACTCTAGAACAGAAAATGCAAATAGTGTCATTGGGCACTCCCGATGACAAACAGTGGAATAATGGACAGACAAAAAAACATGATTTCCAGTCAAAAATGAAGGAACTCTTGAATGGAAAATTTGTATGTCATTGGTCCCCTTTTAAAAGCAGTTACAAGGTCGATCCTCCACACTAAATTTCATTCATATCCGATTACCTATGGCTGAAATATATGCCTGGACGGACAGAGAGACAACCCAGATGCCCCTCATTTTTCTCTTATAAAATTAGATGGTTCTAATGTAGTCTTTAACACATGAACAGGAGAATACAACCTGAATTCAAAGGCTTAAATCAAACTGTATATGTAACAGCATGCACCACCATGAGTCCTGACCAGGCCCATGATAACAGCTATATTATAAATCCATCATTAGGCATGAGAAAATTATCTCACTAGGGGGCAATAATTGGGTTATTCATTTTTTTTTTCTCATGACCTGTTTTACATGACATACATGTAGGTATCGAGACATAACATTTTGGGAATTGGAAACCTTTACCATATAGTCATGATGCTCTTGCCGACAGCAGCCAGTAGTGCACAGAATAGTACACATGACTATTCTTACATGTATTTCAAATTTAGACAGGGCAGGACATAATTTATCATTGGAAACAGCTCGAAGAGACATGTACAACAATACACTACAGTAATGCCTTAAATAATTGACACCTTAACCACAGCAGAATTATGGGTAATTTTTCAGGATTTCCGACTAATTCTGCTGTGGTTAAGGAGTCAATTATTTAGGGCATTACTATATGTTTTGAAGTACAGTGTGTAATTACATGTACCCCTATCTTTTTCTCTCTCATTTCAAGACATAAACTCTTACATGTACTAGTAGTTACCTGTTGTATTAGTTGATAGAGATCTTCGGGGCTGAGTCACCAGCGTAAGAATTCGGGGAGAGTTAACATTCTGTGAGCCTACTGTCACCGAGGCGAATTTAAATAACTAAAGCATTACTGTGTGTCCTTGGTTACCGATCATTTCTCATACCGATCATAGTGAACAGTGGTCACTCTGTTGCATTTTTTAATAATAAAAGATGCCAAACAATAATTTACATCCAATCCTGTAATAATCTGATGGGTAATTTGTCTACTGCTATTGGCAAACTTCAAATTCAATTTTAAAATTTGTAATTTCAAATTTGATATTATGACATCATAATGCATCAGGAGGATTTATTATGTCAGGCATCAAATTTATTTAGTATCCAATTTGTATTTACTAATTCGGAAAGTGATTTTAATGACATAACTGTTTGCTTTTCCTCTGCGTCACTTTCATTTTGTTTATGTTCATTCATGCCAATTGTTCAAACTGGTTATTCGTCTAAAGGAAATTATGATTTTTCACAATGAGATCTGAGATAATTCTTTTTAATATGTTGTAATTAATCTCCCGAGCATTATTCAGAGAGCAAAACTCTCTTTATGAATAATCACAAGCTAATATAAAAAATTCTTTAATCCTCGATTATCCTCCCTTAAAGACAGTACTATAGTTATACAATAATTATTGAGATCTTTGGTTAATATTTGCTTTTATATAGTTCGGCTTAAAATCGAAATTGCAATGCCAAAAAATGACAATCAAACGGCCATAACAGTGGTAAAAATGTATGGCCGGGCCTAGTTTGTGAACTTGTTTAAGAAACTCCTCTTGTGAACTCCTATACCAAAAAAAATTCAATTCAGTTGATATTTGCTCAAAGTAACCCCCAGATAACTTTTCGTGGGTGCTAAATGACAATCAAAGTGTAATTCTGGTAAAAATTTACAGCTAGGCGTAATTTGCGAACTCGTTTCAGATATACTCATATACTAAAAATCTTTAAAATCCATTGATAATTGTTTGCAATAATCCCCCAGACAACTACTAGTACTTGTGGGTACTAAATACCAAAAAAAGACAATCAAAGGGCCATAACATGGAGAAAATGTTCAGCAGGACCTAGTATGCGAACTAGTTTCAGATATTCCACTTGTGAACTCATATACCAAAAATCTTTTAAATCCATTGATAATTGTTTGAAATCTTGGAGAGGGGATAATATGTCATACATTACTGTCAATGAGGCGATAAGGAATGTGGGAAGTATGAATGTTTAAGTAATACCAGAGGTCAACACGAAGCGCCGTATGAAGTTTTGGACACAAAATGTTGGCAATACCAAAGTATTTAGTGATGAAAGGGTAAAATCCAAGTTGGCTGCTGACAGCCATCTTTTTGATCGAATATTGTTCAAATCCGATAGCTCTCATCTAGAATGTTGGCTGCAGGGGTGCCAATGGATTCATATGTGGATTGGAAAAAATTGTGGCTTGCATCTAGTGGTCACTTCAAAGATCCACATGAAGCATGTGATGATCGGATGAGGGATATGGCCTGTAGGATATGCCAAAGGATTAAGTCATGCAAAGATTGAAATCCAAAATGGCCACTGGCATCCATGTTTTTCAATGAAATTCTGAAAAACTTTGATGGCTCCCATCTAGTGGTCACCCAGAAGATCCATATGAAGTTTGGTGATGATCGGATGAGGGATGTGGTCTGTATTGTGCTCCAAAGGATTTTGTCATGCAAAAAGTAAAAGTCAAGTTGAGCTAAAAATTATTCCAGCACTGTCCAGCACGCAGAATCTCGTCACTGGAGGGTTATTGTTAATGAAAATAATAACAAATTTGTTCTACTTTTTCATGTTCTTCCTGGTAACAATTGTTTAACACACTTAGTATGATTTTTCAGCTATACTGACCACGAACACCCTCTGTAGCTTTAAACACCATATACAGTAATGCCCTAAATAGTCGACTCCTTAACCACAGCAGAATTATGGGTAATTTTTCAGGATTTAGTCGGAAATATGGCTTGTTGCCATTCATCGGAAATCTCTCACTGAGAGCTTTCCAATGAATAGCAACAAGCCATATTTCCGACTAAATCCTGAAAAATTGCCCATAACTCTGCTGTGGTTAAGGAGTCAATTATTTAGGCCATGTATTTCTCCTCTGCTTTTGGAAAGAATGCAAATGTGTTCTAAAAAAAATCTTATAGAATTTTATCTTTCTTTAATTAATGGCTCAAGAGATTTTGTAATTTCAAGCAATTAAAAATTGTTCAGGGCATTAAAAAGCTATATTAAGTTCAAATTGCACTGTACCGGTCCATGTACTAGTAACAAAGATCATAATCTCTGCAATTTGGGTATGCTTGTCCTCCAGATATTTCCACTATTGACCAAGTGCTATCTGTACTCATAAATTTAGGCAAGGTCATACATTGTCCATGTCAAAATGGCATGCTTTTCAGTTCTGGGGCCTGCATGATATGGCATGCATAATACATGCACAATAGAATGGGTCATTAACCATACAACATATTCATTGAATACAAAATATTCATGAAAGATATCAACAGATCTATATTGTGTTGACCTATATAGATAAGTGCTTTTTGTATCTGAATTCTTTCTGTCCGTGTATAAAATTCAGTAAACATTTCACTCTACCAATATAAATATACATGTAGTTCTCTCATTAAAGCGCTATAGATCTTGTAACAAAGAATATATAACAATTTGTGGGTTTTAAATCTATTTAGGTGTTAAATGCCTTGTTGATAAGCATATCCAGTTCTTTTAATATAGGGAAATATTTGTCATTTATTATAATTTTTTCTACTCCAATTCAGAAAAAAACCTGAAAAATTGTCCAAGGGCTATAACTTTAAAAGAATGGGAAAAAACCGGTTGCATGTGAATATCTTCCCCAAAATGTTCACGCTGGGTCGAAAAATCTTTTGGCCATTTTTTTGGCCACTTCTGATTAGCCCAAATTAAAAAAAACTTTGGCCAAATTAAATCCTAATTTTCTGGGCTCACAATTAATGAATATTTTGTTTTTATATCTAACATTCTGTATAATTATAATAACATAAATCCACTTAACCAAGTGAAATAAATCTAAGTCGAAACTGTGCCAAATTGGTTTCACTGCCAATGCAACTTCAAATTTAATCACGCACCTCAATGTAAGGTATGTCCATACCTCCAACTACTGTGTCTATAATCATGATGATAATAAAGCCCATGAAAAACTCTGCTGCACTTGGAAATAAGGTGCATCTATTCCCGTAAAGTACGTTACAGCCATATGAGAGACAAGTGGGATGTGGATCTTCATCTTTACCAGTGTCTATCCGGTAGACACAGACCGGTGAAAATCTAGCAAACTTTTCTAAAATAATTAACGAGAACTCTTTGACCAGGAATAATCTGTTACCACATGCACGTAACAGTGTACTGTATGTTTTTTCCAACTTTTTCAATAGTAAGTACTGGTATTTCTCATTGCATAGAGCAGTCAAAATTGGAAGGGAACCTGGGGCTAAATACTGAAAATAGCCACATGTGAAAATGCGGGAGCTGTGCTAGTGCAGTATTAAAGATCCTGTGCCAGTGCATACTATGATATATGCAAGTCTCCCTAGGAAGCCTCGCATATAGAAGAGAATGCACTGGCTTACTGTACATAGTCAAGTTTACTGGTAAATATTTTTAGACCAATGTATTCTCTTATATATGTGAGGCTCCCTATTGGAGAGAATGCATAGGCACAGGGTTTTCGCAAAAAGTCAAGAAGCTCCAGTTATGGATGGGTCACTGGTATATATTAATGATTGAAACAATCTGAGAATGCTTTTTCTGAGATACATGATAAATATATAACTAAAGACACATGGCAGTTTGGAGCCCCAGATTATACTAAATAATGCTTGCTTGTGTCACATTCAGCACATTTCCAGAGACCAAATAGATCGATAAATATGTGAAGTACAATCATATGAACTTCATATACTATGAATGGACTTATTCATGCCATAGAATGAAAAATTGATTTGGCATGAAACAATAAAGAGTGTTTGTTGTTAATCTGTTTCTGAGATAATACAAATAAAGATCTTCTGGGCAAAATTAAAAAAAAGCTGATTATTATGAAAATTATTATGAGTTTGGTAAGTTGTCAGACTCAGAGTACGTACCTAAGGTCAGAACAGTGTATAACATTACATGTACATCGATTATTTATTGACCTACGGGTATATCTTCCCCCTCCACCAAATTATGTATAAATAATAATATCTATGTGAGTAAATAAAGTTCATACCACATTCTGCTGTTATTGAAGCAAGTCCTCCATAAACAAAAGGACGCCAGTCGTTCATTCGGAACTCTCTCTATTAACAAAGACCAGAGCCAGTATTACAACATAAATATCCCAAAGGCTCTTCTGAAGCATCAGCTGAAACAAATATAAAGGCACCTATCATGTTGCTGTTGTCAAATTATTGCAGTAACATAAAGGTTCCTGCTGGGCAAAATTTCTTTTGCCAAATTTTTGGCCATTTTTCAGAAACTCCGGCCAAAATATCAGATACAGGTTGGAGGTTATTATTTTTGCACTTCGGTTTCGTTTTTTTTTGGAAAGAAAAACATCAGTTTCCGTTTTTTTAACGAGATACTGTAATTGGCCTGCATCTTCTGGAAGTAGGACAAATGACATCAGAGCAACTGTATTTGATGCATAAACTATTTCCCATGCAAGTAATGCCCTAAAGAATCGACTCCTTAACCACAGAAGAATTATGGGTAATTTTTCAGGATTTAGTCGGAAATATGGCTTGTTGCCATTCATCAGAAAGCTTTTCAGGATTTAGTCGGAAATATGGCTTGTTGCCATTCATTGGAAAGCTCTCACTGAGAGCTTTCTGATGAATGGCAACAAGCCATATTTCCGACTAAATCCTGAAAAACTACCCATAATTCTGCTGTGGTTAAGGAGTCGATTATTTAGGGCATTACTGTATATGAGAATATTTGTCCCAATAATAACGTTTGGACTTTCTTGAACTTAATTACAATTACATTAGTTAGATTCACAACACTATCTCAGCATTATAATAAATGAAACATACAAATCGTCAAATACAAAAAGGCAAATTTTTGCAAGCTAATGCTTGATTATTGATCACAACTGAATGCAATAATATATCCAAGACTTATAGAAAAGTTGTCAGCAGAATATTTGTTATGTAATTCAGTGACTTGACCGACTTCCCATAAAAATCAAATGGATGAAAAGTTAAGAACATAACACAAACGTATCATTTTGCTCGCTTATGAATATGAAATTTAAAAGTATAAACTCTGTGCAGGACTGCAGGTAAAGTAATAAACTGTCAATGTTGATCAAACATTAAACAATTCCAATAGTTAAAACTTCAGTTCTATTAGACACTGAATCTTATCAAATCATCCGCGACCATCTTCAATTTAACCCCTGATTCGACGGATGTCAGATATTTAGATTGAAAATGGAATCGGGCCATCAACATATCCAGATTACATTTTAAAGTGATATCGAGTTTGTAGAAATAGAACTATTCCCCTTACATCATGATCACATAGCACCATTTGATGCAGTGAACCATAACAGGTAGCAGTTGCACGCCCAAAAACAATTTTTATTTGTGATAAACTGACACTGCAATTATAAAATATTTCCAGCCGATATGGTACTATTGCGAAAAGGAATTGTCATATTGCCATGATCGGGAGATGTCCAGTGTCATTAAACTAATAAGTGCGATATATAAGCTATATCTACAAGGTTTCCAAGATAAATAAAACATTTAACAACAACAACAACAACAACAACAGGTATTACCTATAAAGTTACTGGCAGATGTGTCCAATGGTATTCCTAATGACGTGACTCAATGTAAATGACTAGACTAGTATATCCCAATGATTTTTTTTAAGGTTAGGCTTGAATAATATCAGATAAAATTGGAGGTGAGAAATGCCATGGTGTATTAACCAATGTGTAAAAAGTAAAAACATGTAAATTAAATTAGAAAGTGCCCACTGATTGAATAAGGCAATAAAAATTAATGAATTGGATAAGCCAACATGCAAAGCAATTAAAAGTTAGAAACAGAATTAAAAGATTTGATTATATAGGGTTTCCGTTAGGGGGTAGGGGAATGGGGCCGGTAGCCGTCAAGGGGAAAAATCCAGGTAAAAGTAGCCTGTTTTAGCACTGGTTGAACAACTTTCGTTATATCGGCCAATAGAATCGTGTGAGAGTAGAAATGGCAGATTGTTTTGTTCCATTTCTGCCCAAGTGCCAAGCTATCAAACCTTTTACATGTACCTGTAACTTTAAAACTAGTAAATTTATTAGATATAAATTAATTTACGAAGTACAGAATACCAGTAATTTGGATCCCGAGTTAAACGTGCTCATTAATGTTAAAAGACTCACTGTGGAAGACCCAGCAGATATTTCAGATGCATAACGTAATCGGAATATATTTTAGCAGCTGCAGTGTAAATATAGAAGGCTGATTACATATCTGGCCGATGAGTATTCTTTGTGGGCAGTGGTAAGATGCATTGGTGCCCGGTGCGGCTACTCCCACATTTCTCTCTCGCTCTATTACAAAGTGAACAGTATATTTTGCGGTATAAAACATGACAGGTACGATTAAAATACTGCTCTTTTGCATAACATAACCGGGTACTAACCGCAACGTAACTAACCAGCCTCAAAGGCATAGCTTCTAGCGATGTCAGTTCCGATCACTTCCTGTATAACAACGCGTTTAGAGTGTGTACACTCACAAGATATAAAATAAATTCACCTTTTAAAATTCCTTAGTACTATTCCAACAAAATTCATAAGTTTTAAACATCTTTATACCTTTATATACATGCAGTATGTCCTGTGATATGGCAGGAGGGGAAAACTTGGCGAGGGGAACAGGGCCGTCAAGGGGACCACCTGCCGATATAGCGGAAACCCTGGATTATATGAATATGACAATTAAAGGGGTACTGTACACTAAATCTGGCCATTTATGGGACCACCTCCTTTTATACAGAATATATGCAACAAATGAATGAATTTGAGCCATGGATTAGTGCAAAATACACTCATGTGCTCTATGAACAATGCAAACAACATGGTAATTATAATGAATATGCAATTAGTTAATAAATGTGAAAAAGGCCTCCCAGCATGTATAATGTTAGTTCAGTCATGAACATTACATGTACATTACATGTAGTGTACATGTACCCTTCTGGAAGTACAGGTACATGTAGCAATCTGCGAAAGCGGTCATTTTGACCTAGTGTAATGTAACATTTGCAAGTCAGAGTGTTCACCCATTCGGATACGTTTTAAATTAGAAACTAGAAAGTGCCCACTGACTGACTAAGGCAATTAAGATTAATGAACTGAATAAGTTATTCAATCAGTGGGCACTTTCTAGTTTCTAATTTAACATGTATCAGAATTGGTGAATGCTCTGGGAGATTGCTACTTTGCCTATAGGCTTTTCCACTAACAAATAAAAGATTTGATTAAATGAATATGACAATTAAAGGGGTACTGTACACTAATTCCGACCATTTATGGGACCATCTCATTTTATACTCAACAGTATATATGCAACAAATAATTATTTTAATTCTGTTACTAGTTCAATTCAGGATGTGCCACACCAGAACTGGCAGAAGCTTACATAGTGAGTGACCCTCTTGGAACATGATCCATGGCACTGAGAGAGGACACACTAAAAGTTGTAGTCCGAGTCTGAGCCCGGTAAAATTGTGTAGTTGGGAATATCAATTTCATTTATTGTCGTTATTTATTGGGGATTTAGGAGTGAACCCGGGAAGATTGGAAGGGGCGGAACCCCTCCCTTACAACCCACTGAGTAAGAATCATGTATTAACATATGACTTGGAATTGGACTGTGATATATGTTGTTTGCCAAATATACATGTATTTGATGACATGGTAGAATGCTCAGTAGATGAATGTCAGTCATGGCCGGGTTCACCATAATTATGTGTAACAGTGAACTGCAAAATTACAAATGCAACAGCTGTTCAGTTTGATCAAAATTATAAATTAGGTATATTGCTATAGAATTACATGATGAATGCTACTTATGCCCAACTCACCTCGGGATGAGTCACCATTAGTGGCACACGCTGAACGTGGAGTTCCTTGGTATCGGAAAAAGAGAGCTGGACATAAGTAGAATTCTCATAATTCCATTTAATATGTAAATATTTATATTGATATATATTACAACTTAATATAGATAGATATGACTAATCCTACATGTACATATGCTCAACTAACCATGGGATGTGTCACTGTTAGTGGCACATGCTGATCATGACGTTCCTTGGTATCGGAAAACGAGTTAGTGTGGATGAGCGTCTGTTTACCATTCAACGTTATTAGCATCTGCAGAGAGATATACGGGAACAATACTTTTGAGTGGTTAGCTATGCGGGGAGATTTATTGGATGCCATAGTACTCTTACAACATCTTTGTTATAGTATGTATGACACTTAGGTCAGGGCTTAGGGGGGGGGGGGGTACTAGTAGTTGGTGTGGATATAGGCATAATGGACAAATCATAATGCTTCTCAGAAATCCCGGTTACAAACCAACACTCACAATTTCGTCTTTTGCATCAGATACCAATCGGGACGAAACTTGGTACGTGAGTGTAGTTTGACCAGGTGGTCGTTGTTGTCGTATTGGCGAGCCCGTGCGACGCCTGTGCAGCGCATGCGCAGACAAGATCTCGGAAACGGGTGGAGCTATCGACTTGAAATTTGGTATGTGAATGTATCTTGCCCCGGATACGAATTTTATCGGGTCGCCGAGCCTGTGCGACGCCAGCTTCGCGCATGCGCAGACCAGATCTCGGAAACGGGTGGAGCTATCGACTTGAAATTTGGTTTTTGAATAGCCCGGACAACGTCGGGCTCAACAATTTTTCATCGGGTCAGTTCTTTCCGCCCGATGTACCTTAAATCTTTTAGGGACGGGTACCATAATTTCTCTTGATTAAAAAGGCACAATTAACTCGTTGAAAAGCCAAAATAATGTCATGTTTCTGACCAACGCCGCCAGTGGCGGTCTAATCTGCTAGTCTCATATATATTTTGAAGACCTCTGTCTGTATGTATGTTTGTTTGTCTGTCTGTCATTTATACAAATCTACGATTCTCGACCGATCGGGACGAAACTTGGTACGTGTGTGTAGTTTGACCAGGCGGTGAACGTTGTCGTATTGGCGAGCCCGTGCGGTGCCCGCTTCGCGCATGCGCAGACGAGATCTCGGAAACGGGTAGAGCTATCGACTTGAAATTTGCTATGTGAATGTATCTTGCCCCGGATACGAATTTTATCGGGTCGCCGAGCCCGTGCGACACCAGCTTCGCGCATGCGCAGACGAGATCTCGGAAACGGGTGGAGCTATCGACTTGAAATTTGCTATGTGAATGTATCTTGCCCCGGATACGAATTTTATCGGGTCGCCGAGCCCGTGCGACGCCAGCTTCGCGCATGCGCAGACCAGATCTCGGAAACGGGTAGAGCTATCGACTTGAAATTTTGTTTTTGAATAGCCCGGACAACGTCGGGCTCATCGGCTAGTCTATACTATATATTTTGAGACTTCGTATATATGTGTGTATGTGTGTACTTCATAGAATCCAAAACGCGTGTACAGATTGAGCTCAAACTACCTATGTAAGTGTCAAATCCCACCGACACGACCGCATCTGCAGAGAGATATACGGGAACATTGAGTGGTTTCCTATGCGGGGAGATTTATTGGATGCCATAGTACTCTTACAACATCATTGTTATAGTATGTATGACACTTAGGTCAGGGCTTAGGGGGGTAGTTATAGGCATAATGCTACTCAGAAATCCCGGTTACAAACCAACACTCACAATTTCGTATTTACGCAAACGTATACGGGAACAAGTGCTTTCGTATTTTTAGAACGCAACACATGATACCAAAAAAAATTACGTCGCGTTGGTGATGGCGTTCACGACGGGATTAATTGACTGTCAGCTCTTACGAGGATGGGGTTCACGACGGGATTAACTTTGCGGGGACTATTGACCATCTCGTAAGGGTGGACAACCTCTGTCAGGGGCTGCTCAATGGCCACGGGCAGGTTAAAAAAAATCATACCTCTTCTGGGTCTGGGCGTGTATAGACATGAGCGTGTTGTGTTCCTAAGAACGCGGAGCGTGTTGTGTTCCTAAGAACGCGGATCGGGTAAGTTTTTCCGCCCTAGGTGAGCTCAAACTTTGTATATAAGTGTAAAAACACACGGGGATCGTCGACGTCGCATTGTGTGAAACATTCTTATGTCTGTCGTTCCTAGGAACAGGGGAATTTTTCATCGGGTCAGTCTTAACCCTCAAACGGGTACCCACAAATTATATATTGTGACCCCGACATGACCTTGACCTTGAAAATGATCAATTCAAGGTCAAATCAGGTAAAATATTAAAAAACCCAATATTAACTCATTGAAAAACACAAACAAAACATAAAACATTGTCATGTTTCTGACCAAGCATGCCAGTGGCGGGCTAACCTGATAGTCTCATATATATTTTGAAGACCTCTGTTTGTCTGTCTGTATGTCTGTCTGTCATTGATACAAATCTACGATTCTCGACCGATCGGGACGAAACTTGGTACGTGTATGTAGTTTGACCAGGCGGTCGTCAACGTCGTATTGGCGAGCCTGTGTGGCGCCCGCTTCGCGCATGCGCAGACGAGATGTCGGAAACGGGTGGAACTATCGACTTGAAATTTGCTATGTGAATGTATCTTGCCCCGGATACAAATTTTATCGGGTCGCCGAGACCATGCGACGCCAGCTTGACGCATGCGCAGACGAGATCTCGGAAACGGGTGGAGCTATCGACTTGAAATTTGGTATGTGAATGTATCTTGCCCCGGATACGAATTTTATCGGGTCGCCGAGCCTGTGCGACGCCAGCTTCGCGCATGCGCAGACCAGATCTCGGAAACGGGTGGAGCTATCGACTTGAAATTTGGTTTTTGAATAGCCCGGACAACGTCGGGCTCATCGGCTAGTCTATACTATATATTTTGAGACTTCCGTATATATATATGTACTTTATAGAATCGAAAACGGCTGGCTCGATTGAGTTCAAACTTCCCATCTAAGGGTAAAAACCCACGAACACCGTAGTTGTCGCGTTTTGGAGAAGCTCTGATCACCCTTTATCCACTCCAGGTCTAATTCTAAATATCTATATATTGTACAGGTCAGGGAGAACCCAAAATCGATGTACTAAACCTCGATTTGTGTAAAAAACCTCGATCGAGGTTCTTCGAGACCATGTGACCACTGGTCAAAACATACACCCATGATATAACTTATAAGGGGAAACACTCTACTAAACCAAATATGATACTAGTATTACTAATGGAAGTAATATAGTGTAAAGTGATATAGTGTGGAGTATTTCATAATACACCTGTGGGAGGCCAAATTCACATTTAATAATTAATTGTGCTGGATTGCGCTTAACTTCCCTTAAGCAAAATTAATTATTAAATGTGAATTTGGCCTCCCATACTGGCCATAGATTAGGTGTAAGATGAAATTGAAATACTCCACACTATGACTACATGTATATCACCAGTGGTCACATGGTATCGAAGAACCTTGATCGAGGTTTTTTACACAAATCGAGGTTTAGTACATCGATTTTGGGTTCTCCCTGACCTGTTGTATGTATGCCACAACATTCACTGCCACTACTCGGCACTAGTGCCAGTGCCACTGGCACTGCCCTGGCCTTGCAAGTTGCAGATTTATAATTTGTAATTTGAAAAGACATAAAACTGAGCAGTTCTACATTGTATGTCTGCATACCCGTATATGGAGAGCCGAATATTTCTGAAAAAATAATCGATGCGACTTACCACAACGTTAAACACAACGCAAGCAGAACGATACAAGCAGACACACAGTCTGTTCCGTTCACACACGTGTGAATGCTCAAGTCGCCTCAAAAAGATACAAAGTCACGTGACAACACGTACTATTTTTAGTATTTTTTAAATTATGGAAATCCGGATCACCAACTATTTGAGAAAGTATTTAAATAATAAACTTGATATTTTTACTCAATGCATTCTGATGTGTTATTGTTGTTTATACAATCTATTTGGCATCGTCACAAAGAATGCAGATGATATACTCTATACCAGAAAATTATATTATTATTATACTTATTGTTGTTATATCGGTCTTCCATACTCTAAAAAATAAGTCTTTGATGCGACTTCGAGCACCTGCATCACGTGATACACGAACTGTGGGGAAGATGCCGGATTTCAGTCACTTGTCGATGGTTGCGATATTTTCGGCTCTAGTATTTCTTACTTGGCGAGATCTTACACAAACAGAACAATCCCCAGATGTGATTAAGGATATTAAAGTTCCAAAGTTGTCGAGACTGGCAACACCGACTCTCAGATTTCTGTTTTGGTGCGTTTTATTTCGACGACTACGAAATTAGGCAACTGCGTATTGGCAATTTAGCAATATCACTGTACGTGGCAAGTCGGTCAGACATGACTTGATGAACTTAAAGGTAGATTTGATTGTCCCCATAAATCAGATTCCAACAACATTTTTAGAAATCCTGCTTCATTTATCAGATTCGATTAATTGCGCAAAAATAATGCTATTACCACCATCAACTGTTCTATCTAGTATTAATAGCAAGGTTTCGTTTCTTCCCTCGCTAAGACTAGAGTAAGATCCCCCGATAGCAAGGTTTCGTTTCTTCCCTCGCTAAGATCCCCCGATTATTCCCGAAGTCGTTCGGTATGTTTCGGAAATACAAGAATAACAAAAAATGAAAATGGTTGCTGTTGTTTTGAAATTGTTTTATTAAACATTTCCTCGACATCAAAGGAGATTGCACAGTACAATACATTAAAAATTAACTATAATCCTCAATCCGATCAACCAACACATAGATGATAGAAAACGGAGACGAATTGCAGTAATAGAGACTGATAGTGACTGAAATTCGCAATGTGCGCGCTTCAAAACAACATTTATGAACGAACTGTGACGTCACATGGAATCACGTACAAACATTCCAACGTAGATTCATGCGCACTATAAAAAAATATTTCCAAGTTTGTTTCATTATTTGATTGCCTCCCATCGTAGGTAATATGGTAAAACATATCAGAAAGTAACTAATATATATTTGTTGAGTATTTTTTATATTATTATATATAAACAAAAAAATGCAGGTGTGGGACATTTTGTCCATTGAATTCAATTTCCGTTTAATAGACAAAAGCGCATGCCATTGCAGGTTAGGAGAATTTAGCAAATCGAGTTAATCGTGTGAGTCGGTGTGACACAGATAAACTTGCAGGTTGGGAGAAATTACTCAAGAAAACTAATCGTCGGACACAAATCCAACGATTTTGGCATTTAAAAAAACTCTTAAAATGAAATTGGTGTAGTGGATTCTGTCACACGAATGGTAGATAAATGTATTATATACACAATGTGTTTGTACCGAGAATCTCCGTCGCAGGTACGGTAGTGATGTTCGGGGATCTTAGCACCGAGTGACGTTCGGCAATCTTCGGGGGATCTTAGCAAGGGAAGAAACGTAAAATTGCGTTCTATTACTATTAGTATAGTATAAAATTGCCCTAAACGTAGGGCCCTGCGAATATTCGAATTCGATTCGAAATTTCGAATCGTTCTTGTGATTCGATTTTATTTCGAATCTTGTTGATGTTGTTTTCGAATCGAATATCTCGCGGCATTCTTGCCGACGGTTAAGTCAAATGATGTCGTTTACGGTCAGAGTTTTTACCAGTTTCCTGTCGCACACACATGATTTGTCGGGTCGCCCGTTGACGGAATAGCACTATTGTGCTGTCACATGGGGTCTGTAATGCTAGAAACAAGGTGATGACACTGATCACCTTTAGATAACGATGGTATTGTTGAATCAATTTATTTTCTGCCCCACAGATCGGCATACTAGTTTCTGAGCTATTAAACATGCTTCCCACTATCAAGATTGATATCGCCATTTGATTATAATCTTATGCTCACAGCATGACTGTTCCTTGAACCTTTTAGTCGGACACAAAAGTTGTGATATCAATTATAACATAGATATTATATACATGTAGCTACAACAACCACCACCAGCGGTGCAAATGACTCGTTCCGATGTGTCATTCCCGATTTTGAGTAAACCCAACTTATTTCCGTATTACATCGTCCATATTCGGCTGTTTCCGTGGATGAAATGAATCAGTTCCGGTTGACAATCCCACAACCCACACAAGGGATTAATGCCGGTGTGTACGATGAATTCTCTCTTTGGTATTTACTTTTGTTTATGAACTCCTCACATGTCAACACAATGTCTGATTCGATTCAAATTCAATTTGAAATCAAATACCATTTACCTATTCGATTCGATAGAAAAAAATCCGATTCGCAGGGGCCTACCAAAACGTGTTATTTATCAACATGTTGTTCGACAAAATTTGGCCTTATTACCAAAAGAAAACCTCATCATCCGCAATTTGGTCCATGCTCATCGACTGTTTACTGGGCCACTAATAATTCTCGATGATGAAAAATAATAGATGTCAAAAATCGATATTTAGTATTAGTAACTCTGAGCTTTGATAGGTGGGGTGGGTTCCTCGACTCGAATCAAATATTTTTTTTACCCTGAATCCAAATAAATAGTAATTGAGGTGCGCTTTATCAGATTATGCATCTTTTATGTTCAGATCAAGTCTAACAGCCGTTCCTATATATATATTATGATGTAGGGATCCTGACCGGACTGCCAGTGGTGAGCCGATCCAGCGGTCCAGTCCGCTCCAGGTCTCGGTGGTCTGGTATTCTGGACTGGCCCGGACCGGTCCAATCATTATAAAATACCTTAAATGAAGGGAAATGTTTTAATTCTCACTTTGGTATATGCCTTTCAGCACTCATGTTTTGTTCTTATGATTGCCAACTGACATATTCCAGATAGATTGGTCAATTATTTCCGATTGCAGGTACCCTGCTGGACAAAAGAAGTGTCCACTTAACCGCGGTGCGGTTAGCGTTGCCACCGCGGCCGAAATGCAACTACACTGCGGCTCCACCGGCTAACAACAGTTGGGCTGCGGTGTACTTGCCATTCGGCCATGGTGTAGTTGCCGCGGTGTACGTTCATTAAACTGAAAAAAGATGATACAAACCCGAATTCTAACCACGATGTACATGCCATTCGGCCGCGTTGTAGTTGCCTTTCGGCCATGGTGTACTTGCCGCTCGGCTGCAGTGTACTTGCCGTTCGGCCGCGGTGCTCAACTGCAGTTACAAACTCTGACACCGCGACCGAACGGCAAATACACCGCGGTGCCAATGGACACTTGTTTTGTCCAGCGGGGTATGCATACAGTGCCATACCACTAGGGCCCGACAAAGCTTCGAGATTCGAATTTTACGGACCTATTCGAAAGCGGTCGTTTGATTCAGGATATTTCGAATCGTTGTATACAAGTTCTTCATCATCGGGAATAGACTGCATTATATATACAAAACATTCATTTTTATCCCCAATACTTAACCTGAGGCTCCTTCCGTGGACCATCTGGGACCTCCGTGGTTCAATGTGTATAGTGTAAGTTGTCCAATAGCCCACTGCTCATATATATACATGTATATTGGCGTCCCAGTGCTGGTTACTCGTGGCAGGTCGGTGGGTTACTATGGTTGTACCATAATCGCAGTGCACACAGGTTTGCTGACTTTGCTCCTCCACATAAAACCAGCAATTTCGCGATTTTGCCCGGCCCCAGCTGCGGAAGCGAGTGAATTTCTTGTGGGATATATTTGTATGTCGGTATTTGACATTCTTAACAGAAAAGTCTATATTGCGTTGCTCGGCTCAATCAAATAATATATTTGTTTTAATTTAAAACATAACATGACATAAATATATTAAATAAACATTTTGGGCTCTAACATATCGTGTCCAAATCTGATCAACATCTTTATACAGCATATGTTATCCTGGAAATGGAATATGGCTTTCATGACAACTCATATGATCCTATGGACAGGCCCAAGTTGGGATACTATACAATGTACATACATGTAGTTCCTGTAATCCCGTTTGCGTATGCACCATTCCCAAGTCATGATGCGCAATTTTGATATCGCGTGTGCCTGCTGTGCGTGACAGGGTGAAGTGTACACGCGCAGCAGGGTTTCCGTTTGCAATGACTCGAATCAGACTCCATTCCAAACTGCTTACTTTCACGAACTTCCCGCGTAGTGGCAGTGTCACAAAATATGAAATGGTGTCATGCCATTCTCACATATTAAACTGTTTAAAACTGTGATTAAATACTGTTCATATCATGTCATAGAAATTAAGTTTAATGAACCTCCTTCGTAATCTGACATTTGACCGCATTTTTTGCTCGTACATCCCACTGATCGGTACCGCCAATTTTCTGAAGTGTTTGAAAAAGATTTGATTCGAGATTCGATTCGATTTCGAATCATCATGATTCGATTCGAGATTCGATTCGATGTTGAAATTGCCGATTCGTTGGCCCTACATATCACCATTTCAGTATTTGAAGTGGTTACTGGGAGTTAGATATTGCCAACTCTAGGCACATGCCTATCGGTATACATTATGCCTATAATTTTATAAAGACTCAGACTGGCCGATGTGTATATTTCTGCAGATGAGTTTTGATGACATAATTGAGATTTTCGAAATGGCACAACGTGTGGAGGATGAAAAACCAAGACAACATCTCAGAAAAATTATAAGGGATGGGTACAACCCACCAGAAGTATCGTTGACGTGGCTAGATGATGGGGGTGCCCACATTGAGCATCACCTCATATAAACTACATGTACCTTGACTATATATAAACCTAGCTGGTGAATACGGCCCTGGTGACCAGACATTTGCGACACTCTGTATTGGCTGGCGATTGGAGTACTTAAGCTAGGCATACATCTATGTATTGAAGTTCTTCGTACTGGTACAGTACCACACCGCCATGGGTGGACCGGTCCAAAGTGGTCCAATGAAGGTGGACCACGGACTGTACCGTTTTTGCAGTTCGGTCAGCATCCTAGTATGATGAGACTAATTAATTTCTTAAATTACAGTTAATTTTGGAGTAATATAGTCATTAGAGTTATCAATATTGCAATTCATATTAACTTTGACATCTACCAGAAAGTTTGTAGAATTCCATAATTATTTAGTCCAAAAATTCAGTCAGTAACCAATGTTGAAACCACATTGTAAGATGGCAGAATAAAGTAAAGTAGGCGGTCCTAAACATAACAACACGCGCCACATGATCGATGGAGGGGCATATGATGTCATCGCGGGAACAGATTTCTTGCAACACCGCTCGATCAGTGTAGTATCCAGTAATTATTTGGGGACATCTGTTTTATATGCCAAAGTCATATCCAAAGGCCGCAGCCCTAAGTTTGGGGAGGGTATGGGGTGGCCTACCCCTGGAATTACATGTACATACTGCCATAAAATGACAACTTGTTGCTTTATTTTATGATTTAGTGTTAGTTCAACTTAGTTGTGTTTGTTTTCTAGTAGTAATGGTCAAAAACAAATTATCTGAGGATTTTTTTTCTTTCTAACTTTTTTTGGGCGCCCATACCTATTGCAGGTACCAAAACTGGCCTGGAAATTACTCTGCACTTGATGTAATTTATCGATGTCATGTAAACAGAGGGCATTTATGTACCTGCGGTAAAAAGTTAATCGGGATATGATGGTATAGTGTTCAAAATATCAATTTAAGTAAGTCAACATATCACATTGTTTTTTCCTGGTAAATAATAATAACATTAGTGATTAAAATGGCACGTTTTGCACTGTTGCTCTGTCTAACTGATTCTTTAGTTGAGTTAGGCATATACCGGTATAGAAGTTGCAAATTTCATTGTAAAATAGTTCTTGTGATACAATCATGGAAAAAGTACCGGTACACAAGAATTATACATTCTGGAGTTACCTATCTGAAAAACCAATGGGATTGCCTACATGAATACTATTTTTGGTCCAATAAACAGCAGTTGAATAGGAAAATTTCCCACAAAATTAGATTAAAAAATTCCTGGCTGGTATTCAATACAGCTATAGCACCCAAATATCATTTATTGTTTTTTATTTCATATTATGTTGGAATAATATGTAATTGATAAATTAATTGAGCTCAAAAGGAGCAATGTCAGACTGATTCATGCAATTTAAAATCATTTTTTAATTTCATGATGACGTATTTTCAACCAGTTTTTCAGCCAAAAGTGGTCCTCAAAATGTTGCCACATTCAAGATTTGTTGTGTGATGCCCTTTTCGACATAAGCCGCCCTGAAGATGGCCTATACTCTGATTAAATAATTATACCAGGGCAATTGAATTTACAAAATTGCGCTCAACCTCAATATAGATTATTCTTTGTTCCTATCCTGTGTTTACAGTCTATGTCTTGGAGTTTAACACACACGCACTCTAAATTCCACTCTCACTTTTCTCTTTATTGTTCGAGCCCCTATATATCCAACCGTCCCTTTTGCACATTGATGAAGAATCAATCACCTCCGATTCACAAACCACATGCTTCAAGATACGATCTATAAATAGTTTGACCTTTTTGAGTTGTCCTAATTGGATAATCAAAAAAAATCCCAATTTTGTATAACAGTTTAAAACAGTTATAATCTTGTAATGAAAAACAGCATCCATGTAGAATGTATCCATTTCTGATTGATTATTTTATATTTAGTTCCATGAACTTGATATGGCACAGTGATCGGAAAAAAAATTCAGGCGACCACACTAACGAGTCACATGGCATTATTTAGGTTTACATTTCAAAAAGCCGATTTCCATCAGAATTTTTACTCATATCAAAGACGGAAATGGATGAAATGATCTTTTAACTTTTAAAAGTAAGGGGAATAGTTTATTTTGGATGTTCTATTCATGTCATTTGGTATAATGATTTGACTTTTGTGAGTATATAAATAACACCAATGCCAATGTTGAATCAACACCTTCCCCACATTGGACACAAGTGTCTGTTTCATCGAAACCAGAACCCTTGGGTATTTTGGGAAATATGGTTAAATCTACTAATTATATTATTTTAATATGGTAAACTCAGAAAGTAAATTAATTAAAGCTGCACATAGTGTTTGGAACTCTGATTCTGCAAACCTTAAATATTACACACTATATCAACCACTTTAGCTGTCTAATAAGCAAAATTTAAAGTTCTTCTGGTGACAAAATATTAATTTATTGTTCTTTTATCACCATTGTTGTTGTCAAGGTAATATCTAGTATCGCTGCTTCATCTTGCTATGAAGTTGAACGCTGTCTGTAAAAGATTTCTGAACACAATATGTGCCTTTAACTATTTTATAAATACATGTCACAGGTAAGAAAGTAGTCCAAGTCTTCTTGTACTAAAACCAGCTAAGATATTGGTATGGCGAGATGCTGGTGTTTAGTCCAAGCGCGTCTGCATAGGCTTCTTATTACACGACTTAAGCGTCAGTGACCCGCTCAAATAAAACCACAATTATATGAAATAAAATATCACAATTGCGACAATAAACGGATATTTTCCTCAGAAGACATGCTATTTGATCTGAAACCCACATCAGTTGTGAATTGAAAGCAGTAATTTAAAGGTACTCAACCCGATAAAACTCCTCTCAATTACTATTTCAATGGCTTCGGGGGTCAAAAATATTTGATTCGAGTCGAGGAAGTCACCCATCAAAGCTTAGATTTGTTAGATATCGATTTTAGAAATCTATTATTTTTCATTATCGGGAATACTATCTGGCCCAGAACTCAGTCAAAATTGCGTTAAAATTACCACTTGATTTTAGAGTTATCCATCCTTGTCTGTTTGAATAGATTTGGAGAACACATCCAGAGCAGATTACGGCAGTTAGTAGTACTGATCTCGAGTTTATAACAAATTTCAAAAATCAATATCTAATAACTCTGAGCTTTGTTTGGTGGGTTCCTCGACTCGAATCAAATATTTTTTACCCCCAAAGCCAAAGAAATAGTAATATAGGACCCTCCGATCGGATTGTTGTTGTTGGAATCTGTTGAGATGGGGACCCTCTTTACGGGTTGAGTACCTTTAATGTGAAAGGAGACATTTGCCGCATTGTTTACAAATTTTTAAAAGTATGCGAACTCAGTTGACCTCGCGAACTGCGTTCGTCATTTTCCGGTGAAAATATTCCGTAGATTTTCGGTCAACCACGCACTATGAATTCTCCATTGTATTCGTAATTATACGTATAAATAAATACATAGATAACGTAAATATTGAAGATATAAATGTAATACATTAAATAAATTACGGGAATTACAACTATCTCGCATTAGAATAATATGGGGGCTGCCATTTTGTTTCGTCTCGGCCAAAACAAACTCCGGAATATGCCGAGGTTCTTCGTAACTCTTCGGGTTTAAGTTAAAACGTAAACAAAATATAAAAACAGCGATGTCGGTGACAATCAACCGGAATATTCTATGCGTAATTTAACATGAAAGTTAGATTATAATACACCATTATGACCATAAGATGTCACTCTTTCCGATGTATATAGCATCATGTATTGATTTGTTAGGTAAATTGAGTAAAATACACCACAAATTCCCACCCAGATCCTGGGCGTAAGTCGTGTTATAGGAATGCTATGCAGGCGGACTTGGACTAAACACCAGCATCTCACCATACCAATATCTTAGCTGGACTAGTAAGAAAGTAGGCCAGGGTATGAAAGAGTTACTCTCTTCCATGTCCTGGATTGAGAGAATGATTGCGTGCATGCATTTTGTCTCTTCTTCCTTTGTTATTCTCGATTCTCAATAAAAAATATGAAAAATTTATATATATTAATATGGCTGTATAAACATATGGATAACACTTCTGTATGGTCTGTCCTTCCGTCCGGGCAGATATCTCACACAGTGGTTGTCGGATCTGAATGAAATTTGGTATGGATGTTCACCACTATGAGGTCATTCAACAGAATGTTCAATCGTTTTGTCCAGTCCATACATTCATACTTTCAATGAAATTTGGTATGGGTGTTTACTACTACGAGGGCAATCAATTGAGTGTTCACTATTTTTTTCCGGTTTTCCGTTCTAGAGTTATTCATCTTTGTTTATTTGGAAGCTTTGGTTTTAAGTCCGTATCTCCACCACCAGTTGATGGATATCAATGAAATTTTTTATGGACATTCACTACTTGTACTAATGTACTATGATGACAATCAATTGAGTATTCAATTGTTTTGTTCATCTTTTCCGTTATAGAGGTACCGGTATTTATCTTGGTGGGTTTTTTTATCTGTCCGAGCAGATATCTCAACCATACTTTGTCGGTTCGAATTTGCCACCATGGTGGTATGCCAGCACAACCGATGCAATCTCTTGTTCAACATCAAAACTCTAGATTATGATTCCGATCATATCTATTGACTATCGCCGAGGGATGGGTTAAACATCTGCCGATACAATCGGCCTCTCGTTGACAGGAGATTGACATGAAAATCCGTTATTACAACATTACACACCGAAGAGCTTCTGTTGAACCTAAAATCCACATGCATAAGATAGTTTTACAAAGATTGTATTTGTTTCTTTTTCAGTTATTCATGAGGGTATAAGAGGGTGTTTGAGGAATACTCGCAACATATTCGCGAGCAGTTCCCAAACCTCCAGATTGTTGGTGACAACTTTCCGCCCCCTCCTATGAGAGCTCTCGGTGCTCAAGTTTTAGGCTATCTGAAGCTAGCTATAATCGCCTTTGTTGTCAGCGGCATCAATCCATTTCCTCATCTCAACCTCGACACACCAAGCATATTTCAATGGGCCTTGAACAATAAGGTATGTAAGCTATTGGTATGAACAAGTGTGTTCAATAATTGTTCTTGTGTGCTGCATCAGGCAGCCTTAGTCTTAACCCTCCCTTCCATTACTGGAGCTTCCTGAAATTTTTTGAAAACCCTGTGCCAATGCATTCTCTGATATATGTGAGTCCTACATGTATAGGGGTTCCCATATAGGAACCTCCATTATGCACCTGTCCTTGCGTGTAATATTTCCAACTGTATTTCACATTGTATCTGTGGGTTGAATCTTTGGGGCATCTGTTTACCAGTCAAAATAATTAGGCATACTGTTTATTTTTAAATAACACTTAATCCACCAAGTTATTCAAAGACCATTGCTCCTATTGATAATTTGTTTGTTTTTTTATAAATTGATATTAAACATCAAACATTGCTCAGACTTTAAGCAAGGCCAGCCTATTGAGGCAGGATCCAACTTTTGATACATTGTCTTGAGTGAATGGTGGGTTTGATGCAGTGTATCAAAACAGTAAGGAATTTATATGCATGTACATGTAGTAAATAGAAGCAACTACCGGTATATTAAAGTTTGAAATACCGGTACTATACATGTGTATTGCTCAATCATGTGATACTTTCTTCTTCAGATGTACGCCTGTCTCATGATTTTCTTCATCAGTAATGCAATAGAAGGTCAGCTTATATCAACCGGAGCCTTTGAAGTGTCCTTTAATGGTAAGATTTATTATACCCCCTTTTAAAAAAAAAGGGGGGTATACTGTTTTGCACCTGTCCGTCCGTGCGTCCGTACGTCCGTCCGATGTCTATTCGTGTCATAACTTGAACAATAGTGCTCGGATCTCAATGAAATTAGGTATGGATGTTCACTATTATGAAGACATTAAATAGAGGGTTCCATCGTTTTGTTTGGAATTTCCATTCTAGAGTTATTCATCTTTGTTTATCTGGAAATAGTGGCTTTTTGGTCCGTCTGGTGTCTGTTCATGTCGTAACTTCAACAGTTGTGCTGGGATCTCAACCAAATTTGGTGTGGATGTTCACTACTATGAGGACATTAAAAAGAGGGTTCCATCGTTTTGTTCCGCTTTTCCATTCTAGAGTTATTCATCTTTGTTCATCTGGAAATGTTGGCTTTTTGGTCCGTCTTGTGTCTGTTCATGTCGTAACTTCAACAGTTGTGCTGGGATCTCAATGGAATTTGGTATAGATGTTCACTGCTATGAGGACATTCATTAGGGGGTTCCGTTGTTCTGTTCTGATTTTCCATTCTAGAGTAATTCATCTTTGTTTATCTAGAAATGTTGGCTGTTTGATCCATCCGATGTCTGTTCAGCTCATAACTTGAACAGTAGTGCTCGGATCTCAATGAAATTTTGTATGGATGTTCACCACTATGAGGACATTTAGTGGCACATTCAAATGTTTGTTTTGGTTTTTTGTTCTATAGTTATTCATCTTTGTTTATATGAAAATGCTGATTTCTGGGTCCATATGTCTGAGTATAGCCATCATAAGTTATAGATGTGCCCACACTAGGCGGTATGCCACGAGGGGGTATGCACCGGACGACAGTCCATCTCTTGTTAATGTATGGTTTGATTTGATCTGATGAAAGCATATACATATACTTCTACCAAATGTTATGTATTTACAAGCACACGGGAACACAAAACAGAAATTGGGGATTACAATTTTTGGTATCATTTACATTATAATTACTGAGTAGAATAGAAAGAGTAAATTATAACAATATTGACTAGTTTGTTGACATTGTGATGAGTTGCATTTTATCAACACCCCATATAAAACATCATGTAAAGTAACATTCAGAATAGTACGTTGTGTGCATTGCGTTGAACTTGGGTTACCGACAACAACACCAAAGCTTTCAGATGGCTGTGATATGTCTGTTACGTTGTATCCATTAACACACACAATGGATAGATTCTATTTTCAACTTAAAGGATTACTATCCTGATGAATACAACAAAACACTATTATGAACACAATGATCTAAGTCGCATAACTATCGCGTAATAAATAAATAAATAATTCATCCACCGGTTGTCTGGCTATCTCCATCGCAAATCCTCATATATACATAGATAATTGATAGTAATGGGAATTCCCATATCGCTACATCGATATCACATGTTAAATCATGTGACCGCACCGATAGCTGATCATGTGACTTCAATCATGTGACTTCGTCTACAACATAAGGTCTTCGGCATTCTTCAGATTTTTTTGTTTTTGTTATAAAAAAAACATTAGCGATCAAACACAAGATTATTTGGGCAAATTGGACATTTTAATTATATAATATTGAAAGAAAGTACTATACATTTTTCAGAATAATATTCCTTTACACTCCTTAAATGGTGTGCATCATGTAGTTTCTTGTTAACAATCTATAAAAGATGGCTGCTGTCTTAGAACCAAATGAAAATTGCCTATTATTTTGTATCAATAAAGTATTATTTGTTTGGATTGACAGGTTTGACCTTATCGTACAATTAATTTATTACAGATAGATTGATTTGCAGTATTGTATTTATTCCAATCTTGAACTTATTAGCTGCAATTATTAATAGGAAGCTCTGCCTTATATCGCAACGTACACAATAACGCAGGCAACGGATCATGTCAATGCAATGTACAGACCAACACAACGTACTCAACGAACTCTTCTGAACACTTCTTAAGCTAACTAATTTTACCATCTCTTGACCCTGGCAAGATTTTATTTCCCTGTAATTTTTTTGTTTTTTATGTTTTTCAGATGTACCAGTTTGGTCTAAATTGGAAAGTGGCAGAATACCATCACCTCCAGAAATGTTCCAGATAATCAAAAACAACATGCATATGGCTGAACCTGGTGTACATGATGACTTCATATAGTATCAATTATTAATCATTCCATGCACGCCATCATATGGCAGGTGGGTTCACTTGATATTTAATAATATGGTGAGAATTTATGTTGACTTTATTCATGTCACACACCGGTATATACTTTTTTAGCTCAACTTGACAAAGTCAAGTTTGAGCTTTTGTCATGGGTTGGCATTAGTGTTGAAACGATTAATTTGACTAGTCAAAGTTGACGCAATTATTAAATTAGTCAATCCCGAAATCTGCCAGTCGATTAGTCAGGGAAAAGCACTACCTATGTGCTATCATGACAGCAGTGCCATTGCAAGGCCATATTATCATGTAATCTGAAACAGTTAACACATACTAACGTCTTAAAGCCTTATTGCATTGTTCCTTTAACGATGCCACTGGGGGCACTGGGCAGACATCAGTCTTGCACGGGCGGTGAACTCCATGACCTGAACTGAACCCAATGTATGCACGTGTAGGCGCGATTTCTTTTATGTTGATCATCAAAGACATGAAGTGTCGCTGCCGACTGAACACTGTCTAGTTCGATGTGACGCAACTGACCAGTGATAACTTCTCACTGTGGCACGTGTAATACTAAAGTAATTATGCGACAAAATGGCTTCAATGATATACGAAACATAATTCGCGACAAGTCAAGCTGGTAAAGTCCCCCCCCCCCCCCCCCCCCCCCCCCCCCGCGACATGAGACGCCTATTCAGAGAGACAATAGAAAACACCCGACATTTCATTAGCGAGACTTACCCCGCTGGACAAAACAAGTGTCCACTTAACCGCGGTGCGGTTTGCGTTGCCACCGCGGCCGAACTGCAACAACACCGCGGCTCCACCGGCTGACTGCCGTTCAGCCGCGGTGTACTTGCCGTTCGGCCGCGGTGTAGTTGCCGTTCGACCGCGGTGTAGTTGCCGTTCGACCGCGGTGTACTTGCCGTTCGGCCGCGGTGTACTTGCCGTTCGACCGCGGTGTACTTGCCGTTCTTGGAATGATGTTGAAAAACACAAAGAGGGCACCATAAATGAGGCTTGATTGAGGCCATTGTCTAAATACCGTCCGTCAGACGATCTATTATATGTTTGAGGGTTAATCTGTCTGGTGACAAGGTGTGATAATCTTTTAAGTAGTCAACGTCCCACCAGTAAACTGTCATAATCCATCCTGATTAGAAAAGGCTCCCGCTGATAATTATTAGGCGACACGGAAGTGTGATGTTGCCGACAACAGACTTCATCTAGATTTGGCAGCACGTGTCTTTTTGAGAAATAAGCATTGGAATGTCGTGCACACGTGGCAGCCTCATCATGAGAGAATTGAATCACTATGCTGTCATTTAAGACTGATTATAAAATAAGGATTGTCGCATCCTACTTTGAACTGTTTGTTTGCCCATTTGAAATATTTGTTATTGTGATGTTGTTTTCTCTTGTTAAAATATATATTTTTTTACATTAATTTAAACTATTATTTGGTTTGAATTATATACTGACAACATCCACCCATGTGGACCTCCTTTTGGAATTCACTGCCGTCCATTGAATGTATAAAAATCTGTGCCAGAATTGTCTTCAGAATGAACAATAAAGAGCGTTTGTGCGTGATCAGGTATTTTTCTCCCGCGAAGATTTTATGAACCTAAATATTCAAATCCTTTCAATACCGTGGTTACTTTAAAGACAAAACTGCGACAGCATGCCAATTGACCTTTGATAAAACTTGAAAGGGAATATCGAGGAGAAAGTGACATGTCACAATCATCTTAACTCAAACAGTTACGATGTAGCAAACAATGTCATTGCTACATTCCTCGCGCCCAGTTTCTGAATAATGCTGACGTAATAAATTGTAATTTGCGTGCACCTGGCATTTGAGATATACAGATGTGCGCAAAATTAACGGCGGTTATCAACCTCCCAATCGAGGGATTGACTCAATTTTGTGTGGCAATATACGTAAACAATACTTTATAATGGATATATAACAAAATAAAAATTTAATGAGGCATGCATGGTTTATACATCCATTGAATAAAAGCGACCACGTGGTTCGTTTTTGTGAATTTGCAATAGATCGGATATGGGAGGGAGATCATGGGATCATTAGAATTGTGCTAAATTAATCGGCTTTCTGGGAAACACGCACCAGAGCGCATCGCTTCAACAAAACGGGAATATCTGAGAATGTACTGCCGTTGCGAAAACAAAATAATCGTGGTTCTCCGTTTTTTTTATTGACGAAAACGGCGCCGCTGTGTATTCCAATGTTTATTCCAATGTTTATTTATTTATGAAACTCTATTACAGTAAGCATGTTTGTTGAGATACTATACCTGTCAATATATGTCATATCTGTCTGGTTTTTAAAATCCAGATTCCTACATAAAATATACCAGTAATAAACGCATGCATGACGTATGGACCGCGTGGTTGTTTGTGCACGCGAGGTTTTCCCCGAATTATCTGCATTTTCTGATCAGGGCTAGTGGTTTTCAAAACTTGTCAACATGAAATTTTGTATTTGAATATGATGACTAAATTCTTATATTTTGGAATGTTGGTAGAGAATACAATAAATGGTGTATTTTCAATAGCTTGTTAATGCATAATAAAACGGAAAACATTAAATGAATTGAAAAGCTTACCGCCCACCCCTAATTTCGGGGTTTCGTATTTTCAGTTTCTGGCAGTTAATTTTTACTTGGCAATGGATTTGCCACATATATGGATCGATAATATAACACTTTTATTTAATATGCTCATTTGATCATATTTTTTTCTCCAAAATAATAGCAACTCTAATAAAAACATGGGAATCATTTTATTTACCAAATCTCGGTTATGGTGTCAAAGCATACCACATTAGAACAAAATATCGGTAAGCTCCTCCCACAGCCAACCAATTAAAGCAGAGAATAAAATCTCACAAACTAATCCTGGATGATTGACAGGACTGGTGTATGTCGACGTGCTAGCATGCACAGGATCGACGCATGAAGTTTTTTATATTTGACAACAAAGTTCCATTAAAATCTACCAGTACGTTAGATCGTTGAAACAGTTGGGTTAAATATAAATGTGATTTGCATAATGACCTTAAAGTCGATATTATGTACGGATTTAAATTTCCTGTAATTAAAAATACTAACCTTCGTATATTTCTACTAATAAAACATGTTTTAAACTCGAGAAAAAAAGACGATACAAACCAGGAATCTAACCCCGGTGTACTTGCTGTTCGACCGCGGTGTACTTGCCGTTCGGCCGCGGTGTACTTGCCGTTCGGCCGCGGTGTACTTGCCGTTCGGCCGCGGTGCTCAGCCGCGGTTCCACAAAGTGACACCGCGGGCCGAACGGCAAGTACACCGCGGTGGCATTGGACACTTGTTTTGTCCAGCGGGGTACAAACGAGACTTGCCTATTTATTTCCTGGTTACCTGCGACAATTTTGTGTAAATAAAATGTTTTTATTACCTGCATTCCCCAAACCGTGAGATTATATGGAGGTTGCAGGAGAGCCGGGTTTAAGACATCAAATTGGGAGACTCGCGGGCAAAACGGGAGATTATATAGTTCACGTGCTTTCCGTTTCAACGTTCGGAAATGAAGAGTTGGATAATGAAGAGTTGGATACTCAAAACTGCGATGCCACATGGACAATTTTATACGTCATATGTGCATAGAAACGGGAACTCTTAGAAGGGGTCCGACTAGTAGTCGATTACCTCTGGCGACTAGTCGATTCCTTAAAATCGCTAATCGTTTCAACACTAGTTGGCATCCGTCATATGTCCATGGTCAATATCCTTTAGCACACCCTATAGGCCACATGATGGAGGTGTCGCAGATTTGTGTTCGTTGGTGAATTTACAATACATTACCGAAATAAAGTGAGGTTTTCGAAGAACTGGAAAAATATACCTATGGAATGTTGTAGATTGGCATCTAAGGTGTAAGAGGTACCAAAAGTTTTTAGTGAAAATATATTTTTTGTAGGAATACAGTTGAGTTCAAAATGGGTGGCAACAAATTTGTGTTTCGTTCCTTCCGTGACCTATGGTCCCGGGTGGTGGTTCTGCCAATAAAAGAGGGGTTTTGACCAAATTCCAAGCTCCTGTGGTTAGATGTTATATTAACCCTTCTCTTTGACCCATAAATTCAAATAATTTGTTTTATTATTACATTTGTATATACTACTTTAGTACAGTTTACTCTATAATTCAACATCTAAACTCTAGATTATGATTCCGATCACAGAAATTAATTATCACCAAGGGATGGGTTATACATCTGCCGATCGTAATCGGTCTCTCATTATTATATAACTGTCATTATTTTCACTAAATGCCACTATTGTTTGGTGACGGTTTTCCAATTAATCGGATCATGATAGTATTGAGATCCGATTCCATATCATCGTGTCTGAACCAGAATGAGGCTCCAGAACTATTTTCAATTTTATGCAATTCGTTCATTAAATTTGAATTCAACTGATCACCTTTTTCTCAATAAATTTCAGAGTAGAGCCTGGCGAATCGGCAATTTACGTTCAAATCAAATCTCGAATACAGTCGGCCAGGTGATGTTGAATCAAATCTTCGAATCAAATCTTATCAAACCTAATTCCGATATAAGACAATGCTATTGTAATTAAACATTGATTCAATGATTTTCACTGTGAGATTATCTCACTGGAAAAGATGTTAGTCAAATAAACGTACTTGGCTAATACCGTACCCAACCAATTGAATATTACTACGTACTCATCAACAATACAATGCTGGCTAAAACCGTTAAAGTTGTGTTGTATCTACAAAGAGGGATTATTATGATAGGGAGTTGGGACTGGTGATGATCAGCATGCAAAGTCAATACAAGTATTTGTAATTTCAGTTCAGCCATTTTAAGGTCGAAGGTTACATGTATGTGGGCAGTACTCAGCCTCTTGCAGAAATGCATCATGTTTCCTATTGATTTTATAACTTATATTTCTAATTCTATAACCAGTATGATATTAAGTCTTAGGGTACTTGAATCAGTTGATACTTGATAGGGACATGCTTTATTAGAAATATTTATGACCTAACTCAATATTTTCCCACATAAAATTTGACGAAACTGACAGTACGAATACATGTATTGAATTTGTATTGTGCCATGCCCGTGATGATGCTCGATATAACTGAGAATCGGAAATGCACTGATGCAGTTGTCACATTGAATATTATTGGGATAAATAAACTGCCAACTTAATATTGTCAATGATTAAAGATGCATAATCCAATTAAGCGCCCCCAATTACTCTTTATTTGGATTCGGGTGGTAAACAATATTTGATTTGAGTCGAGGAACCCACCTATCAAAGCTCAGAGTTATTAGATATAAATTTTTGAAATCTATTATTTTTCATCATCGAGAATTATAAGTGGCCCAGTAAACAGTCGACGAGCTGACGGTCTCGGACCAAATTGTGGATGAAGATGGATAACTCTAAAATCAAGAGGCTTTCTATTGATAATAAGGCCAAATTTCGTCGGAGCAACATGTTGATAAGATAAATAACACGTTTCAGCAATTTTATACTATAGTTGACAGTGCTTAGCATTATTTTTGGAATGGGTATCTTTAAGATTTTAACAGGTGTGCTAACTTAAAATGGAATGATGTTCCCACACAATATCTGATAATGCTAAGATTCCTTTTGTTGAATCGGCTGACTGATTTCGAATCGAATCATCGGGAGTATATCAAATTTCGAAGCTTCAAAGTTCAATTGATCTTATAATAAACATATCATTACTACAGTGAAGTTATCGGGTCTCAACATCACGTCTTGTTGAGAAGGTGAGATCCTGGATCAGACTTGCAACCTGCACCAGCTCGTCTGATCCTGGATTACACCATCTCAACTCGGCGTGATATGGAGACTCAGATAATCTCTAATGACTCTCATTTGAGCGCTGTCTGTCAGTTAGATTTTATATATTTTTTTCTTCGCTTTTCAGGTTTCCATGGAGTTAATTCTAGTTGATATTCATTTGAGTTAAGTTCTGTCAGTTTTATCTTAAACGTTTACTTTTCAGGGTTTCCATGGCTAGTTGATGATATTCTTGTTGACGTTCATTTGAGTGCTGATTTATGAAGACAACCACAGAAAGCAGCATGACTGTTGGTGGAAGTCGGAAGCTCTGCAGTGGCTCAGCTGAATAGTGACCACAGTATCATAACACATTGGTCTCCCGCCATTCAATCATTTGTCATAAAAATGCAATATACCAATGATACCATTGTTCGTTTATTTTTATTCGATTAGGGCTGATTAGGGGGGCATAAAATGTTCATTTCTGACTGTTATACATCATTTGCAAGAGGATCTTATCAGGCCTAAAAAAGAGTGATGTTTCCAGTAACCCACACACCCCTAATTCAGACCTCTACCCTTACTAATTTTATTAACCCCCACCCCACCCCCCTAAGAAGTAGAAAATGTACTGATCACAAGCTCTAATTTATTGCCACATTATTTTATCCATGTTATATTAAGTGCCAAATTGTTTTGAAATTTGCATATTTCTATCACCTATTAGTATATCTTTATACACCCTGATATACATAATATATAGACCACATATTTCCTATTAATTTTGATGAGCTCGGAATAGATTGATATATTTTTGAGGATCCTTTTATTTATAGATGAACCTCATTAATTTATAATGTGCAAATTGATATTCAAAAAAGCACCTGGGCTACTGGGTAACTTCCGACCCATTATTCAAAATAAATTCATGGATACAATCCTCCTATCAAACCTTAAGAGGAACCTATCTCATTCTGTAAAAAGAAAATGCTCCCAGTAGAACCTAGGCCATATGGAAGAAACAAATGGATTACAAAATAAATAGTCGTCACTATCAATAATATACCATTTGTGTTCTGTTTAATGTTATCGGCTTATATTCAGAATGATTCTATCCCATACCGGTATAGAGTTGTTTCAAAAATTTAAAATAAATTGTATTAATTTCTACCCATCCACCCTTAATTTTTCAATCTTCGTTATCGGAAACAAACATTTTTTTAGGCCTCACAGTTATATTCAAGTTATACATGAATATAGATATAATAAAACACAATACGATGCTGCTTCATAATCAAAACAGTCATGTACACTGAAGTTTGTTTGTTGTGCCTGCTTTCAAATTTCACCCATCGCCTAGCTGAATGCTCTGTATTTGTAACATAACTTTTAGATTCATTAAATCTTTATGATGACATATAGATTTCTTTCACTTCACTTTTCTAGAGTATATCAAAACAGAGTATGGTATATTGTTACCAGCCTAATTTGAACCCAACAAGATAAAACAAATACTTAGCATAAAGGTAACCTTGAATATTATATGCCCCTGGGATGTGAATGTTTCGTTGTAAATTGTAAAGCTGTTAGGATATCTCCTGCTGGGTGTATTTTCATAAGGTAGATCTGTTTTAAAGCCTGACTATAACCTTCTCAGCTTCATATCTGTAGGAAAAAATACTAGCAAAGCCTGTCTGCACATTTCAATGTAAGCTTGCCCCATATCACATGACGGTGTCAGTCTTGTATAAATCTGACTAATTATAGAAGTTATTAAAAGGTTAGGTAGAAATCAGATTCTGGTCTGAATATATACATCAAAGACATAAGTCAATACCATATATTCCTTTGATTAGTTGTGATGTACATGTAATTCCAAAGAATCTTCCCGCAGCACATGTTACAATATATGAGATATGTTTGGGTTAGGGAGTATCATGCCAATGTGTCTTTGCATAGCCCTGATTTCCTCCAGAAGCTAAACTCTGGTGATCATCAATACCTTGCAAAATACACCAAGCAGAAATATATCCAGTCTGAGATTTATGAATGGATTGTTCCAATTGCAGATCTTGATAACTTGAGAATATTGTATAAATGTTATTAATTTATCGTAGATTATTTTTGTTCCAATTGTGTGTTTTCGTATTCAGAATTTTACATCCACGTAATCTATGTTCTATTGTATGTTTTGATGTCTCAATTGATTGTCCCAAGGTGTTAACTGTTCCCGATTTTGGTTTTAGATTCTTTATATACCTAGTTATTTCATCATAGGATAATTCTTGATGTGAAATATATTTGTATATATCATAATTCAAATGCTATAATAAGTGAAGCAAAGATCTTTAACTAATGAGTATGGTTCCATTGACTGAACAGTTCAGAAGCAATTGTCGGATACATAAATGACAAATAAAATTGGTTCTTTTGGTCACTGTCACCATGAAACTGTACACATAATTTCTCGCCATAATATTTTTAGTTTAACATGACTGTCAAAATTAAGGTGTCATAAAGTTTGATTTTCCCATAGGTTCATTTGTGTTTTGTGCAATTCATAACATTATTTGTGTAGAGGCTCTGAACAGATTGTAATCTTGATTGAAGCATAACCATTTGTACTGTACATCTTGGACTCAATTGTTTGACTCAATATGGTTGTAACTAATTGTTATTGCCCTCATTGTGATATATAAATATGGATATACATAACATTTATGGATGTCTACTTGTAAATTTTGTTTAAACTTTCTTTTCATATAGACAGCTTGCATGTCAACATTTTGAGACTAAATAAACAGATTACAGTCAATGTTTGTTTACTTCTACCCCATCAGCATTACCAATATATCCCTGACAAAACAGCTGGATAAATGTGAAATTCATGCAGAAACAATTTCTTAAACTGTAATGCACCCTAGCTTAGGTGCAATAATTTAAAACTTAAGTAAAAAATAAACCAATGCAAAACTCCCCCCCCCCCCCCATTTACTGTCAAAATAATAAGATGTGTGCAGTATCTATCAAAAGTAATGGGTTGACATTGTTTCGGTTTATGTGGGGAATCATGCACAGGCATCAAAGGAAATTTGTGATTGTATTTTGAGGCAAGAAAAATGTGAATATTTGATCTTCTGAAGCCTGCTTGATCATCAGACACAAGCGAAAATAAGTTGGCATAAATAGTATACCCTAGCTATGGAAATGCTGGTTAAACTGTCAGGACTGAAATGATGACATACCGTTCTCTCCAAATCCCCAACTCTTTAGTCAATTTGTGAATGCTAAGAAGCCTGAGATATTCATCAAATTCCCTCTTAAGATCTGCAGAGGCAGTCACTTTGACACAATTTCAGCATTCCATGACTAATTTGTGCAGCATTTAGGGAGAGGTGGTCAATGGGGGCCAAAATATTTTTATGCATCAGCTTTCATCATTTTCAGAATATATAGTCTACAACAGAAGGTGGTTACACATTTGCAAAAATATTCTGGATTCATATCTCTATTTCAGTATTTAGGTATTGTTGATTATGTTTAGAAAAAGTTAAGGTATTCTAGCATCATGGCACTAAAGATGGATGCATATGCATTTATATTTATGTAGAAATAGATTTTTGGTCGCCAGGCGCCAGGACATAACTTACTGACTTTTGTTTCATGCCCATAGAGTAAATCCCTCTTGGTGAAAAAGAAGATAAAACTAAATCTATGAGACTCCAGCAAGACCACAACTCCTTAAGGAATCCATGTGTATCATCCAGTTCCACCTAACAACCCCCCCCCCCCCCCCCCCCCCCACAAGAAGTCATGCAATTGTAACATTCTGGGTAGACAACTCAGGATCGATCATGCATCCTATTATCAGAACAAAGGTACTATGTTTTGGAGTCGGGCATTATGTCAAGTTCGATAGTTTGTTGCAATTGAATGATCAATGTCAGCAAAATGTCGAACATAGCATTTGAAAGACTGACTCTGGTAATTACGTACAGTTTAGAAAAACAGCCAGTGGGCTGATTAACCTGTGTACAATAGGATGAACAATCCAGGTTACCAAGTAGTCAAACATTCCAGCGGGAAGATTACCTCGGGTGATCGCAGATAGTGGCCGGAATACAGTGGCTGTTTAAAATGTAACAATCAATATAACACCCATGTTTTAATACTGAGCACCAACTGTGTATCAAGATGAACCCAATGCATGGTCGAACATATAACGATCAATGTAACATTATCAGCGAAGAACAGATCGAACATTATACTGGTACTATAGTTTACTGTGGTTAGAATTATTTTTAGGCAATTAATCGATTCTGATAACTGAAGCGGCATTTAAAAAAATGTTGTTGGAATCTGATGATAGGGTCACCATCAAATTGGATTGGAGTACATTTAAACGTATATATCCTTTTACTATTTTTGTAGTCTAGCTATCAATAACAGTGAAATATTGACGATAATAAAGACATTCTAAAATCACAACATTTGACGTAATTGACACCAAGTGCCGCATTCACCTCAGATGACTTAAAGGGGGAGGGGTAATAAATGATATCAACATAGATGATCAATGAAGAGCGTTTATTGTCAGCTCCAAAAATAGGTGGGAAAATTGGCACACATGTAATTTGACACCAGAAGTGACTAATAATTAAAGCAATATATATATATATAAAGAGCATTTATTTTCAACTTATTATTCAAAAGATAAAGTGAACATTGGATTTCAACAACAACAGCAAAAACACAACAATTTAACAACAATGTCAACTTAAATTAAAAGATAGGATAGACTCATAGAGGTAACTTGACAACTCACTTGAAATAGTTGGTGTTTATTTCGGTGACTAATAATTAATTTAAATGACTTGAGGGGCAGTAATAATTTAATTTTTTCTTTACCCTGATCAACGCCTTGTACCACAGCTAGTAATAACATAAAATACTAATACATGTATGACCAATTTCAATTTGAATCTTTAAAGCCGCGTCTGCCCCTTTAAATTAACATTTCTGAAAATAGTGTAACTTCCCTTGTCAAAACAAAACAAAAATGGCGGCTCCGGCGAAAAGTACGCCGCGAGATGCTCAAGTTATGGCTGCAATACTGAAAGATATGGGCGTCTTGGAATACGAACCGCGTATTATAAACCAGATGCTTGAGTTTGCCTACAGTTAGTACACAATAATTACATGGAAATGAGACGCTCAAGCTCATATTTCCTATTTTCGTGTCGTCGCTCACTTGGGCCAAGTTGGGGCACAACCGGGTGGTAACTACTATTACTAATACTATAACAATAACATGATTTTTGTGGGCTGTTAATCATTCCAGAGGGCCGTTAATAAACCATAATGCCCGATGGAATCATGTTATTACTATTATTACCACAGTTTTGGACATTTGACCCATTTGAGGATTCAGTGGAATAATGAAGTAGATTAAGAGAGAAATATTTTCAAGAACATTTAAATTTGATATCATTTGACTTGTCAGCTGACACAGAGTCTCGAAAATAGGACAGGAAAAAAACCAGCATTGAAGACGAGTAACAAACAATGAGAGGTTGACAGCTAAAATTATTAATGCATACTTACGCTTGATACAATAATTTAATCATATAGCGTGAATTCCAATCATAAAACCACTATAGTGTCGGGAAAATCGGATACCGGTACATCTTCCCATTATTTTCTTGAAATAAACACGCCAGATCGGAAGTTGAAGGGACGTAACTCGCGCGATAATAAACGAGATCTAGTTTCCGGGCCGCGGGCCGATAATGAACTAGGCTTCTCATTTTCGGCCCGCGGCCCGCTGTTTTGGTAACAATACGCTATTTGGAACGCCCCGAAAAACATTATCAATGGCCTAGAGAACACCCTATAAAGTGGTAATAATATTAAGTTAACTGGCGTAAACTTACGGTAAAGACTTAAAACATGGGCCGAACCAGCCCAGGACTGAATCGACCCCGACCCGTCTGTAATGCCCGAAAAGGGAGTTGACAGGTAATTCTAGATAGATAATCGATAAATGCACACCAGTCTTGCCTAGTGTAACGTGACAGGGTCAATGTCGTAGTGTTTTCTACATAAATGCACACATGTTGATATTTTTGTGTACCGTATTAAAGTTCATTTTCTTCCATTCATTGATCAAACCACAGGCACTTTGCACAGGGAGCTTGTACTTGTAGAAAAAATATTTCAAAATATACCTTATAATATACATACCAGTTATTACCACAGGGGGTGACAGTATTCGGTACGGAATAGCATATTAGTTAGTACATGCAGCCGTCACTGTTGAATTTCTGACCCACTGCACTGATTATGGTCGGGTAAACGGTATTGTCGCGTATATTGCTACTTCCAAAAGTGATAGAAACCCTCCTTACCATTAGTTCAGTCATGAACGTAGTGCGTATCCTTCTGAAAGCAGCAATCTGCGAGATCCCGTGCTATGGTATTATATAATTAATGGGTCCCTCTGCGGAGTTCATATTCTGCAATTAATTTTGATTTAACGATTTTACAACCACGCACGTGTTCACATTTCCCGCCAAAACTCAATTATATTTTATAACACGTTGGCTAAAACTCTGTTCTATAGCAGCAGTCGTAACTATAGTTGTTGGACCAATGCAGAATATTGAACAAGCTACGCATTCCGATTTCATTTGAAAGATTTTGCTACCATTCACATTACGCTGCTATAAATATCCCTTGTAGATAAACCCTGCAGTATGACGTCACAGCGCACAAATAATTTTACGATTGACAGAATATGTCCTTTCAGTTTCATTTTCACGGAAGCTACTTGAAATTCTAGGAAATACTTAATTCAATTCTCCTTGCTAGGTATTATTGGTCAATGCATAGACGCTTTTTAGTGTTTAGTACAATTATACCTGTCGGAATCTTATTGTAATTAAGTTATAAATGTGTAAACACTGTAACTTGTAGCTTGTTCATTTATTTAGTCTTCACTCAGACAGCAGTCTTACGTGCGTAATTACATAATTAATGATCTGGATACCATCAACACAATTAATGCACCCACGGAAATGATCGACTTGCGTAACATACTTAGCTTTGGATTGCTTTGTGATTACTCAGGTGCAAGGAAATGGCTACTTTTCAGTGACAAATAACAAATTTTTCACCCGATGGGATGAACCATGGTCTTCCCGTCGAGTTATATGTTTCCCCCAATACGGACTCATTAAAATCCCCCTGGCGGAAACCCTGTATATAGCAGTGAGCTGAAAGAAAAGTTTATTATTCTCGATCATCATCTTCTCATTCCCATATCAGGAATAGAGTGGATATCATGATAAAACATACTAAGGCATATATAATAAAGTCAATATTATTTTTTCACATTGATTCCATTCGTGACTGACGGGACAAAAGATAAAATTCCCTGTCCTTTGAGGCACCCTATTTGAGCAATGACAGCCAATTGGCTTTGTTTAATCATTGTATTTTGTAGGTTTAAACTATCAGAATTGAATAGAAATGAAACATTTAAATATGCATCCATGATATTGTTTTTCTCTCCTTCAAAGTGTATCGTGACTGACGGGACATTTGAGTCTCACATACCTCACGGTACCGGTACCTTATTTGAGAATGTTGAAACTATCTCAAATCTTATCCTGATTCTAACATATTCTTGATAACTCATGACAAAGAGATCACACTCTGCATGTCACTCAATGTCATATGTTTAAATAAATTTATATAAATGTTATTCGAATTCCATTAGCGTGACTGACGGGACATGTAATTGTGACTGACGGGACATTATCTCCAAAACCATACGGCTTGACTACCATAATATGTCTAAATGGTAACCTATTATTTTCTTGCACTGTCATTTCATATTCTTGTAGTTTTTACGGTATGTAACATGGATATTGATGTTATGAATATTGATGTTAAATGTGATCATGGATGATCAAGTCACAATTGGAACTCAATATGGACATGGGACTAAATAGGATTTACAAGTTTATTTCATTGATGCTTAATGTCACTTTCAACGTTACAAATATATTACACATTTACCACCATGATCCCTGGGAGCCCATGAGGTTGGGAAGGAGATTAAATGGGAAGATTATTCATGCTGAAATTATTTGATTAATTTTAAGAACATTTAATCAGAATTCTCATTTTAACAACACACTTAGCTAGAGCATGTATGTCATGCTTTATACAGTGATCTACAAGTCTAGTATGGATTAAATATTTTAGTGCAACAAAGTGAAAATAAGGCGACACATGTGTGCAAAATCACCTGCTCATCAAACACTGGACTTTGTGTGACACCCCATTAAACTTGTAATATGAAATTTGCTAACCTGATTACCTGCTTAAATAATATAAATACATTTTTATGTATCGGGTATTTGTTTATAAATATAACTCATGTTTTTGGAAAATTCCAATAACATTTACCCTACATCGATACTATATATACAGGGTCTTCAAAAGTCAACTACCGATATTACCTGCTGATGGTGCATTTATATGGTAATTTACGTGTTTACTACTAATTTTGATAAGATTATAGGTGGATTTTATTGGAAGACTTTGTATTTATTTCCAAGAATTTAGGTTCGATTTCTCTTTGAATAGATTATATCCACAGATAATCAGGTTATCGCATCACAAGAATTTCTGGGTTATTGTGTATTCAAAAACTTTTATACTACTGTCTGTCGACCTACAGTTTATACATCCCTCTTGCATTAATCAAAGATGGTTGTTTCTCCATATGTGACATTATACTGGACTTTTGGTACCAAACAGTATCCCTATCATTTTCGAACATGAACGTATCCCCACATTTATTCCTCTGCAGGCACTTTATCTGATATAAATCAGATTAGATTTCATCTTTTCGCATCTGGCCTTCTGCCTCTCGTATAATGCTGGGCCTATCTTTTATTAAATAAACGCTCTTTCTTTATCACGGGGGGAGAACTGCGACGTGAGGATCGGTGGCATTCCGATAAAGAGACGGTGGAAATCCGATAAACGAGACGGTTCGCTTTCGGCGACAAACGAGATATTCTTCGTGTTTGGGCATTCAAATGGAATTGCCGTGACAAATCAGGTTCATATCATCATATCGTTATTTTAGTTACTAATATCCATCAAAATCTAGACGCTACAGTGAGTAAAACCAATAGAATCGCCATTTAAAAGTCACGCGACGGTTCGTTTTCCGATAAAAACGAACCGTCGTGTGTCTTTTATCGGCAAACGAACCGTCGCGTGACTTTTAAATGGCTATTCTCTTGGTTCTAGTCACTGTATCGTCTATATTTTGATGGATATTAGTAACTTAAATAACGACATGATGATATGAAACCTGATTTGTCACGGCAATTCCGTTTGAATGCCCAAACCCGAAGAAAATCTCGCTTGTCGCCGAAAGCGAACCGTCTCGTTTATCGGATTTCCACCGTCTCTTTATCGGAATTCCACCGTCTCTTTATCGGAATGCCACCGATCCTCACGTCGCAGTTCTCCCCCAGTGTTTATACCATATCAGGAATAGACTAACACGGAACACTCTTTTAAAAAACAAGTGGAAATCCCCAACTTTTTGTTGTCATACGCAACCATGTGTACTATACGTTTACTATTGCATAAGAAATGTACCAAATTGTGTTGATATATTCTTGGCCAACTCAGGTAAAATTGCGTGAATGTGTTTAGAATTCATGAAAGTGAAAGGTGTAGAATGTACAGACTATTGGTGAAATTAAATTATTCTAATGATATTTGATGGACGAAATCGCAAAAACTGCGGCCATAGCAGAGAAACCAGGCCAAAAAAGAGGGTAAAATCCTCTAAAACGAACTCATACAAATTGAAGTAATTTTTTCTCAATTCCAATCATAAATTTTCTCAATTTCAACAATTGACTCGAGTGGAAAAGTAATTACTATAAACAATACATATGTATAATATGACATGCCGGTCCAAAGCCGGGATACATTGGTGATGGAAATTGTTAAACGCACATGCCTTTAATAAAAGATAGGCCCAGCATTATATTATCGCTGCTAAGTCTTGGTCTATGTGTTAATTAATTACCGGTGACTGAATGCCGTACAGAAGCTTGTGTTCGGCTTTTCTATGCCGAACACAAAAACGTGTTTTACAAAACATCAAATAAAATGGTTATTATTGGCCCAAACTCTACCAAACTTTGTATAGTAACAGTGTGAACATGAATACATATGCCTATGAACTTATTTGTTATATTTCCCATTATTTGGACTTGTGTTCGGTTATGTTTGGTTGTGTCCGGCTTTTATGAGGACCCTAATCGTACTCAGTACGAAATGCCAGATGGTCCCCTGAGCTATACTGAACTGTGCCAACCATCATGTCGATGGTTCGATTCGAAGCAATTTTCTCACTTCAAAGTTTACAAAAGTTGTTTTTGGACATTCCACTGCATTTGACAGTGTTAGGAGGTTTTCTTTCACTCGGTTTCCGATTCCGTAAATTTGTTGCATTTCTGACTCACTGAACCGATTATAGCCGCGTAAACAGCATTGTCGCTTGTTTTTTTTCGTCTAAAAGTGAAAGAAAACCTCCTAACACTGTCAAATGCAGTGGAATGTCAAAAAAAAACTTTTGTATACTTTGAAGTGAGAAAATTGCTTCGAATCGAAACATCGACATGAAATCTACAGCTACTAATCAGCAGCAAATGTGATCTTCTTTCTCATTGGTCGATATTTAATATACGTAATGTTTTTTTTTTTTTCGTAAACAAAGTCAAGTTCAGATCGTGAACACGTGGTTGCGAGTGTAGGACAACAAAAAGTTGGGAATTTCCAAGTGTTGATAAATTTCCATAAATATCGACCAATCAGAAAGAGTGTAATATTTTCCCCCACAATAATGGTGATTCATGTCATGTTAATGGTTCGCGCAGAAATATTTCTACCACTAGAAAGTATAAAACAAGTTTATATCGGCATACCACAACATTTTACACGGTAAGGATGGTTTCTATCACTTTTGGAAGTAGAAATATACATGTATGTGACAATACCGTTTATCCGACCATAATCACTGCAGTGAGTCAGAAATTCAACGGTGACAGCTGTACCACGCTAGAGCTACAAAATCGCGAAGTACTATGTAGATCCAAGCACATGGTAACCTTTTCTAGGAATTTTTGTGCGCGCTGTATGCAAGCTACTTGATCGACTGAAATTACAGGAGGACCTCAGCCAAGTGAGGACGATCTTACTCGAAAAAAAAAAAACCTATGGACAGTGTCTTGATATTATAATCCAAGGCAGTGTTCCATTTCGTTTACGACCACCTCCACCATGTTATGTTGCTATGGCGGTTATCTCGACCACGTTGAGGAAAATTACAATCGCATTAACACTAGAACCGTGTTGATGGTCATTTTTCAACGTGGTCTCACGGCGATTCCAACTCAGTCCAGAGGGACACTTATTTTGAGAACATATTTAGTATTTTCATATGATGTTGCTCTGAGGGAGTTAGTTTATCTGATTACTAAAGACAATTTCCTTGTCATTCATGGTGTCTAATTGTTTCAGGGTATGTGACAGATGTCCTCGATGATGCAAAGGTTTATTCAAATTACGCAAGCAAGAAACAGATAGATGGAGATGACATCAAACTGGCAGTACAATGTAAAATGGATCACTCATTCACCACCCCACCACCTAAAGATGTAAGTAGCTCCTTGTTGATAACAAATTTATGTGATATTTATATCGAGCTTTTTGAAGCTATTCATACATAACCAATGTACCAGTACATGGATAAGTTAATTTGCCATATACAACTTAAATTTGTCTATCCTTCAAAAAGTACTATAAGGTGCCTAATAATAGTGATGACCTAGTATTAATAGTGTTGGATAGGATTTCTGCCTAAAATTAATAATTGTGATGACAATTTCATCATGATCATGGGAAATTTCAACAAAAATAATAATAGTGCCAACACTATTATTAGTAATCTGAGAGTAGCAAACAGCCTAATACAAATTTGACAAATTTGCTTGATATATAGTAACATTGCAAGCACAATTCTTTCCATTCATCCCTATTTTCGGTTACGCTTAGCCTTCTTGGTTTCTCTAGTTTCACTGCCTTAAGTACTTTACTGAACTTTGCAGCTTCTGATGGAAATAGCTCGACACAAAAACAGCCAGGGACTGCCTCTGATAAAACCATACACAGGGCCACGTCTTCCTCCAGATAGGTACTGCCTGTCGGCTCCTAACTACCGACTGAAGACTGCCAAAAAGGTACAGTATAAAGATAGATAATGTATGTCAGTATTTAAGACCGACTGGAAACTGAACTTCCAAAAACGGTAAAGAGAGCGCCGGAATGAATTGACTTATAGACAACTGGTCTACCTCCAATAAGTATTTAGAATTAGTTTAAAATTACTCAATCCGATTAGACGGTTCCCCATACATCAAGATACAACAACAACAACATTTCTTCAAAATATGCTTTAGTTATCAGAATTGATTTATTACAACAAAATAATGCTAACTACTGTCAATTATGGTATCAAATTTCCCAATTTTTTTATTTATCAACATTTTTTCAACAAAATATGGCCGTATTATCACTAAAGTATCACGTAATATGACCGTATTACCACTTGATTTTAGAGTTATCCATCTTCATCCGCAATTTTGTCCGAGACCCTCCGTTTGACCACGTGTTTCTGGGCCTCGTATTATTACACATCTCGAGAAATAACAAACTCACAAGCTCACTCTGAGTTTGATGGGTGGGTTCCTCGCCTTGAATCATATATATGGTCTCTTGCATTGCATAATACTTATTGAAACATAGAAGGTAAATGGTGGGGTGCTTATTGAACTTTAGTCTTTATGATGTCTCCCTGATTACAATCCACTTCTCCTAAATAAAGGAATAGGGAGATGAGATATGAATTTGCTCAATTTGAAACTTCTAGGCAGGTCTCTGGTCAATATCTCCTTTCAAGTCTAGAGTATATCGTTTCATGAATTAAAAAAAGTGACTACCGGTAGCCATTTGGTTAGACACCAACTATTTTCAGTTACTATGATAACTTTAAAGCTATTCATGTGCTTTCTGATGAAGATTGTTTATATGAGCACCAGTAAATTGTCTGCTCTGAATTATGGTAGGCTATTGAAAGAACTGTGTGTTTGAGATGGAATTAAGTTTCATTTCTAAAGACTTTGTTGCATAAAAAAAAGGCAGATAAAATTATAAGATCACTCCATTGTGAATTTTATCATAATAACAAATTTCGTTATTTTTCAGCAGAAGATTCAGATTGGAATGCCACATAGAATGCTGCCGTCACTTCATTCACAAGGTGCGTGAATTATATTTTCCCTCTTGTTTTTTAGAGACCACCTCTTATTGTCATCTTAAGGAAAAGTTTAATAACTCTGCGATTGATTTACGTCTCGTATATATGGTACATAATTATAAACAGTCTTCAACTCTTTTTAATTTTTTTTTTTTTATTCAGATCCTTTTTATGTATACCCATACCATAGTATGGTAAACATAATGTCGACGTCCAGATTGACCACTCGTCGTGTGTCCGTCCGTCCATCTGTCTGTCTGTCTGTCCGTAGACACTTTACGCATGGTGCGATAACTCAAAAAAAATTTTCTATCCGATCGGAACCAAATTTTGTATATGAGTTTCTCAGACCAAAATACAGATCGAGTTCAAATATGGGTTTGATCCGATTTTTTTTTACGGAGTTATGGCCCTTTTTCGATCTCGAATTCACGCATGCTGTCATAACTCGAACAATTTTTATCTGATCGGAACCAAATTTTGTATGCGAGTTTCAGAGACCAAAATACAGATCGAGTTCGAATATGGGTTTGATCCGATATTTTTTTATGGAGTTATGGCCCTTTGACATAGAATTCATGAATGCTTCGTTAAATCAACAATGTTTACTGATAGGAACCAAATTTTGTATGTGAGTTTCTCAACTCAAAATACAGATCGAGTTCGAATATGGGTTAGATCTGATTTGTTATACCAGAGTTATGGCCCTTTTTAGCTCAACTTTACTTTGGAAAGTTTGAGCTATTGCCATGGCTTGGTATCCGTCGTCTGTGTGCGTGTATGCGTGTGTGATTCGTCAACAATTTCCTTTAGCACGGGCTACAGTTCGTACCTTTGGTCCGATTATTATGAAATTTGTCATGGATGTTGACATTGACATGTAGATGGGAACGAGTCATTTTGGGGTCATTCGGAAAAAAAACATGGCCGCCATCGGCCATCTTTGATTTCAAATTTCAATCCATTAGCACGGGCTACAGGCCGTACTGTTCGTCTTATTGTCATGAAATTTGTCATGGATGTTAATATTGACATGTAGATGGGAACGAGTAATTTTGGGGTCATTCGGCCAAAAAACATGGCCGCCGGCAGCCATCTTAGATTTTACTCTTTGCATGACTAAATCCTTTGACACGGGCTACAGGTCGTACCTTTGGTCGGATCATCATAAAATTAGTCATGGATGTTAACAATGACATGTAGATGGGAACGAGTAATTTTGGGGTCAATCGGCCAAAAAACATGGCCGCCAGCAGCCATCTTTGATTTTACTCTTTGTATGACTAAATCCTTTAGCACGGGCTACAGGTCCTACTTTTAGTCTGATCATCATAAAATTTGTCAAGAATGTTATAATGAAATGTAGATGGGAACGACTAATTTTGGGGTCATTTGGCCAAAAAACATGGTCGCCAGCAGCCATCTTGGATTTTACTCTTTGTATGACTAAATTCTTTAGCATGGGCTACATGTCTTACCTTTAGTCTGATCATCATAAAATTTGTCATGAATGTTAATAATGACATGTAGATGGGAACGAGTCATTTTTTGGGTCATTCGGCTAAAAAACATGGCCGCCAGCAGCCATCTTGGATTTTACTCTTTGTATGACTAAATTCTTTAGCATGGGCTACAGGGCGTACCTTTAGTCTGATTGTCATAAAATTTGTCATGGATGTTAACAATGACATGTAGATGGGAACGACTCATTTTGGGGTCATTCGGCGGAAAATATGGCCGCCAGCAGCCATCTTGGATTTTACTTTTCTCTTCATGTCTATAAACTAGTATTAGACATTCAACTTTCCACATTCCTAATCGCTCCATTGACTGTAATACATTAAATTATTCCCTTTACAAGTTGAGCTACAGTGTCATTGACACTTTCATTCAACTAAGAATTGAACAGATTTGAGTTTTTGATAACCCAGGTAGATTACAATTAACTACCAGTAATGCAAGCTTAACTGCATAGATAGTGTTCTGAGAGACTGCAGAACTGATGTCTTATTGAAATATTAGTTATTTTTAGCCACTGTATATAGGACATAGCTCTATGATAGTGGTGAAGCTGTACCCATTCATGATTCAATGGACTGTCCCATTCAGTTCTAAAGTTTTAATTGGAATACTCTATTATTCATTTGTAGGGATGTTCTCATTTTAAATTTCAATTAATCATTCTTCTGTTATCTCCAGGTTTCTTCTCATTCACTTGCATGGATTTCTGTAGATTAACACATCTCAACATTCCTGATACTTTCATCTGATACCATGTCTCATTTTATATTGGTTTATTTTGACACACTCTTTGCCGCTATTGATTGACTAATTTATTTTGATTTTTATGTGTACCTATACCATATTGTGATGTCCGGATTGACCACTTGTTTTCATTTAGATATTGATGATTATGATACAAGTTGATTAAAAAGGTTCCAAATGTGTCCCTTTTTTAAAATAATTAAAAATAATTATTTTTTTTAATTTGAAAAACTAACACCATTATAACTCTGCCAATGGGTACCCCGAATCACCACACCAAATTTGTTTAAATCGGTCCAAAATCTTGTGTTATGTACTGGTAAATCTGTTTGGAGCAACATTAAATCCAATTCACCATAGTATGGTACACATATTGTGATGTCCGGATAAAAACTAACACCATTATAACTCTGCAAAGGGTACCCCGAATCACCACACCAAATTTGTTTAAATCGGTCCAAAATCTTGTTATGTACCTGTAAATCTGTTTGGAGCAACATTAAATCCTATTCACCAATTTTATGCCATGCCTTTGGACTACTTAGCTATTGATAAGGCTATATCATTTTCTGATGTCTCTTATGCCAATGTGCAAATAATCTGATAAAGAAGGCTATGGTATCTAATTTAAAATAAAGATTCAACAATAAACATCACATGATATTAGCAGTAGACTTGGACTCTCTTAACCCAAGTATTCCATGTTCAGGTCACACCTTTCACATTTAACCCAAGGCTGTGGTGGTTTAGCATTACATATCTTGTACCAGTGCATTCTCTTATATAAATGCCGGTGACCCATACATTCCAATATTTGTGTTATATACATTTGTTTATAATAGTACATACAGTATACTCATATAATTCAACACCAAAACTCTCATTTATGATCCCGATCATAGTAAATTTTTATCGCCAAGGGATGGGTTAACATCTGCCGATCGTGATCGGCCTCTCGTTAATTTATTCATGTGATAATAATATTGTTCAATAGCGCATAGCATTTTCAAAATATTTTCATATACATATAAACATACATTAAGTGTCATTTGTATATATAACAGAACAGTGTATACAGCAAGTAATTTTGAGATAATTAGTGTATTTGAGAAGCGGAAATATTTATAATCATAATGACTTATTTCTGAACTGCCGTGGGAAAGTCATTAAGTTCATATAATGAGCATGTATGAGTAATAGGTTTACTCAAAAGTAAATGTTGCCTCGTTTTCATTTTCTGAGAATTGCTTCAAGGACCTTCCATCCTTCCTTATATTTTTTACTTCTATTGCAAGGAATATGTGTTTAGAAATTCAAATTTGATTATAATATTAAAAAAATTCAATAGGTCCATTTACAGTTTGGTTAGTAGCAGACATGTTAAGTTTTGAAAATAGCAATCCGGGAGATTTTGCGGGAGGGACCACCTCCAATATGCGACCGCATTTCCTGTTCACCGACTGGTTATTCTACATATCACCTGCAATGGGCGTTTGCCTGTTAAACACGAACTCCTAAATTTCCATTCAGAACACAAATTCCACCTGTGCTGATCGAGAGACTTCCACTATTTATTAAAGAGAATGAAGCAGACAATTCATATAAACTAAGTAAAAATACTCAGAATTCCACCGGATACAGCTGGATGTGCATGAAACCGAAAGTACAAAATCAGAATAGACTACAAGATGGACTCATCTTACTGTTTAACCCCCAAAAGAAATGGACACATTCCACCATTTATTAACAAATTTTAAGAAGCAGAAACTTTGTTTAAAATAAGTAAAAATGAACGAGAGTTATACATATTACAACCAGACATATATGCGTGAAACCAAAAGTACAAAATGACCCGTCTTACAGTTGGCATGTATGTCTCCATGCATAGCTAACACAATATTTTTGGTTTTAATTCTAGTGTGATGTTACAATTTTCTTTTAGCCTATGCTGGAGTTGAAGCAGAACTGATTTGAAATTAAGGCAATCCCAAAAAGAGATGTATAATTGTTTCTTTTGTGTTCCCACAAAAAGAGCATAATTCTGTTTATGACAGTCTGTACTTGAATAATTTTGAATTTGTATAAAGTCCATCTTAGTTAATTTTTTATTGGAAACTTATCAGACCCATATCATCTGTAATATGATATGGGCTTCCATATCTTTGTTTCCAATCCAAATCACATAAGGATATTCCAAGTCTATTAGACCATTTTTCATATATGTGGGAGGGTGCTTCATCAAATCGTCTTAAAAAAAAATGGGTAAAATATCTTACAGGGTTTTAAGGCTTTCCTAAGAATTTCTATTTTTTCTTATTGTTTCGAGTTTCTCGCTATGTCTCAAACATGCTCTTCATTGGGATGGTATTGCATTCAACAGTCCTTGAGAGTGTGTGAAAGGAACTTGTAGATTATAGTTGCTACTATTACAAAATTGTGAATAGTCTAAGAGTCCACCATCATCTTTCATCATTGATTGATTATAATTAAAAAAAATTGTGTACATATGAATCTCTATATCATATATATTTCTTGCAGTAAAATCTGTACCTACAGTGAACATGTCAAACAACCCAACACTTACGGTCGTTACAAAAGGTGTGTCTCTTCCTACTGTGACCCTCGTCAACAAACCTACAACTGCTCCAACATTGACATTACCAAAACCTCAGTTCAGGATATCAACGAATGTAGTCAGTAAGTATCAGTCATTGACCACTGGTCCCCGACAAAAATTAGTCATAACATAAAAGCACCTAAATTTACAACCTCGGAATTAGTGTTATTGCAATGCCGGGTATAGACAGAACCACAAAGGTACTGGAATGTGATGATGTTATCGCACTAATTTGTTGTGGAGCAATGATACAAAGAGAGCCATTAGGCTCGTGTTGTAACTTGTGGCATAGAAAATGAGTGTGATAAAGTTCACGCCTGTATTGTACTGTATTTATTACAAACCAGCAGTCAATATTCTTTAGTATCAAATAATTGTTTCTGTTTGGTCTCCATGCTAGTTCGTCTTCTATTCAACACAATTCAAGGTTGAATTATTGTTCCTCGACATTCCGTCCGAGGACTTTAGTAATGATTGTCAGTCCATCCATCCGTCTGTCCATGTGTGTAGCCATCTGCCTGGAACTTTGTCCGAACCTGTATTTTTTTAAACTTGGCACATATATCAACCAGCATGTGAACCTGCGCACATGCGATTATGAGATGGGTCGGACTCATTTTGGCGAAGTTATTGCCCTTATTCAACATAGAATCGTACATCCTGGGACGCATCTTTTGTCTGAGCCTGTATTCCATCATTTTTTATTTTTATGTTTACCCATACCATAGTATGGTAAACATAGTGTCGTCTGGATTGATCACTCGTCGTTCGTCCGTCTGTCTGTCCATAGACACTTTACGAGTAATGCGATAACTCAAACATTTTGTATTCGATTGGAACCAAATTTTGTATATGGGTTTCTCAGCCCAAAATACAGATCGAGTTCAAATTTGGGTTTGATCCAATTTATTTTAAAGGAGTTATGACCCTTTTTCGAGAATTTAAAAAAAAAAAATTTAGATTTATTTTTAACTTTTATACACGTAATAATAATTAAAAAAATGTCGTTGACTCTTTCATTTGTTTTCATTTAGATATTGAGGATTATGATACAAGTTGATAAAAAGGTTTCCAATGTGTCCCTTTAAATATTTAGTAATGAACCTATAAATTAATAGTGTTAAGGTGCCATTACACCACCGAGCCGTTTTTGCATACAGCACGGATCCCCCATTAATGTCAAGTAGCAGTTAAAGAACAGAATTCCTCCTGATATCTGATAAAAAAACACATGTTTAGTTCACAATATTGGAGTGTACTGCCACTGGTTAATAGAATGTTATTTATTTGGTGATAGACTATCCCACAGACCAGTTAATTATTATGGACAGTCTGTGAAAGATTTCCTGATAAAAAAGTGCTTTTAAAAAATTGCTGGATGCTGCATTGCACAGCTGAATATATAACTCTACAGATGGTCCGAGGTCATTGTAAATGTTATTGCAGTAATAGAGATGCCAGCATCAATATAAACAATGTCTGTGATTTGTTGACAGCTCTGCTATATAATTGATATTAATGGGTCAGCAGTGAGGTGTCTTTATTTTGATGCGTGTTGTTGGTAGAATTTGAGATATTATCATTGTAAACTTAAATTGGACTCTCTTGACCCAAGTATTCCATGTCCAGGTCACCTTTTTCACATTTAACCCAAGGCTGTGGTGGTGCAGCATTACAGATCCTGTACCAGTGCATTCTCTTATATAAATGCGAGTGACCCATAAATTCCAATAATTTGTTTTATGTACATTTGTCTATAATAGTACATAACAGTATACTCTATAATTCAACATCAAAACTCTCATTTATGATTCCGATCATAGTAATTTACTATCGCCAAGGGATGGGTTAACATCTGCCGATCGTGATCGGCCTCTCGTTTAAAAACTAGGAAAAGATGTCAACCAGCATGGGTACCTGCGATTTTGAGTTTGGTCAGACTCATTTTGGCGGAGTTATTGCCCTTTTTCGACATAGAATTGTATATTCTGCGACAAATATTTTGTCCGAGTCTGTATTCTGTCATTTTCCAGTCAATTATTTTTAAACTTGGCACAGATGTCAACCAGCATGGGAACCTGCAATTTTTTTACCTGTGAGTTTAGTCGGAGTCCTTTTGGTAGAGTTATTGCCATTTTTCCACCTAGATTTTAGAATTATTGACCCTTTCTCCACACATGTGCAACAAATTTAAGAGAATATGCACTTTGTATTATATTGGTGTAATCAATTCGTCCTACCATCTGGGCACCTCATTCTGCTTAGGCCTCATCTTCTGGGAAGTATCTCTAGTCTCAACATAACATTGTTTTTAGTTAATTTTTCCCTTCTGTTCAGTTTCTATATCCCCTAATTTGCAGAAGATAAAATGCATAATCAAGATGTCTAGGTAATGTGTGAACATCACCAACTTCATCTGGGGAACTTCAATCTGGTCCAAGCCACCAAGGTCCCCAATAGCACTTGAGACCTATACAGAATTCGGTCCTCAGAGGGTGAATTTGGTAATGCTAGCCCGCTATGTGGGATAGTGTCACTAAATCCCCCCTCTGCAAATGTCAAACATACTAAATTCAGGCTTGCTTCCAAAATGGATTGCGATGATTATATTTGTCAGAGACCAGCCTTGAAATAGTGTGTCTGTCATTTGCAGAATGAGGTCCCCAGAGGGCGAATTTAGTGATGCTACCCTGCATAGCGGGCTAGCATCACCAAATTCACCCTCTGGGAACCTCATTCTGCTGAGGTGTAAGCAGAATCGGTCTGAATTAATTGTGGTACATTTTTGATGAGATCGAACAAACCCATTATTGATTAAATTTTTCGATTCATTTACTGTAATTGGTAACTATGTTCAAACTTGTGTTAAACACGTGTTGTCTGCAAACTCAGTAAAAAATGTGTCAATGATACTTTATTGGGTGATTTTTGACGAAATTAAAACATGGACTCTATCAATTAACTTTTATGGCCACGTCAACTAAATTTAATTTTATTATTACACCCAGATATAGCCGATGCAGATATGGAAAACATTGTTAGAGTGTGCCCCAGATTTTATAAATAGCGAACACATGCTTTTCAAAATTGTTTGGCCTAAGAAATAGAAAATTTACTTTGCTGGCCTTCTGCACTTTCCTGTATATATAAGAGAATGCATTGGCTTAAAAGGTCAAGGTAAATATTGTTTAGCCAATGTATTCTCTTAAATATACAAGGCTCCCTATCGAAGACTCGCATATATAGGAGAAATCATTGGCACATGGTTTCACAAAATTTCAGGAAGCTCCAGTCATGAAAGGGTTAAAAGTCCAATCTCTCTCAGTCTCTCTCTTGTTTCAGGTTATTTAAATATGAATTAAACAAGAAAGGAATAACATGACTATATTTGTTTTCAGCAACACCACAGCCAGCAACAATACTTGCTGATCCCCTCGGTAATATTAACCCAAGCCACTTGATGTCTGACCCGGGGGTTATACATATGCACTCTGCTCCAGTGTCGACTCTCGGCAACCCACTGAAACGAAAGCTCGATGATGACTACGATATATAGAAGAGTTACTTCCCGGTCATATGGACAGTGCAACCCTCAGCAACTCACTGAAAATGCAGCTGGATGATGACCTTGATATATAGAAGAGACCCAAACTTTTACAGACTCTCCGGTCATATATAGAGTTCTGCTCAGCCTGGAAACTACAGTAATGCCCTAAATAACCGACTCCTTAACCACAGCAGAACTATGGATAACTTTTCAGGATTTAGTCGGAAATATGGCTTGTTGCCATTCATCGGAAAGCTCTCAGAGGAGTCGATTATTTAGGGCATTACTCTATTTATTGATATTCACCTATCATCGTAGTTTGTTGTGTTAAAAACATTGCCAGAATTCTAGAGAAATTTTGTTGGAACACTTTAAACCATTTCTACACTTAATTGATCCTCCCATTCAGTTATAACAGTATACATTGGAACAGTCTATTAGTCATTTTGAGGTGTGTTCACGTAATAAAGTCAGATGACAGACAGAAAGACAGATAATACAAGTGCAGAAGGATTCATATTCATCGGTGTGAAATGTTCAGATAATAAGTTCAACATAGAACTTATTATCTGAACATTTCTAAGGGAACTACTCATCAATGAGCATTTAGTATAGAAAGAGCTAAATGATTTAAATTTTTGTTAATCAGTTACTGCGGCATAAATAAAAGAAAAACACAGACATTTTGAGTGGTTATATGAAATTCAGACCTCTTAGTCATCGATCATAGATGCCGAACAAAGGCTCCAGTCGCACCAAGTTGCTGTCAATGAACCACAGTAGCGTCTATGTTTTGCTGTCAGTACTAGCCATTCATGATTATTTGATATTTCTCATAGGTTGTTGAACTTATCTAAAAAAAATCCTCAAAAAAATAGGACTCCTTCTGTACTTGTATTATCTGTCGTCTGCTTATATTTCTTGTACATCCCTTCATCCCTTCTAATCAATGATAGACTATTCCAATATATAAATTTATAACTGAAAGGATTAAACCAGACACATTGTCTGATGACAAGGGACCACATTCAGATTGTAATCTCAAGCATCAAGCCTGTCTAGTGTGTCTGTCGTTTGCAGAATGAGGTCCCCAGAGGGTGAATTTAGTGATGAATCACCAAATTCACCCACCCTCTGAGGACCTCATTCTCCTTTGGCTTCATCTTCTGTGAAGTATCTGTATAGTCTCAAATTAACATTGATTCAGTTACTTTTTCTGTTCTGGGAAGTTTCTATATCTATTTCAGAAGATAAATTGCATAATCGAGGTGACTAATGGATGAACATCACCAAATTCAACTTGGTAACTTCAATCTGATATGTAGGTATCCCAAAGCTGTTGAGGCCAAAGCAGAATGAGGTCCCCAGAGGGTTAATTTGGTGATACTAGTCCGCTATGCGGGATAGCATCACTAAATTCACCCTCTGGGGACCTCATTATGAAAATGTTAGACACACTAAATTCAGGCTAATGCCCTAAATAATCGACAAGCCATATTTCCGACTAAAGTCTGAAAAATTACTCATAATTCTGCTGTGGTTAAGGAGTCGATTATTTAGGGCATTACTGTAATTGGCTCAAAAATGGTGACCAGATGTCTCACATCAAAGTGATTTATTCGTCGTTTTCTTCACGTATAAAAATACCCGTAACTTTTCTTCACGTATATAAGTACCCGTAACTCAACCAACAAAGATAGCCAATGGGCCATGTATAAATATTTGCAATCTCACTATGATTCCCATCCACGTAAACAAGACTGTTGAGAAGATATGTGTTCAAGTAACTTCGGTCACCATTTTTTGAGGATATGAAAGTTGAATGCCAGAATCTCCCTAAAAGCAAATCTGTCAATATCTGGCTTTTGCAGTATCCGAGATGAGTTGTTGGGATAGGTCATTAATCTAATAGCTTGCTGATATCTTCGGAAAATATTGAAAAAAAGGAATGTTCAAATTTCCAGCCACAATATTTTTCCATCATTTTCAGCAATTTATGACATAGGTTCCTGGCATTGATGTCAATTAGTAAATTAGAACTGAATCAAAAGTATGATGTAGTTTCTCTCGTTTACATTCATGTGAAATATGTGCTATTCTTTCAAGCTTCTCACCGAACTCCTACTTGTTAAGACTCGTTTAGTCAGACTCAAAATTCGCAATATCATGAGATACAGTGGGAAGCTTGGATTAACTGTTTTTTTTGTATATGAATATGTTAATTGTGAATAAATAATTTTTGTATTTATAAATTTGTTAACTTGACAAATAGTTCTCTTGGTGGGATTCTTTCCAATTTTCATGCCTTAATCAGGACTCAGTATGTGTAGGATAATGGCTGAAAACTATGTTATTTCAGCAAATGGATCGATTGTAAATACATTGAAATTGTACATAATGAAATAACTGTCCATTAGTTCATATTGAGAATCCATTTATAATAGTATGATATTGGCAATAACCATCCATTATCTAAATTGAACAATGGAGTGATGCCATGTTTTAAGGTGTTAAGAGCCACTGAATTCATCTGCTTGTCATAATAAATTCAACAAATGACCCTTGAACTTATTATTGAATATTTCCTTATGGAACTACTCGTCAATGAGTATTTAAAGAAAGTGTTAAAATTTATCTGTAACCTGCACACATACCGATCTATTTATAGTCCAGGCACATTAGGTTTCACTACGGCAAAAAATAGGAGAAAGCTGAATTTTTCAGGGATTACTAAGAAGATGTTTATGGACAATATGGCAAAAGTCCCCTAGAATCCGAGTTGAGCTTTTTGAGATATCATAATTTTTCGTAATGGTGCAAATTCTGACGAAATTCCATCAGACCATACGCGAATGCAGTCATATGTAGGCTAATTTATGGACTCAATCTTTACACATACCTGTTCATCATGGAGCAGGTGTCGCTAGATATGTGTAATTGATACTAGAGCTTACTAACAGTCGATATTCCATAATTGTGATCACATTTATTGCAGAAGAGCATATAAATCGCATGATGATTCAACATTTTCCTAATAAAAGAGTGCGAGTAAAGGTATTCAGACAATGAGCTCAAATATGAACCATTATATTAGACCAGTGGTTAATTCAGTAAAGGAAAGTGATAAGATATATCGAACTATCACCATCCTTAAGATTTTATAGCCGGAAACTTAACACTAACCCCTAAATTGTATGCCATGGCTTCGAGTGTCTAAAAGGCCAAACTACCACATAATATTCCTGGCGTTTGGCGTAACAATTGTGCAAATGGTGATAACACTATGATACTGGGCACATAGGTTCCCTATACAATGTTAATCATTTTCAGATGTGTAGACATCGCGGTAGGACCTTCCTTAGCAACGGTTGCTAGGCAACTGTCCGACATCGAAGAAATACAAATATGACTGATATTATGGCAGTTTTAACAATCTAAACTATGTCATGCAGCATTTTTATGGTGAAAATAAAATTAGTTGTTGTTAGAGTGGATCTGGCTGGAAAATTACCATATTTCTTACTTACTGGGGTGGTAACGGTTGCTAGTGACATACCCGAAATAGAAAAATGCCGAACTGACTGATATTATGGTAGTTTTAACAAACTAATATAAACTACGTCATTATCATTTTATGGTGAAACAACTTTAATAGTTGTTAGTGTGGATTCGATTTAAACAATTACTATATATTTCTGGTAACGGTTGCTAGGGACATACCCGAAATCGAAAAAATTCACACATGACTGATATTATGGTAGTCTAAACAGACTAAACTACGCCATGTAACATACATAATTTTTATATTGAAAACAATTATTGAAATTTTTGTATGTGTGAACATGACAGTAAAGTTGCTGCATTCGTTACCTAACGGGTGGTGTAATGGTTGCTATGGACATTTCCACCTTTGAAAACATACCATATGTATGAGTTTCTGGTAATTTAACGGATATAACTGTTTCATAATATGGTATGCATTTCGGACAATTTACATGATATAATTGTTTCATAATATGCCACATTATGCTTACATTGACAATAATGCATCACTAAAGGTTGTTGTATTGTGTACTGATGCATTCTCATGTGATTCCCATGTGGCAGATTGGTATTGAGGTTTCAATGCTGCTAGGTAACCACCTACCATTGACAAATCTACTTAAAACTGACAAGACTATTCAGTTATTTTTATCAAAATGATATACCTGTGTGGAGTTTATGATTGTATCTTCCATCAATCGATTGTTGGAATACATTTTAATGAGACATGTAAAAAAATATTGACCCACATTTATGTCGATACCACCTGACCACCCCCCCCCCCCCCCCATGGAATCCGACATTCACACTACATTTGGCAATGGAATCCATGCATAACATTATATCATGGTGTGGTAGCATCCCCACTAGTTGCTATACGGTAGGAACTAACTGTGTGTCCTTCCTAATCATGCCATAACTACATATATGTGAATACATTTGGCATGGGTCATTTACATGTCTATTGGAGCTCGTACATGAGCATGGCCTATATATTTCAGACTGCGATACCATGAACTACCTTTAGGAACCGGTGCCCATTTCCTATTTACATCGGCAGCCATGGGCCCATTATCAACCCATAGTTACCATGGTTCATGACCTATCTATATGGAACTGCATCAAATGACGTGTCTTAACTACTCTGTCCATGTCATAGAAATTTAAGGGGTCTGGACCGATGATACACAATTTAGGGCTGGTTCTATGGATTTGCTGTATAGACCTGGGCCCTGTTTCATGAAGGCAACTTAGGACATAGTTGGGACTTAAGATGGTCATAAGTTCAAACTTCAGTCATAAGTGCGTTTCACGAACAAAGTCTTAACCTAAGATGGTCTTAACTTCGGTCTTAACTTTAAGACTGGTGTGAGGTGTCATAAGATAATCTTAAAGTTAAGACCTACGTTGTGATCCGCAGTTGGTCCGAAATGTGGATGGGATCTAGTTCATGTATATATTATTATAAACACATTTAACTGAATAACACCTTGCTAGCACGGAGGGGTGTTTCAGAAATGGTAGTAATTAATAACCAACTGGTAAGATATAGCAATGACGTGGCCAGTGGTTGCAAGATTGGCGGGTGTCCGCTACTAACTGTAAACCGCCAAGACCGGACTATATATACATTTCTAATTGCTGTTACAAAAATAATATATTTACATAGAGTTGAACATCATTTGCGATTCAAATCACCCAATCGCACTGTAGACAATAATCATGTTGAGACAATTAGTCCGAACATTTTCACATCGAGGATAATAGTGAATGATTTGGTTTTTATTAAAACATATATACAGAATGTCGTTCAACGTAACGTACTTTCGAAGTTCATACGCAGTTTGTTAATTATAACAGGCGTTTAGCACATTTGTGAACAGAACCAGAGCAAATGGCACTAACATCATTTATATATGGCTTCTACAAGTATGTCTCAGATTGGAAATAAGTCTATTTGGAGCACGATATGAAGTCCTATTCACATTATATCAATATAAATAAAGAGCGTTTTGTGTTAGTATTCCATGAATGTTGGCAATCAATACAGAGCGTTTAGCACAGTGCTTCCATTGTGGTGTATTGTATGTGTATGCCGTGTTGGTGACATATTCGGTTTCCTGGTATTATAGATGCTTCAAAGACGTATAATGTATTAGAACCTAATATCAGCATTGAAAGGAGCGAACATATGTCTCGCGTCGCTTTAATGGCATGTTATATGGGTGAAGGTTCACATTCTGAGTGAGGATGTATAAGTCCCTTTAATAACTGAAATAATATATTTGAGCTCGATACGTTTGTATAAAATAGGCATTGGAAGCATGCAGCTATGTGTGGATGGGGTCTGACGCGAAAACACAGTTAAAAAGCGCGCTCGTGCAGTTAAGTATGCACCAGTCATTATACTGATTATCGCCCTTGCATTAAAATATCATAATTATTCTTAGACACGCCCTATTATCTGTCACCAGACACTGTACCTAGGCATATAACACACACAGAACCAACATTTTCTGTGCATAGCTGTAATAAATTGTCGAGAGCCAGTCTAAAAGCGCGCGAACTTAAATTACCACTTAAGTAGGACTTAATCTTGTTTTGTGAAACGCGTTCTTGAAACGGAAAAGTTACATCATAAGATCCACCTTAGATCTTAGATTAAGTCCATCTTAAGAAAATCTTATGACATTGCTTCATGAAACAGGCCCCCGGGCACATGTGATGAGTTCATAAATATAGGCACCTGTGTAATTGCGCTACATCTGGTGTCCACATGGGTCCATGGCGTATGCGTGGCTGTGATTATAACCTAGTCATGTAACATGTACATCCATGGGATGGGTTCATGTCTTACATATAAATGATGCCTGGTAATAAGGTCATAACTGTTGGACAAGGTCATAATTAAATCAGCCTGGATACATGGGCTGTCCATAGTGGCCGTCTCAATTTCCTACTTGTATGAGCCTGGGTCCATAGCCATAGTGGTGCACACTGCCAATCTATAGGGACCTCCATCCTATAGGGCATTGCATGGCATGCATATAGAGACGTTGGATCCATGCACATGCATTTTGGTCCATGACTTACCCGTAGGGCCTGGAGTCCATATGTCTCCTATATATGTGGATCAGTCCATTGCCTACCAGCAATGGTCCAGCATATATGTGAAGCTATGAACTGACTAATAACGTCGGTTCCGTAGCTTATATTTAGGGACCTGTATCCAATGCATACATAATTATAGTCACCTTGGTATTAGCACTACTTAAAGGTGCCTGGGTCTTTGGTGTAGATATATCACGTATAAGGGGTGGGTCCATATCCTACATATAGGCATCTGCTTATGCCTGGGTACAATGCTATATGGCATACATATATCGGCCTTGGTCCATGGTCTACATGTATGGGCATGTGTCCATGGCCAACCTACAGTGCCATGTGTGTGGGCTATTTATAGGCGCCTCCACCCTTAACCTTCATATATGTGGCATCGGTCCAATATCTATGTATAGGTTAATCTGTCACAAAACTGTCCCATATGTTCATACCATATATATGGTCATGAATCCATGGTGTACTAATGCATTGTGCATCAGACTTGGTCTATGGTACCCGAGTACATGGGCACTTGAACCATGCAACCGTGTCATGGTCCTTGAAAATGCAGCTTCGGTATCATACATGTATAATGGGCTTGGTCCATCACCATAGAGTATACTATTGTATTTCTATAACACGGCATCACTCCATTGCGGCCTTGGTGACCAGGTATAACCCATCTAACATCGTGGTTAAATGGTGTATGCCGAGTCTGTAGATGCCTGGATCCAAGGCCAATATATAAGGGCTTATATGAAGCGGTCTGGTTCATGGACTATACATATCCTAGTCTATATGTTAGGCCATGGGTCCTATGACCATGTATATGTGCCTGGGTCCTAACCCAACTATTGTAGGGTAGGTCCATGGCTAACATATTGGTGGCTGGCCCTATGTTCTTCATATATAGTAGAGTGGGTCCGTGACTTACATTATACATCTAGCTGTGTTGGCCTATGGCTTATATAACTATTATGGTCATGCCTCATCTATCTATACTATATATTTTGAGACTTCGTATATATGTGTGTACTTCATAGAATCCAAAACGCGTGTAAAGATTGAGCTCAAACTTCCTATGTAAGTGTCAAATCCCACCGACACGACCGTGGTCGCGGTTTAGAGAAGCTCAGAGCACCCGTTCTCCAATCTCAAATCACCGCAAAGGCACGGCGTGGGTTAATCAAGTGATTATTTAATGAGCGTTTGTTTTTGACGCATCTCTATAAAGAGTGTCTGTTTGCCATTCAACGTTATTTGCATCTGCAGAGAGATATACGGAACATACATTAAATTTAAAAAACATTTGTTTCTGACCAACCCTGCGAGCACGGATGGCGCGCTTTGTTTTTACAGTATATAATTATATACCGAAATCATCCCAGATATTCACGAATATAGCATCAGATTTCTCCCCAGATATACCGTTATAAAGCTACTGGAATCTGCCAATCTACGGGAAATTCCAGGGAATGCCGATTGAGCTCAAACTTGCTACCCATGGGAAGTGTCATATATATGAGTGTGTCCTTTATAGACTCGAACCGATTGAGCTCAAACTTGCTAAATAAGAAAATAGCCCCCAAGCCGTAAATATCAACAACAACGATATTACTAAATACACGTTTTCGGCAATGTGAGAGTTTTCGGGGAGCCGTGATGCCAACAACAATGACCCGAAGCCCTGAATGCCAACAACAGATTCAATGCAATGTTATCTATTATGCAGAGAAATTTCACGACATTACGACAGGTACGGCAGACTCAAAATATTATGCAGACAGATTTCCCGACGGGAAGCGTTTGTTTTAAATTCAATGCAATGTTATCGTAGAGAGATTTCACGAAACAAAGAATGCGTTGTCTGTCGTTCCTAGGAAGGGGGGATTTCTACAGGTAAATTTTTCCGCCAGAAACAATTTACAATTTAATTAAAACAATTTAAAATTAAAAAAAATTAACAATAAAAAAACAATTCAGAAACAAAATATATTAAATTTAAAAAACATTAAATTCATATTCAAAAATGTCATGTTTCTGAAACAAAGCCATGGGACGAATGCCGCCAGTGGCGGGCTAACCTGCTAGTCTATACTATATATTTTGAGACTTCGTATATATGTGTGTGTGTGTGTGTGTGTGTACTTCATAGAATCCAAAACGCGTGTACAGATTGAGATCAAATTTCGTATGTAAGTGTAAAATCCCACCGACACGACCGTGGTCGCAGTTTAGAAAAGCTCAGAGCACCCGTTCTCCACTCCCATTCATCAAAATCAGCTCAAACGGCACGGCCGGGGTTAATAACGTCATTATATATATATATGAAGTCAGAGTCTCCAGAGTTATACCGGAACAAACACGTGTTTACGTCGTCTTGGGGGTCCACGATGGGAGTCTGACTTCAATGCAATGTTATCGCTCGAAACACGTGTTTACTTCGTGTTGAGGTTCACGATGGGAGTCTGACAATTGTTATCGCTCGAAATAGTACAACGGCTGGACAGATTGAGCTCAAACTTCCCATCTAGAGGTAAAATCCTGCGTACGATGTCGTCCACGCGTTTTCCAGAAGCTCCGAGCACCCGTACTCCACTCCCAGTCATTAAAATCAGCTCAAACGGCACGGCCGGGGTTAATAACGTCATTATATATATATATGAAGTCAGAGTCTCCAGAGTTATACGGGAACAAACACGTGTTTACGTCGTCTTGGGGGTCCACGATGGGAGTCTGACTTCGATGCAATGTTATCGCTCGAAACACGTGTTTACTTCGTGTTGAGGTTCACGATGGGAGTCTGACAATTGTTATCGCTCGAAATAGTACATTAGGACGGGTACGAAATGCATTTATCTCGATTAAAAAGGCAGATCTCGGAAACGGGTGGAGCTATCGACTTGAAAATTGCAATGTGAATGTATCTTGCGCCGCGTACAAATGTTATCGGGTCGCCGAGCCCATGCGACGCCCGTGCAGCGCATGCGCAGACGAGATATCGGAAACGGGTGGAGCTATCGACTTGAAATTTGCTATGTGAATGTATCTTGGGCCGGGTACAAATTTGATCGGGTCGCCGAGCCCGTGCGAAGCCAGCTTCGCGCATGCGCAGACCAGATCTCGGAAACGGGTGGAGCTACCGGGTACAATTTTTTCTTATTGAAACGCGTGGAGCTAAAAATTAAAAAAAAATATAAACAATGTTTCGGACAAGCCGCCGGTGGCGGGCTACCCTGCTAGTACTATATATTTTGAGAACTCCGTATATGTGTGTGTGTGTGTGTGTGTGGGTACTTCATAGAATCCAAAACGCGTGTAAAGATTGAGCTCAAACTTCCTATGTAAGTGTCAAATCCCACCGACACGACCGTGGTCGCGTTTTAGAGAAGCCCAGAGCACCCGTTCTTCAATCTCAAATCACCGCAAAGGCACGGCATGGGTTAAGGCATCAACGCTCTTTATATATAGCATATACGGAGTTGTTAACGACGAACGCTCTTTATTGCAATCGGCAGTTTGTTTACCGAGCACCGACGGTCATGCATTAGTTCAGTGCGTTTGTCGCATTCATTCGATAGCAGACCATTAATTCGATCAGTGCTTTACTGTCATTCATCTTATCAGACGGCATTGTTATCATTCATTCGATAGCATTGCATTCATCTGACCATTGTTAGCAGACTGCATTGTTATCAGTTTGCTTGGTTTTGTTTGCCGACGCTCCTCGATAGCATTCTTTTCCTACGGCCAGGTTTTGTTTACCGAGCGCCGTTGCATTGCATTCTGACCATACGAATCAGACTGCCTACATTTTTTTGGCATTCTGACCATACAAATCAGACTGCCTACATTATTGTGCATTTCTTGCTTTGTGTATTGTGAAAACAGACTGCCAAAATAATTATATTGTATTTTTGTTATCAGACTGCAAACATTATTCTGCATTCATAATACTTTGAATCATTTTGTATTGTGACACTCCCAAATCACTGCAAAGGCACTTCGGGGGTTAAGGCATCAACGCTCTTTATCTATACCATATACGGAGTTGTTAACGACAAACGCTCTATATTTCAATCGGCAGTTTGTTTACCGAGCACCGACGGTCATGCATTAGTTCAGTGCGTTTGTCGCATTCATTCGATAGTAGACCATTAATTCGATCAGTGCTTTACTGTCATTCATCTTATCAGACGGCATTGTTATCATTCAACGAGCGCCGTTGCATTGCATTCTGACCATACAAAAATCAGACTGCCTACATTATTGTGCATTTCTTGCTTTGTGTATTGTGAAAACAGACTGCCAAAATAATTATATTGTATTTTTGCATTCTGACCATTGTTATCAGACATTTCCTCAACATTCATCCAGTTTGTGTCATTTTATGGCTTGAATAAGGTCATTTTCGGCTTTTTTCGCTGCCAAAATGGCAAAATGTATTAATCAGAAGCATATCTTCCCCTGTTCGGGTGTGAATTGCTGGTCGCCCCTGACGAGATTGGTCACCCCTGACGAGATTCCACCATGAGAGAATCGAAACTTCACTTTAAATGCCCATCATTGTAAGTGATGTCGGGCAATGTACCACGCAAATTTATCTTCATAAATTTTCGATCTTTTCAGAAGTTGTTAGTATTATCTCGGTTCCCTCGAAGTTCATATAATTTGAACGGCCCTTCTGAGGGCCACTATTAGCGCAAGGGACTCGATAATTCTGCATTCTGACACTGCAAACATGATTGTGCATTCATAATACTTTCAATCATTTTGTATTGTGACCAATACGAATCAGACTGCCTACATTATTGAAAGTCAGACTGCCTTCGATCATTATTCATTCTTGCTTTGTGTATTGTGAAAACAGACTGCCAAATTAATTATATTGTATTTTCTGCATTCTGATCAGACTGCCATTGTTGAGTCCTGCATTTTGGCATGCCGCCCAAGAAGAGACCAATCATTGGCCGGACAAGTTCAGGTGCCAAACGTAAGAAAATAGAAAAGGCTACTGAAACTGGACAGCAGCGTGAACAACGCCTATCAGATAAACGGGAGACGGCTGTTCAGGCTCGAGAAGTGGAAACTGAGCAGCAGTGTGAACAGCGCCTATTAGATAAACGGGAGAGGGCTGTTCAGGCTCGAGAAGTGGAAACTGGACAGCAACGTGAACAGCGCCTATCAGATAAACGGGAGACGGCTGTTCAGGCTCGAGAAGTGGAAACTGAGCAGCAGCGTGAACAGCGCCTATTAGATAAACGGGAGAGGGCTGTTCAGGCTCGAGAAGTGGAAACTGGACAGCAGCGTGAACAGCGCCTATTAGATAAACGCGAGACGGCTGTTCAGGCTCGAGAAGAGGAAACTGGGCAGCAGCGTGAACAGCGCCTATTAGATCTCAGGGAGAGGGCTGTTCAGGCTCGAGAAGTGGAAACTGGGCAGCAGCGTGAACAACGCCTATTAGATCTCCGGGAGAGGGCTGTTCATGCTCGAGCCGTTGAAACCGATGAGCAGCGGCATCATGAGGCTGATCGTCGCCGGCGACATGCACATGCGATCAGGGAGTGGCAAAACTCCGCTTTCGTTTATGACCCTCACATCGACTACAAGTCGCACAGAATTTTGCAGATTGCCCGAATGACCGAATTGTGTCAACATTGTCGCGCTTTTAAATGGCAAGGTGAACCACCAGGGATGTGCTGCTTGAATGCCAAAGTTATGCTTCAACATGCTGACCCACCTGAACCTCTTCAAGACCTGCTTCGTGGTTCAACCCCAGAATCTAAACATTTTCTCAAGAACATCCAGAAATATAATGCCGCATTCCAAATGACATCTTTTGGGGCAAATATCATAACTGAAGGTGTGTATATGCCAACGTTCAAAGTTCAAGTTTACCATCGCAATGGCCCTCTACAACCCAATGATGATGCACAACCTCAATACATGCAGATATACTTTGTTGGTGATTTTAATAGAGAGGTAGAACTCCGTTCCGCTTTGTCTGATGGCACCAGACCTGAAGTTATTTACACTCTCCAGCAAATGATCCATCAACACAACTCTTATGTGTCCAGTTTTAAATATGCTCTAGAAACCCACAACACACCAAATTTGCAGGTGGTCATAGACGCGGACAGAAGACCACTCAATCAACACAGTGGTCGATTTAATGAACCTGCGTGCAATGAGATAGCGGTCGTTTTAGCAGGCGCAGAACATGGAAAGCGTGATATTGTTTTAAAGCGTCGTGACGACACTATACTTCGCATTTGCGAGACACATAGATCATACGACCCTCTCCAGTATCCCCTCCTCTGTGTCTTCGGTGAAGACGGATATAAGTTCGGTATACCACACTCAATCGGCAACAAAAATGTGTCATGTAAGGACTTTTATTCGTATCATTTCATGGTTCGTGATGGGTCCTTCAACCACTTGCACCGAAGCCGGAACCTGTTCAGTCAGATTGCCGTAGATGTGTACGCCAAAGTGGAGGGTGAACGACTCCTCTATATTCGGAACAACCAGAATAAACTCCGTGCAGATTCATATATACACCTCTGTGATAGCATCAATAATGATCAGGAAAGAGCCGGAGTCGGCCAACTGGTAATCCTCCCGTCGACATTCACAGGTAGCCCGCGATATATGCAGAAGACGCAGGATGCTATGACATTTGTCAGGCACTTCGGTCGTCCGGACCTGTTCATAACATTCACGTGCAACCCTGCATGGCAGGAATTGAAGGTTGAATTGTTCGAGGGCCAGGTTTCTAAAGACAGGCATGACTTGACAGCTAGAGTGTTCCGTCTGAAACTGACGAAGCTCATGAACCTTTTGAAGAAATCGCACATTTTGGGCCAACCTGTGTGCGATATGTATACGGTTGAATGGCAAAAGAGGGGATTACCACATGCGCACATTTTAACTTGGCTTAAAAACAAAATACACCCCGAACAGATCGACAGCTTCATTTCTGCCGAATTTCCTGATCCTGATAGGATCCAGAATTGTTCGAGACTGTGAAGGCTCAGATGATACACGGTCCATGTGGTCCATTCAATTTCAATTCGCCCTGCATGGAAAATGTACGAAGCGGTACCCTCGGCCGTTCATCTTAGAAACGCAAACTGGCCATGATGGCTATCCACTTTACAGGAGGAGATCACCAGATGATGGTGGAAATGTCGCCAGTATAAAACTTAAAAATGGACAGGATTTTGTTGCAGACAATAGGTGGGTTGTTCCATATTGTCCCATGTTATCAAAAATCTTCAACGCACACATAAACGTGCAACTCTGTAAAAGCTATAAAGTATGTATGCAAATACATCAATAAGGGATCAGATGCGGCGATGTTCGCCCTACGCGACATGAGAACAAAGGACGAGTTGAGCCAATTCCAAATGGGTAGGTACATCAGTACCAATGAAGCGTTTTGGCGCATTTTTGACTTCCCCATCCACGATAGACACCCAGCCGTTTTTCGACTTGCTGTGCATTTAGAAAATGGACAGAGAGTGTACTTCACCGAACAAACAGCGGCACAAGTTGTATCGGCTCCAAAAGAGACGACACTCACTGCCTTTTTCAAACTTTGCCAAGATGATGATTTTGCCAAGACAATTTTGTACTGTGACCTCCCATCTTATTTCACCTTTGTCAATAATCGATGGGTCCGCCGCAAGCGTGGTGAACCCGTCGAAGGAGGCATGGGCGTGTTCAAAGACTATGCTCTCGGTAGGGTCTACACTGTTCATCCCACACAACAGGAATGTTTTTTCTTGAGAATGCTGCTGCATGAAGTGGAAGGTCCAACATCTTTTAACTCCTTGCGAACTGTCGACGGCCAATTATGCATTAGCTACAGAGAAGCGTGCTTCAAAAGGGGACTATTGGAAGACGACCACCAATGGGAGGCAACGATGACAGAGGCAGCCATGTCAAAGTCACCTAGGAGTTTGCGTAGTTTGTTTGTGACTCTCTTGCACATATGTGGTATTGCTAATCCTCTTGAATTGTGGCTCCAATTCAGAGAAAACCTCTCGGAGGATCTTAAATACAGGTTGCAGGTTGCAAATCCTGGCATTGACGTTTCATTCAACGATGATATTTTCAATGCTTCTCTCGTCGAGATCGAAAACAAAATCCTGGCTCTTGGGGGACCAGAGCTCCACACTTTCGGTCTCCCTCGCACTCAACATTCTCGCCCGTCTGCACTGCCCCGAGAGGTGCTGCGTGAACTGTCATACGATTTAGATACTATCGAGCAAACACTTTCATCGGGCGAACCAAATCTTCTCCCAGAGCAGCGACACTGTTATGTCACCATACTGCAGAGTGTTGCCAATCACCTTGGTGGCATTTATTTTCTCGACACTCCCGGGGGCACTGGGAAAACATTTGTGACAAACCTTATTTTGGCGAGTCAGGGAAGAAAGGAAAATCGCTGTTGCAGTTGCATCCTCTGGCACAGCTGCAACACTTCTTCCTGGAGGTAGAACTGCACATTCAACATTCAAACTGCCACTCAATTTGAATGCGAGCGATACTCCGACATGTAATATAAGCAAGGGTACTGGTCTTGCTCACCTGTTGAGAGAGGCTGTGTTGATTGTCTGGGATGAGTGTACTATGTCACATAAGAGAGCATTCGAGGCACTGGATCGAACACTGCAAGATCTAAGGGGCTGTAACAATATCATGGGTGGTATAACCTTACTATTGTCTGGAGACTTCCGACAAACTCTGCCTATTGTACCAAAAGGCACAAAGGCTGATGAATTAAAAGCTTGCATCAAATCATCTTACCTTTGGAAGAGTGTTCGAATGCTCGAGCTGACAATTAACATGAGGGCGCATCTGTTCGGTAATGACGTGGCTGCACATTTTTTCGACCAGTTACCCAGAATTGGCGATGGCAAGTGCAATGCTGATGCCGAGGGACGAATAGATCTACGTGCTTTGAGCTCGATTGTTTCCTCTCTTGATGAGCTCATTGTGAATGTTTTCAGAGATCTTCCTCGCAAGCTCTCGAATCACACATGGCTCTGTGAGAGAGCCATTCTAGCTCCTACAAATGATATTGTTGACGAGGTGAACTTGAAGTTGTTGGAACAAGTCCCTGGACAGCTTCATTCTATGCACTCCATTGATACCATTCCAGACCAATCAGAAATTGTCAATTACCCGACCGAGTTCCTCAATTCACTGAAACCCCCAGGCATGCCACCTCATCAGTTGCAATTGAAGGTAGGTGCACCAATCATGTTGCTCCGAAATCTTGAACCACCTAAGTTGTGTAATGGTACACGACTTTCTATCAAGAAAATATCACCTCATATCATTGAGGCAACTATTCTCACGGGATGTGCGAAAGGGGAGCATGTTTTTCTCCCTAGGATTCCATTGATTCCAACTGAGTCGCCAATACAGTTCCGCCGGCTTCAGTTCCCAGTTCGATTGAGCTTTGCAATGTCAATCAACAAATCACAAGGACAGACACTTAAAGTTGTTGGCCTCCAACTTCAGAGTCCCTGTTTCTCACATGGACAGCTATACGTTGCATGCTCACGGGTCGGCTCCCCCTCCAGTCTGTTCGTTTATGCACCAGAAGGGAAAACTAGGAACGTTGTCTACCCAGAAGCATTGAGGTAAATTTTCAAAAGCAGAATGGTGAACCCGTCGAAGGAGTAATGGGCGTGTTCAAAGACTATGCTCTCGGTATGGTCTACACTGTTCATCCTACACAACAGCAATGTTTGTTTTTCTTGAGAATGCTGCTGCATGAAGTGGAAGGTCCAACATCGTTTAACTCCTTACGAACCGTCGATGGCCAATTTCTCTTGATTAAAAAGGAAGAATTAACTCATTGAAAAACCAAAACATTGTCTTCGATTTTTGAGACCTCCCCTTTCATTCGATGTGGGTGCGCTTAATGGTTATATTGATATCTCTTCCAACATTTTCATTCGTTGTACATTCCCCATTATCGCTCTGCACACAGTCTGGTTCATTCACTTGATTATTTAACTCATGTGTCTCCTCACGTTTTCAGTTCTGTATTCTGACCACTCAGTTTAATTAACGAATCAATGAACAACGATAATTATTGGATTAAGACACTCTTAGATGAATGAATGTATAGACAGAAAAATACAAATCCAGTTACTCAGGAAATTGAATTGGTGAGAACATTATCTCTCTTGATTTAAAAGGCATAATTAACTCATTGATTATCTCATGTGTGTCCTCACTTTTTCAGTTCTGTATTCTGACCACTCAGTTCAATTAACGAATTAATGTATTAAGAAACTCTTAGATGAGTGAATGTATAGACAGAAAAATACAAATCCAGTTACTCAGGAAGGTGTGGGGAAAAATTCCCGAATGTTGTACTTGAATTGTTATTGGTCCATGGTGAGACCACAATTTCTCTTGATTTAAAAGAAGGCAGAATTAACTCATTGATTATCTCATGTGTCTCCTCACTTTTTCAGTTCTGTATTCTGACCACTCAGTTCAATTAACGAATTAATCAACAACGACAATTAATGTATAAAGACTCTCTTAGATGAGTGAACGTATAGACAGAAAAATACAAATCCAGTTACTCAGGAAATTGAATTGGTGTGGGGAAAAATTCCCGAATGTTGTACTTGAATTGTTATTGGTCCATGGTGAGACCACAATTTCTCTTGATTTAAAAGAAGGCATAATTAACTCATTGATTATCTCATGTGTCTCCTCACGTTTTCAGTTCTGTATTCTGACCACTCAGTTCAATTAACGAATCAATGAACAATGATAATTATTGGATTAAAAAACTCTTAGATGAATGAATGTATAGACAGAAAAATACAAATCCAGTTACTCAGGAAATTGAATTGGTGTGGGGAAACATTCCCGAATGTTGTACTTGATTTGTTATTGGTCCATGGTGAGACCACAATTTCTATTGATTTAAAAGAAGGCAGAATTAACTCATTGATTATCTCATGTGTGTCCTCACTTTTTCAGTTCTGTATTCTGACCACTCAGTTTAATTAAAGAATCAATGAACAATGATAATTATTGGATTAAAAAACTCTTAGATGAATGAATGTATAGACAGAAAAATACAAATCCAGTTACTCAGGAAATTGAATTGGTGTGGGGAAAAATTCCCGAATGTTGTACTTGAATTGTTATTGGTCCATGGTGAGACCACAATTTCTCTTGATTTAAAAGAAGGCAGAATTAACTCATTGATTATCTCATGTGTCTCCTCACTTTTTCAGTTCTGTATTCTGACCACTCAGTTCAATTAACGAATTAATCAACAACGACAATTAATGTATAAAGACTCTCTTAGATGAGTGAACGTATAGACAGAAAAATACAAATCCAGTTACTCAGGAAATTGAATTGGTGTGGGGAAAAATTCCCGAATGTTGTACTTGAATTGTTATTGGTCCATGGTGAGACCACAATTTCTCTTGATTTAAAAGAAGGCATAATTAACTCATTGATTATCTCATGTGTCTCCTCACGTTTTCAGTTCTGTATTCTGACCATTCAGTTCAATTAACGAATCAATCAACAATGATAATTATTGGATTAAAAAACTCTTAGATGAATGAATGTATAGACAGAAAAATACAAATCCAGTTACTCAGGAAATTGAATTGTGTGGGGAAAAATTCCCGAATGTTGTACTTGAATTAACCATTCAGTTCAATTAACGAATCAATCATTAACAAATTAAAATAAAAATTTATTTTAAAAATGTCATGTTTCTGACCAACCACGCCAGTGGCGGGCTAACCAGCTCACAAGTGTCTCGGAACCTGTTGCAATTGCTTTTTTGAACAAAGCCATGGGACGAATGCTGCCAGTGGCGGGCTAACCTGCTAGTCTATTATATATTTTGGAAGATCTGTGTGTTTGTGTGTGTGTTCGCGATGGACTCGAACACGGCTGGACCGATTTCGACCAAACTTGGTACGGACACGTAATTCGACCCGGGAACGAACATGGGCCCGTCCATTTGTCCGTGCGGCATGACCTTCAAACCGGTGACCTTCAACCTGTATCTCGGCTCCTGCTGGGCCGATTTGGACCAAATTTGGTATGTGGGGGCAGTGTGAGGCACCGAGCCATTTCGTCGCGTCTGGATGCTCGTGCAGCGTGACCTTGAAACCGTATCTCGGGATCCGCTGGGCCGATTTCTCCCATTTTTGAGGTGCTGGTGTAGGTTGACCCCAGGAGTAACACGGGCATGTCTGTCTGTCGGTGCGGCGTGACCTCAACCTCCGAATGACCTTGAACTTATATCTCGGGATCCGCTGAGCCGAATTTGGTGGAAACGGGTAGTATGAAGCGCTGAGCAATTTCATCACATCCGGATGCCCGTGCGTTGTGACCTTGACCTTCACTCTCTAAATCGGGTCAAGCCGGATGGATTTCGACGGGTACTTTTGGACCGGTCAAATCGTGACCCCACCTGACCTTGACCTTCAAAATGGAAAATTCAAGGTCAAATCGCGCAATTCGCTGAAAAGCAGAGGGCAAACAGCCCGGACGAAGTCGGGTCCACCTGCTAGTATAAAATATAACCAACGACTTTTCAACTCTCACTTTGAATTCCCGATATCTGAACTGGTGGAACATAACGGATAATTGTACCCATATGGAAACTAAATTTGTAGCACATCCTGGTTAGGCTCACATTAACACCATAAAAAACGAGTTTAGTTAAAACTACCATAATATCAGTGCATTTTTGGTATTTCGAGTGTGACCCAGGCAACAGACACCACTCATATAAGTCAGAATTATATGGTACTGTTTTCAGCCAGCTCAACACTAACAACTATTATTATTGTTTTCGACATAAAAGTGCTATTTGGTGTAGTTTAGTTTGTTAAAGCAACCATAATATCAGTCATATGTGCATTTTTATATTTTGGGTGTGTCCCTAGCAACTGTCACCACCTGTAAGTCAACAATATGGCAGTTTGTCAGTCAGGTCAAAACTGATAACAATTTTCTTCACCATAAAAATGCTACACGACGTAATTTAGTTTCTTAGAACTCACATAATATCAGTCATCTGCATTAATTCGATGCCGGGTAGTTGCCTAGCAACCGTTGCTAAGAAGAGCATTTTGCGAATATCGCCATATGATAAAATGAGCAGTAATGTATAAGAAACATGTGCCAAGTGTCATGCATTTATCATCTTTTTCACAGGTGTGGTGTTTTCTACAACAACCGCTTGGACTAGCAGAAGAGCAAAATGTGACGAGAGCCATTTAGGGGGTAGGGTTATGTTTTTACAAGTATTGGCCACTTATCATAGGTACAGTTGCTAATTCCGCATATTATATTGAAGGAGTGATGCATGTGCAGTTTTTAAAATAAATTGCTCGTGCCTACGTAATGAGTAGCCTGAGAAATTTGTCATTTTTTGGAGTCATTAAGTTATTTTTTTCCATATCTGCAAAATTCATTCAAATCCCCCCCCCCGTTCAATTTGTATATCTGGTTCGAGAATTGTGTATTGAACAATATAGAGTACATTTGGTATATGTTTCGGCTGAAAAATTGATATACCATCCAATTATTCCCATGATTGTGAAAAATATAAAAGTTTGTTTTTTTATATGGAAAAAATGGTTTAACTCAAAGCTCAACTTGGATTTTAGGGGACTTTTCGTGACGCATCCGTGATGTTATGGCCTAAATAATATAAAAAAAAATCAGCTTTCCCCTATTTATTTCCTTACTATTCCCCTTTCACGCCTAATGTGCCTGGACTATTAGTTATTGACATTCTTGTCCCATCTGATCAGTAGGCTATATCAGTATGTGTTAAATTTGATTCAAATTGAAACACATATTCCAGCACCCTACTAATAGTGAACAATTCTTAACCCTTCCATGACTGGAGCTTCCCGAAATTTTGCGAAAATCCTGTGCCAATGCATCCTCTTTTATATGCGAGTCTCCCTAAGGGTCTTTAATGCTGCACCAATGCAGCTCCCGTTATAAAAGGGTTAATCCCAGTCTATATTTGTACAGAAGGATTGGGGTTATAGAAAACAGATCCAGAGATTAGAAGTTAACATAGATTTTATTACATTCATTTTACCTTTGTAAATATAATAAGCAGGCGGTACCATGTAATAATTGTCTGATAAAATCAAACAACCATTTAAAATGTTACTCAGATCAATCTTAACATGGTTAAAAACAGTCACGTGCCTAAAATATAACGATTCAGAGCTCAGTTACGGGTTTTGAGGCTCGTAAATAATGCTTGCAGCAGCAGGCTGATATAGTGAGGATCAGTAAAGTATTTCACCAGTCATTTCTAAGGTGCATAGATACTCATTATATACACAATTGAAATTGGAGAAATTTCAAGCTTGGCCTGAGATATGTCATTTAAAAAGCTCAGCAATTGATTGGGTATCAAATCCGCATTCTTGGTTGTGAATGGGTTACCAAGGTGAATATCGTAAACAAGTTTTGACAATTTAAGCCTTCCATGACTGGAGCGTTCTGAATTTTTGGAAAAACACTGCCAATGCATTCTCGTATATATAAGAGAATGCATTGGCACAGGGTTTTCGCAAAATTTCAGGAAGCTCCCATCATGAAAGTGTTATGAACTGGCTGGGGATAACTGATGTTCGCGGGTTTGGATTCTGACTCCCCAAAAACGGGAATTCTAACACAAAGCAAAGGCTTTCCTGGTCTGTTCTCGGTGGTTGAAACGTCAGCAAAGGAGTTGTTATTAAATGTAGCCACATCTGTAAGTATTGGTCCCACACCAAAACAAAGATCTATTATTGTTGGTGAAGTAACCAATGGAAGACACAACAGAGATTAGAGCAACACAAGAAATTTCACAGGAAATCTCATTAGAAAACAAACAAGGTCTTTATGGAAACATAGCACTAGTATAAATAAAACTCACAAGAGTTGATTGAAATCGGAGGTCTAAACTTAAATAAAAGTAGAAATTTTACTTTAATGGCTTTGGAATAATAAATTATGGGTTACATAGAACAAGCGTCTAATTTATAGACTATCAATTGTATCCTGATGGGAGTTTATTATACAACAGAACTGAATGAATATATTAAATATTGGATATTCATCGGATTGCCAATTTTCCCCGGACTTTGATGTTAGTACATATTAATCTATGCACCCACAAAATGACAAGAGAGAATTTAAACATGATTTCTGAGCGACTTATGCAGGAAAGTGTCAACTCCAAAACTACTGTAACTACCCTATCATTCCATATTAAGGAACACATTTTCCAGCAATAGAAAAGATGTGATATAACTCTTTGGAGCTTTTTTGATTGAATATACCTCCATTTTTTTTCCTAAACCTTCAACATTCTTTAATGGTTTGAATAAACATAACATGGATGTCCCTGAATCAAATGAAATCAAATTTAGGTATCTAATTTACAGCCAGTATTTCAAAATCTGGATGAGGAGAAGATTATAGGCACTGATTTGGGAATCAACAGTTGTATGGAAATTTATTAAGTTTCTGTAAATCAATTAAATGAGTGAAGAAAAGACGAATATTTTATGAATTTGTTGAAGTTATGTGTACATTAATCAAAAAATCAAGCACTGCTCGAAAAATTCTGAATCAATCAAAAACTCAATCAACGTAAAAATTAAACATTCTGATTGCAAAACATTGAAAACTGATCATGTTAAAAGAATCAAAAGGTTGATATATCAAGCAATTAATCATAAATCAGAAACAAGATCGTTGTAATCAAAGCAACTGACAAAATACCTAAATGAGCAAATTTGAGCTTCAAAAATAAAGGAACTTCACTTTAAATCAGCCCAATAAAATGCTACTCCAAGGTGAATCACCCTGCATACTGCCAGGAAATCAACACCGCTCCAAGCGAAGAAATCCTAGACATACTCCCTGGCATTACATGTTAAAATGGAATATACCGGTAGCTTTCATGGCTATCAAAGCTTTAAAAATTCAGCCTGTCAATGTCACATAGAACTAATTTTCATAAAAAGAAAGATTCACTCGATCAGCCATTAATGATAATGTCGGGGAGAGCTTTCCGATGAATGGCAACAAGCCATATTTCCGACTAAATCCTGAAAAGTTACCCATAATTCTGCTGTGGTTATGGAGTCGATTACTTAGGTCATTACTGTACAATATGTCAGTGAACCTTGAAAATATTAATAATTCAATGTGAATTTAATTCATTTCCCCATGTTAATATAAACATTGATATAAAGTGGGGCCGTGGAAAATTGGTAACATTGATAGAGATAGAAGAAGAGATGTTAACATTATGTCATGTATATTATAGTGGGTATCATAGAGTAAGCACTTTGGCTGGTCAATGGTAACAGTAGCTTCTAAAATGCTGGAGAAAATAAATGTAGTTGAAACATTTATAGTTTGACTGAGGACATGGCACAATAACCCTTTCATGACAGCTGAGCTGGTGCAACATTAAAGATCCTGTGCCATTGCATTCTCTTATATATGCGAGTCTCCCATAGGGAGCCTTACATATATATAAGAGAATGCACAGGCTTACAAGGTCAAGGTAAATATTGTTAGAGCAATGTATTCTCTTATATAAATGCGAGACTTCCTATGGGAGACTGGCATATATAACAGAATGCATTGGCTCGGGGTTTTTGCAAAATTTCAGGAAGCTCCATCATGGAATGGTTAAAAGAGGATAAGCTAGCAGCCTCAACTAATTAGTAGTTGTCCCCAGGACTATTACAGTAATGCCCTAAATAATCGCCTTAACCACAGCAGAATTATGGGTAATTTTTCAGGATTTAGTCGGAAATATGGCTTGTTGCCATTCATTGGAAAGCTCTGAGAGAGATTTCCATGAATGGCATCAAACCATATTTCCGACTAAATCCTGAAAAATTACCCATAATTCTGCTGTGATTAAGGAGTCGATTATTTAGGGCATTACTGTATGCATAATTTCTCAGAGATGTCTAATCTATTTGCAATCTACAAGCCGGTGTATATAAGTCTAATACTTATTATGTGGATAGCTGCAGATAGAATTGACTGAATGAAATAAATAACATGTGCGCATCCATACAAATGTTTCGTCTAGTGATAAGAGCATTGTCACCAAATAAACCTTGTATGGCAACCTATGAAATTTTCAGCAGATACACAGGACCTCCTCAGTGAACTGTCGCTAGTGAATATTATTTCTTTTAAAGGTACATAATCCGATTCGATTGTTCTCGTATAAACAGATTCCCAACAACAACATTTCATGAAATGCCACTTCAGTTATCAGAATCAATTAATTGCCAAAAAATAATGATAACCAATGTTAACTATACATGTAGTATAAAATTGCCCAAAAAGAGTTATTTATCAACATTTTGTTCAACGCAACTTAGTATCGAGAGTATGTTGGTCGGCATTCATCAAATATTTGCCAGGCTGCCAAATATTCCATTTGCCAGGCTGCCAAATATTCCAGGTGGAGAAAAATAACAGATTAAAAAAAATCGATATCTGATAACTGAGCTTTGATGGGTAGGTTCCTCGACTCAAATAAAATATTTGTTTACCCCCGAAGCCAAAGAAATAGTAATTTAGAAGTGTTAATTTGGATTATGCATCTTTAAAGACCACTTCATTAAAGCTGTTATTCGTATAAGGTGAATGCTTATCATTACGAATGCTAAAGATTACTTCATTTCAAGGAAATAGTTTGACAAAAAGTTTTTTTGCTTATCTTGTGATTAAATTATAGAAAACAATTACTGATTTTATTTCATTTATGAAGTTATTACTGCTAATTTGAAAACAAACTAACATGTTATAAACAAGATTGCTGAATAAAAAGAGAAAAAGGCTCAAACTCACTGAGACTGAAATCATTCTAGCCAACAACTAACCAACTAGTCTAATGATATGGGGTGTGCAAATCAGGTCTGGTACAGTAAAGCCCTAAATAATCAACTCCTTAACCACAGCAGAATTATGGGTAACTTTTCAGGATTTAGTCGGAAATATGGCTTGTTGCCATTCATTGGAAAGCTCTCAGTGAGAGTTTTCCAATGAATGGCAACAAGCCATATTTCCGACCAAAATCTGAAAAGTTACCCATAATTCTGCTATGGTTAAGGAGTCGATTATTTAGGGCATTACTGTAATTGTGAAAATTCAGCTACAATGTATAACTGAAATTGGCTATTTTAGATGCATTAAGTTATATATCAAAAACATGTTACCGATGTCATGATAACATGCAATTCAGCTTCCGGTGGTAAAAGGTATCCATGTCCGTTTTAAAGGAAGACAAATAAGAAATTAAGAGATTTCATACTGGTAAAGAGATTGCCTGACCTGATGTGACCATACAGATAAAGAGAATTTACCGAAAACTGGCAGTCTTTTATTGTGAAGCACTGATATAGAAAAACAATCATGACATTGATAATGTTTTGATGTGCATTTAAAAAAAAATCTCGTTTTGATGCACATTTGAGAACACATGTTGCGTGAAACCTACCAGCTGTGGAGAATAATCTGCAGCTAATTTCAGCTATCGCAGCTGAATTTTCACATTTCCCAGACCTGCAGATGTGTTTGAGTGTGAATGAAGTGAAACAATACACTTACAATACAATAAGGATGATTTTGGGGGAGTATGTGAGAGTATCTGGGATGAATCTCATCTCACTCAACATGCTCATAATTTACATGTTTTTTATTTGGACAAACAAATGCATGACTGGTGTATGCTGAGCTCAACTAATTGATATGTTAAATAATGAAATAAACTAATGTAAATGGACTGAGTGTAGACACAAATTCTCATGAGAATTTTTAACAGGGACATTTGAGTTCAAGGTATTCATCTTTAAAGGTATATTTTGCACTGACTAGAATAGTTCAGACTTACATTAATTAATGCCCGAAATAATTGACTCCTTAACCAAGGAGAATTATGGGTAATTTTTCAGGATTTAGTTGGAAATATGGCTTGTTGCCATTCATCGGAAAGCTCTCACTGAGGGCTTTCTGATAAATGGCAACAAGCCATATTTCCGACTAAATCCTGAAAAGTTACCCATAATTCTGCTGTGGTTAATGAGCCAATTAATTAGGGCATTACTGTACTCAGAGAAAAGACATTGCACATGCCATCATTTTCATGAACATCATTTCCAAATAGCATGGTGAGGTAACTGATCCTGATGGCGTTGTCATGGTGATATTTGTTAGCTTGTTGCAAAAACAAAAAACAACCCTGGTAATGTCTGAAATTAAGGTGAGCATATGAACTGATACACTGCAACAAACGAAATACTAACAATACACCCCTTCAGCACCGTACAAGATAAATGATTACATGTAGTGAGCATCTCAAAATCTTGTGCAATGAACATCTTGTGATTTAACTGTTAAAACTGAATCTGGTTATATTTGTATTACTGAACAGTTTAGACAATGTCCCTTGGAAATAGAAATATGTGAGTGGGAGCCACTTTCAACAATAAAAGTTACCTGTATTGTAAGTGACCAGGGTGCTAAAGAAGCAAATATTTACCCTAGAATAAACACAAAATATGCCTTTAAATTATGACCTTATGGTAAACTCAACTCATTACTTCTGGTACCACTTACATCTTCTCAGAAACCATCTTTTCGTGTGCAAATACCAAACATCAATATTGGATTAAACACAAGATAATTCATGGTTGTACTAGTAATTATTCCATTCTGAGCAACGAGTGAATCAGATTGTATTACTTCAGCAGAACATGATTCTATTGTAACAAGTTGGCACAGTTTAAAACCATATATACATATTAGATATCTGTGTACAACCTTATATACAGTATGTAATGTAACAAGGCAAGAGAAACTGTCAAAAGTTCATGACCAAATTAAGATATGAAATAAGTCTGAATTTAGTGTGCCTGAATTTAGTGTGACATTTGCAGAATGAGGTCCCCAGAGGGTGAATTTAGTGACGCTATCCCACACAGCGGGCTAGCATCACCAAATTCACCCTCTGGTGACCTCATTCTGCTTAGGCCTCATCTTCTGGGAACTATCTATAATCTCAAATTAACATTGTTTTAGATACTTGTTCCCTTCTGTTCAGTTTCTATATCCCCTAATTTGCAGAAGATAAAATGCATAATCGAGGCGACTAATGGGTGAACATCACCAACTTCAACTGGGGAACTTCAATCTAATCCCAGGTCTCCCACAGCAATTTGAGGCCTAAGCAGAGGTTCCCAGAGGGTGAATTTGGTTATGCTAGTCCAATATGCAGGATAGCATCACTAAATTCACCCTATGGGGACCTCATTCTGCATATGTCAGACACACCAAATTAAGATATGAAATTGAGGAATGAGCATGAATGAATCAAGGTTAAATTTTCAATGAATAAATTAGCCCATGGCCAAACAGTTTTTCACTCAGGTATCTATTTATGAACAGTTTTGAATCATTCTTTCATTGATTCATGCAAACATGCAGGTGAATTTAATTTGTTACTGACATAATTGGAATAACAGAAATATCCATTGTGACCTAACTATATGAGAAAATCTCCCTGTGACCCAACTGTAAGATGTTTTTTAATCATAAAACTTGTGTTCATCCCTGCAATCCATAGTTCACTTTCATGGAAATAGCAAATTTGCAACTGATCAAGACAGATTTATTTATTTAAGATTATTCTAAATCTGGCAGACCTGAGTTGATTTTTTGGATGACGTTTTCTAGTAATCAAAGTATAAGAAACAAGTTGAGCTAAAACTTAATTTCAGTTGACTGATGTTACATAATAAAACTGTATGGTGCTGAAATAAGAAATCACATAAATCGCTTAGTAATTTTCTTACTTCTTTTTAGCACATAATAATTGTACTATGTACAGTAATGCTCTGAATAATCGACTCCTTAACCACAGCAGAATTATGGGTAATTTTTCAGGATTTAGTCGGAAATATGGCTTGTTGCCATTCATCGGAAAGCTCTCACTGACTAAATCTCACTAAGAGCTTTCCGATGAATGGCAAGCCATATTTCCGACTAAATCCTAAAAAATTACCCATAATTCTGCTTTGGTTAAGGAGTCAATTATTTAGGGCATTACTGTATCTAGTCATACTGAAGAATAAATTCTCAAATTGTGGTCACAGGCTTAAAATTATAATTTTATAAATAAGTACTAGGCCATGGACCAGCATGATAAGAGTATACAGGTCTGTTAGGGGCCTTAATTAGCCTGTTGATGGCCCTACTGTTTATTATCTGAGCAACTCTTATGAGTTGTGTTGGTTATCACATGGGTATATACATATAATGGATGTTAGGTGACGATTCTCATAGCTTCTCTTTGGCGGGAACCCAGATCGTTGGCCCTGATTGGTCTCGGATTACCTCCTTTATTTTTGCATAGATTTCATCTAATGTGTCACCCTGCACAACAGCTGGAAATAGAAAAGTTAGAAATCAGACTACAGATCTTCAATGTGACTCAACCAGTCCCTTCTGACTCCACCAGTCCATTCTTACTCCACCAGTCCCTTCTGAATGAAAGCAAACTTCCAGTAAATAATTTTAGTCAACTCAATTAATTTCCCAATATATTGATCAATCTGGCACATTTCAATATTTTGATTTTGGATCACTAATAAAATCCTGTTGGTGACACCATAATATTTGAGGTATACAGTAATGCCCTAATTAATCGACTCTTTTAACCCTTTCAGTGCCAGGGGCTGTAAAATCGGCCCTAAAAAAATTAATATTTTTTGTTTTGTTTTGTTTTTTGATAGATTTTTAAAAAATTAATAAAATTGTAAAAAATAATAACAAATGATGAAAAATTGTTAGGCCAATGCATTCTCTTATATATGCGAGGCGACCTATGGTTGACTCGCATATATAAGAGAATGCATTGGCACAGGGTATATGGGTTGATACAAAAATCGGACCTGGCACTCAAAGGGTTAACCACAGCAGAATTATGGGTAACTTTTCAGGATTTAGTCGGAAATATGGCTTGTTGCCATCGAGAGCTTTCCGATGAATGGTAACAAGCCATATTTCCGACTAAATCCTGAAAAGTTACCCATAATTATGCTGTGGTTAAAGGAGTCGATTAATTAGGGCATTACTGTATATGCTCAGAGTCTAGAAGTCTAAAATCAAAATTGACAGTTCAAAACAAGTCAATATTCAAGTCATATTTAGTTGTATTTTATCTTCTTTCTGTAAAACAATGAAATTTATTAATAATCCTTTAAAGGCACGTGAGGCCTTTATTGTCGAAAATATTCATATTTGTTCCAAACACTGTAAACAGAAAAACATTAAAGCGCATACAGTTTCGTTCATATATACCATGACCATCGCGTAAACAGCATGTTATCGTAAAGACCTACTATATTTTACCTAAGCAAGAGCCTGATTGTGTTACAGAAGACCGCACAATGCTACTGGCTAATCACACACAAATTGCATAAACGCTCTTTATTAGTTCCATATCAGGAATTCACCAACAAAGAACGCTCTTTATGTTTACCATCATAATATAAACAAACGCCAGAAAAGTAACTTGTTATGCTTTTGTTTACATAACAATGGTCAAACATATGACAATAACATACTGTTTATGCGATATTTCTTATTTGTATACGGACAAAGTCTATCTACATTTTGATGTTCTTTCCGTTTGTAGCGGCTTTTGATGGGTGGAGATATTTTCACAGGATACCCACCGCCAAGGCCAACCGTACCTTTAAGTTCATGGGAAGTAAGATGAAAATGTATTGGCTATGCATTTTGTAACTGCCATATTTGTTTATAGATCATGAAATTTATATGTTTTTACTGTTTTTAAGAGTCATCACATTCATGGAAAGTTATCTTTCTGCATGTCATACTTATGAAATACTTGATTTGTTGACAATATGCTGGTGTAATAGAAATATTCTTGAGTTTTGTAATTCCATTATATGTTATCTTTCATATTGTCATTGTTGTATCTGTGTCTGTGAGGTCATGTAAATGCTTGTTTTTTAAGCTATACCTGTGAAATACTCCCCAAACTCTTGTTCTAATTTCATTGCCCTTTCGTAAGTTTTTCTGGCTTGATCTTCGGTTATTCTTTTGTTCATCTCCCTGAAAGTGAATAAAAACATGAAAAGTGATCACATACAAAATCTTAGTTCAATGAAGAAAATGTCATGTCAAATACAAATCCTATAATTTAAATTATGAATTTTAATCATTCCATTTACTGGAGCTTTCTGAAATTTTGCGAAAACCCTGTGCCAATGCATTTTCTTATATGCATATATAAGAGAATGCACTAGCACAGGATCTTTAATGCTGCACCAATGCGGCTCCCGTTATGAAATGGGCTAATATAAAGGTTATCAAAGTTAACAAAATGAGAATGAGATGATGGTTTATATTCCCCTACATTATACTTACATAATTGAGTCAACAGACTTTGGTTTAATAAATACAGCGACCGGATAAAGCCCAGCGACCTGCAACCTCTTAATGGCATTACCACTCACATCTAATATACAATGCTTTCCCTGAAAATAAAATATCAGTTCCATTACCGCTCACATCAAATATACAATGCTTTCCCTGGAAATAAAATATCAGTTATATTACTGCTAACATCTAATATTTCACCTCACCCAGAAATGGCACCTTCTTCGATCACATCACGAATCCTCTTTTTTTTTTAAAGCTGTTTTTGTATTGAATATCTGCATCTAATTCCATTGAGATCTGATGACTCATTGTTTGAAAAATATCAACATTTCTGTATAAGATAACAATTAAAAAAGCAAATAACACTTCTTTGGAAGTCTTTGGAAGTGTTATTTGAGGTAAAACTTCATACCAAATTTCATTGAGATCTCAGGCCTGCAGATTTGAGGCGAATGACCATTCAGTTCGCCTGGAAGTTATCTAATATGAAAACGACGTGAATGCAAAACAGGTCGCACAAAAGTTTTATGTAGGTCTTGTGATAACTGATTCTCACCTTAATATTTGCTCAATCAAGTCCCAAAATGAGACATCCAAACTATTACGGTAGTTCAATGAGTACATAGTACATAGTTAATAATACCAGTTGAAGTGATTATAACTCTTCTGCTAACCTATGGTATGGGTTACCCAAGCACAAATCAGGCGAACAGAAAAATAGATTACACATAATTTAGAAATCTGCAGGCCTGAGATTTGATAATCCATGACTGAGATATTTGTACGGACAGACAAAATATACACATTTCAAGACAAACGAAGGACAATAACTCTAGAATGGAAAATGCAAACAATACCAGTTGACACTTTGTTGAAAGCCCTTAATAATGAGACCCAAAGAAGTTTAATAAGTCTGCAGAATGGAATATCATGTGGGGTGCGTAGAAAATTACCAATAACAGACCGATATTTCATCATCATCTTAAAATCATATTTAATCCTTTCTATACTGAATTATAAAAGTATACATTGGAATGGTCTATTATTCATATAAAATAAGCAGACAGATGATAATGAAAGTGTAGAAGGAAAGGGACAAACAATCACTACCAAAATATGACAATTATAATCTTAAGATCAAAACAAACTATTTGGAGTGGATGTTCACACGTATTGAAATGCCATGAGACTACAACTATTTTTTCCATTGCTTGGTCCATGTTTCCCTTGACAAATTAAATGGCATGAAATGTGGCATGTCTGGGTCAGATGTTCAGCATGTCACATCGTGTCAGAAATAACATTGTTGGACTGCTTTGTTTTATCCCTCACCTGTTGGCATGATGCACATGTATTCAATGGAATCATAACGATTGAATACATATTGTTTCAATGGAATCATAGCCATTGAACACAAGCTGTCACTACTTTGTGATGAAGTTGTCGCTATTACTTTGTATATATGTGACCCGCCATATCAAATCCAGTCGGAAGTCGGGATTTTTTTGCCCTGTGCCAATGCATTCTCTTATATATGCGAGTCGACCATAGGTCGCCTCGCATATATAAGAGAATGCATTGGCCTAACAATTTTTTATCATTTGTTTTAAATAAATGTTTCTGACAATTTTTAGGACATAAAATAAAAAACATCCATTTCCCTGCAGGGAGCCCCACACATACAATGTATATAGAAGCATATAGAAGAGTGTCGTCTGCTCATGTTTGTCTGGGGCTCTGTATGGGTGAAATTATAAAATTGTTAAAGAATACAAGAAAAAATTATTAAAATTGTAAAAAATTGTTAGGCCAATGCATTCTCTTATATATGCGAGGCGACCTATGGTCGACTCGCATATATAAGAGAATGCATTGGCACAGGGTAAAAAAATCCCGACTTCCGACTGGATTTGATATGGCGGGTCACATATAATTCAATGACCCGCTTCCGCTAATGTCCAAAAAAGTACCACTTAATTCATCTGGCTTAATTCAGAATTTAAATGTTTTTATGGTACCAATGGGACCACAGTCAAGTATTGTACTTACCTGTCACAAGAGTGTGAAATAAATACAGAACATAACTCTATTATCTCAAATTTGTTATCAACTTGTTGCGGATGGCGCAGTTACATTTCTCTTGAGCTCTGCTCTCGCGAAATATACCCTTGCACCATCCGCAACTCATTTGATAAAAGATTCTCGATTAAGATGTGCATTTTGGTCTGTCTCTTTTACATGATATTGTTTGGGGTCCTCTACACGTTTAATGTGATGATTGAAGACTATACACATAGAATATGAAGCCAAGTTTAGATACATATTAAGTAGACAATGATGATAAAGAGTACAAATTAAAAAGAAATAGTTCTTTGGCAATTTGAAACTGTCCTCGGTTTAAAGCTGTTTTTAAGTGAAAAGCACTTTTCCTTTTTCACAATATGTATCAATTTCAGCGAATTAGTATGAGAAAGCCTGAAGAATATAATTACATGTTGAAAGTAGTATTGACCAAATAAACTTACATTGAAACACAAGTATATTCAGTAATGCCCTAAATGATCGACTCCTTAACCACAGCAGAATTCAGTGAGAGCTTTCCGTTGAATGGCAACAAGCCATATTTCTGACTAAATCCTGAAAAGTTACCCATAATTCTGCTGTGGTTATGGAGTCGATTATTTATGGCATTACTGTACACTAATAAAATTGTTCTGATGTATTAAACTTTTATGCAGCAGGATATTTGCAGACAATAACAGTAGGGAGTGGTTGATAACTCACTTCATGTCAGACATGCCACTCACTTCATGTCTATACATTTTATCCTGAGATTTGACCAAATCCGATGAAAGTTATGGTCTGGTATAAAGTAGTAATATTTATAAAGAAGTTTTATCTAGAAGAACTCACTTTTTCTGCTACTTCTCTCACTGAGGCTACGCTGGTACCATATAGATTTTCATTGTACTGCCCAGCTTCAATAAAAAGATGATTCTGAATATCCTTCTCCATCTCTTCTCGAGATTGCACGAAATGATAATCCCGGGCATCTTGTTCATACTCTCGTGGATTTCGAGTGGTATCTGAAAGATCACAATAATTCATTTGTATTATATGCTGTGGGTGTTAACGTGAGCATGACTAGAGTTTAGAGTGGTACTTCTTGCGACTACATTGTAAATAGAGTTATTCATCTTGAGAGACATGGTAGTGCATAGGAGTTCTGGCGAGGAATGATTAATGGCGAAAATGACATAGTTTGTGTAAATAAATATATGAACAACTGGAACATCGGTATTGGCAAATCGAGTAGCGAGCTACAACGTAGTCGAAGACAGGCGTATACAGTAATGCCCTAAATAATCGACTCCTTAACCACAGCAGAATTATGAGTAATTTTTCAGGATTTAGTCGGAAATATGGCCTGTTGCCATTCATCGGAAAGCTCATATTTCCGACTAAAACCTGAAAAATTACCCATAATTCTGCTGTGTAAAGATTATTTAGGGCATTACTTTAGGTAAGCGCTGCTACTTTATTTTCAGTAGGGAATAGCAAAAAATACAGTGAATTACTATCTACACTTATAATTCTATCCTCCATTAGTAATATTGTAAACCTGAATTGAATATGGTAAACAAATTTTCATAAAGTTGTCAAAATGCTCATCAACACAGCTGAAATTTGCTGTTATATCTTATATTTTGTTATATTTTTACAATAATATTGGAAATTAAACTCTGTGCTGCTATGGCACGCTGTTGGAATACAAACAGACCTACTTCAGCTTCAGTAGCAGTTGGCAATTATTCATAGTTGGAACTCAGTCTCATAGATTTATGCAGTGGTCATTGCATCTCAAAGTTTTAAAAATTGTATGATGTTCCACGATTCTGCCTGATAATAAGCCTTTCAACGGAGTCAGTTTTAGGGTTTTGTGATATTCTTGTTAAATTTTTCCATTGGTAAATGTCCAGCACACGACGTCATGATGTCATTTATCAGTGAAGAAGTTAAATGTGTATTTGTATAGTTAAAATGTTCACCCAGACAAACAATAGTGTAAGGTGAAGCTTTTATCTGGATTCATTCACAATGAATGGGTAGAAATTGGCATACAACACTTGTGTTTAACCTGTAAACTTTCAACAGTCAATAAACTAAATTAAAGATAATTTGTTATGTTTGCGATCTATGTTTATTTGTAGAGTAGCTGGGGTAAGGGCGTTGTTCAGGTAAAGAAGGAGTAAATTATTAGTACAACTTCCAGTTATTTAAATTAATTATTAGGCGCCTTAGGTAAATATCACATATTGCATGACACTCTCCAGATAAAGTTACCTCTATCTTTTCAGTTCAAAATAAACACTCTTTGTTGCTAATTACTAGTGCCTCTTTAAGTCATCTGATGTCAACGGCACCTATCCCATGACACTCCCTGTGTCAAATTACCTCTGTGTGTCAATTTTCACACATATCTTCTGAGCTGATAATGAACACTCTTCATTGATCAGTTATGTTATTATAACTTATTAGTTCCCCTTTTAAGTCATCTGAGTTCAAAGGGGCCTATCCCATGAAATTCCCCTGGTCATGTTACCACTGTGTACAAATTTTCTTACATATCATCTAAGCTGATAAGGAATGGTGATATATGATAATATAATTTGTAAGTTCCCCTTTAGGGTCAATAGCACCTATCCAATGGTTCTCCCCAGGTCAATTTACCCCATGCATACCAACTTCCAGCGACCAGGGTGCAACGTCATTTTGGGTATTTGATTAATCATTTAATTAAAATTGTTTAGTAGTGCTGCTTTAAGTCATGTGAGGTCAAAGGCACCTATCCCATGACAATCTTCGGGTCAATTGACCAATTTGTACAAATGTTCAGCTCCGAGGGTCCAGCCGTTGATAACTAGGGTTCTTACCCACATTTCCAGATGAAATTCCTGGATTTTCCAGGAGTGACCAAGCAAAAATTCAAGGGTTTTCCAAGAGTATACTAGTAGGGATTAATGTTGAAACAAATAGTGGATTCTGGTATTCAAATTTGCGTTTGGAGTATTCAATTAGTTTTGAAATAATCGTGATTGTTTCCCCTACCATGAGTATAACTATCGGTGCCACATTTTCAAATGGGATTACAGAACGATCAGCGGTGAGAACCAGAATGACAAATGATATAAGATACCATCTTATCCCCTTCTATACTAAATGAATTCTCCCACTCTGTTAAAAAGTATACATCGGAATGGTCTATCATTGGTTTGCAGGATGTACCTGGATGTACAGGTAATAAAAGCAGACGACAGATAAATAAAAGTATAGAAGGAGTTGTATTTATTGAGTGAAATGGTCGTTTGTTAAACTTTATTATCTGAACATTTCCTATGGGATAACTACTCATCAATGATGCTTTAGGTATAGAAAGGGTTAAAAGACCATAAGTCACTTTGTACAATGCATATACATAAAGATTGCCCCGCTAAGATGACAAGACAAAACAAAGTGGGTCACAAATTCATGTTTTAAGAGGACAAAAACAGCATCTCATTCAACATATTCAAGACGTAATTGTGAGTGAGATTATTGGTCATTAGCAAATAGAGTTGTCTCTCATGAATTGTATTTCTGGTTATCACGCTGTGTTTGAGCTGGTGCACCCATGGTCATGTGAACAGTGTGAGAAGACAAAGTATGTTTTGGTGAGATTCGTGCCTCACAATCGCCTGACCGAATGACGGCATACATGGTGACCTACTGACCTATGTTGTGACCTTCAATTAATTTCCATGAGTACAGCATTTCTGAGTTTGTTTTGATACCATGAATAAATGAGGTTATGGGGGAACGATGAGATCAAGCATGGTAGAAATATATTTATTGAAAGGCTACCAATGTCATTGTAACTGCTGGTTCAGTGCAGCTATATGCAATGCCATGTCTTAAGCACATGCATGGAATGTGAGGTGTAAGTTCTTGTACGGTGTAAGGCTTAACATGTCACAAGGACCTTTACGTTCCTGATGCTCTTAATTGCACCTCAGGCGACATGCTCTGATCAGATGATTTGTTTGTGTGACTTAACCATTTCATGACGGGAGCAGCACTGGGGAAGCATTAAATATCCTGTGCCAGTGCATTCTCTTATATATAGGAGTCTCCCATAGGGAGCCTCACATATATAAGAGAATGCACTGGCTTAAAAGGTCAAGGTATATATTGTTAGGCCAATGTATTCTCTTATATATAAGAAACTCCCTATGGGGGACTCACATCAATAAGAGAATGCACTGGTACAGAGTTTTCAAAAAATTTCAGGAAGCTCCAGTCATGGAAGGGTTAAGCACTCTTTTTTTGGTGGATGAATATTCGAATGCGATTTTAATATTTTAATATTCGTTTGAGCACTAATATGGATACCAGTATTGCCTTGTATTTCTCAGACACACATTATATACTGTGTCCTCATTAATATATACAGTAATGCCCTAATTAATCGACTGTTTAACCACAGCAGAATTATGGGTAACTTTTTCAGGATTTAGTCGGAAATATGGCTTGTTGCCATTCATCGGAAAGCTCTCGGGGAGAGCTTTCCGATGAATGGCAACAAGCCATATTTCCGACAAAATCCTGAAAAGTTACCCATAATTCTGCTGTGGTTAAGCAGTCGATTAATTAGAGCATTACTGTAATTATTGGAAAGGAAGGGCTAACACAGTTAATCAAACTACCAGTTGACTGTTTCTTTTAAAGATACGGGCGGCGTTGGCGGTGGGTATGCTGTTAAAATATCCACCTCCGTCAAAAACCGCCATAAACAGAAATAATAGTAAAATATAGACAGACTGTGTTCTTACACCAATCGGAAATATGGCATAAACAGTATGTTATTGTCAATTTTGTTTGCTTTGTTATTTAAAAAAAAAAAAAAACGTTCCAAGTTTCCTGGCTTTTGTTTAGATCCGGATATGGTAAACATAAAGAGCGTTATTTGTTACTGTTTTCCTGATCTGGAAATAATAAAGAGCGTTTATATCATTTGTGTGTGATTAACCAATAGAATTGCGCTGAGTTATATAATCCGAAGCACAACTTTTGTAACACGAGCAGGCTCTTGTTTACATACACCATCGTACGTCTTGACGACAATATACTATTTATGCGCTGATTATGTTTGGCATATGAACAAAACAAATTCCTTCTGTTGATGGCGATTTGAACAAATATGAATATTTCTGCAACGAACGCCACCCATGCCTTTAAGGCTTTTATGTGTACGACTGATAAGGGATTGTTCTTACAAACATGGTATCTTGCAGAACGTACATCGCTCTTGACCGCTTCTGTTCAAGCACTGTATTTAACATCATTTTCCAGCTATTAGTAAATCTACATTTGTCTCCAGGCATACTTTTATGCATTTAAGACTATAAACACTGCAGTCGGCGTTTTGAAGGAGTAAATATGGGATGTGCAAGAATTCTAGGGTTTTCAAGAGCCCTTGAAACATTATTTTCAAATTCAGAGGTTATCCATGGTTTTCAAAGAGTAGTGGGAACCCTGATAATTGATATCTACAACTATGTTTTGTAATTTTGTTATATCGGTTTATTTGAATTTGAAGCAAAATATCATAACAGAAATGTCGTTCGGACAACAAAGTTGCTGTTTAATAGATTAGCCCTTTCAGTGCCAAGTCCGATTTTTGTATCAACTCATATTTCCTTGATCATTTTTCAAATTTATTGATTATAATAATGTGATACATTAATGGAAAGAGCTTCTAAGAGCTCTTTCCATCAATGTATCACATTATTATAATCAATAAATTTGAAAAATGATCAAGGAATATGGGTTGATACAAAAATCGGACTTGGCACTGAAAGGGTTAATATAAATAACAATTTGGGTTTTCACACTTCCATAAAAGGCAATCTAACTATATGTACAGGCACTGTCATGTGCATTGTAATCCATTAGCTCAGTTTAACACATTGCAGACTGGAAAATACCATCCGAAAATGCATTTTCATTCCGATTTGAGAAAGATCCACATTGAAAAGGAAATAAATGTGTATGATGTGTATTAGAAGGGAATACAGAGCAGTTTTAGAGGAGAAAGTTAATAATATTTTGATGTTGAACAATATATTTATTGAAGATTAATAATTAAATAGTCCTTGAAAATGCCTCACCCTGTTCTTAAAAAGCGCTTAAATGTGGTCCCCAGAATCATGTATAAACCCTGACATTCTTACAATTTGTTCATATTTCATAGAATTCTTTATAATGGAATTGATTTATAGTAAACCGATGTGATAAAATTATCAATTAACTTTGAATCAATTTACATTCAGGAGAGTTTGATATAAGTCAGTCTCATGATTACCCAGAATACCAGGAGACGTAGAATTATGGCTAACTGTATATATTGAGCAGACAAAGTATACTCACGTGGAATACAGCTACCAAATTTGTCTGGGAATTCTGAGATGAGGTCGTCATTGATTCGGTCTTTTAATGGCCCCAATATTATCACTGGTCTTGTGTATTTCACTGATTGGAAAAGAAGATAAATTAAATATAAAATAAATAGATATCCCAATCCAATAAAACCTGAGAACACAAATAATTCATCAGCCACGTATGTCAAACAACCCTTGATTATACCATTTGGGATAACTTTTTTTCCGGAAAAGGCCAATACAAATAAATTACAAATTTCTCATCCAAATTTGGGGCAGACAGGCAAATTTTATTTGTTATATTTTATTCTAGCTAACATAAACGGTAATTTCGAGAAAATGAAGGAGTATCTTACCTCATACAATACAAGGTGATTTGATCAAAATAGACTGATTGATGGGTCATTGCAACGTACTCTGACAGTAAATGCATGAGAAAAGTTTTATAAAAATTATCCAAATAAAACAATTTGAGGGGACCTAACATAATCGGGAGGGGAATAGAATCAATAATTTTTTTTTTATATTGGCCTAACATATAAATTTGTATCATCAAATTTTTATGGATTTGACCTTGGTTTATTCCTAAATATAAAATAAATCTTTAAAGCAATATTTCAGTCAGTGACAAGAATAACTGCTAAAAGACTGATATCAACAATAGACAAAAATTTAATTGAAAATCTCATTATTTACCACCAGCTGAAACTGGGAGCAGGGAGCCATTATTCAGCATCAGAGGGGCTGTGGCACCTGCACGAAGGGGCATACGAGCCGGTGGCCCCTTTGTGTGCTTTGCGCACATTTACATCTTAGACAGTGGAGGCCCCTTTGTGCACTTCATGCAAATTTTGATCGTTTAAATATTTTGATTTAAAAAAAAAATTGTTAAATTTAAACTTTTTTTCTTCAAAATTTAATTTTTGATTTATTGTTTAGATTGAACACCTTGCTCAATTGAACATGTTATTATTTTTATCCAAATTTTGAAAAACTAACGCCATTATAGGATCAGTCGGGGTTCTCTGAGTAACCACACCAAATGGTTGAAATAAGTCTGGGTGGAAAATCGTGAACAGACAGACTTTTATATACATGTATATATAGATCACATACTCAAAAGCTTAATAGTGAGGGTAACTATTTAATTATTCAGCATTTTACCTCGGTTACAATTTCATAATTGTCCAACTTGCACAATTTTATATTATATTACAATTTTAAAGATGAAATATAAACATAAAGGAAGTATAAGATATGGGATACTCACATTCTTGCTTGATTACACTTTCATAGGATAAAATCAGCTCATCACCTCCTGAAAGAAAGTAGAATCTCTTAAGTATAATGTAGAAATTAGGTTTGGTTAAACATAAGCTGCAGTTAACAATAATACTGAATTTGAGCAAGTAAAGCACTGTTAATAATAGCAATCATATTATTTGAGTCCTATTATAAGTTACAATGATAAATTCAAACAATCAATCGTCAACCAGTCAGCATGAATAAATGGGGAGGTATAGATTATAAAATGGCAAAGTTCAAACTTTGGTAGCTGTTATCTACAGCCAATCAGCTGATTCACATGATCACGAAAACACTGTGCCAATGCATTCTCTTATATATGTGAGTCTCCCAGAGCCTCGCATATATAAGAGAATACATTGGCCTAACAATATTTACCTTGAACTTGTAAGTCAGTGCATTTTTTATATATGCGAGGCTCCCTATGGGAGACTGGTATATATAAGAGAATGCTCTGACACAGGATCTTTAATGCTGCACCAGCGCAGCTGCTGTCATGAAAGGGTTAATATATGTCTGACCTATCTATCTATTAAATGCTAATTAACTCATATTTTTACATATTTGAGGACGTATCCTATCCAATGCTACTGGAATATTTTTATATCTCATTATTATATGCAGATTTTTACATATAGGAAGATGCTTTGATTAAGAAGTTAAAAATACAGTGAGGAGCAATTTAGATCAACTACAGCTTAAAATTAAATGGGGAGGTATAGATTGTAAATGGCAAAGTTCAAACTTTGGTAGCTGTTATCTACAGCCAATCAGCTGATTCACATAATCGCTAGACATTCACTTTGTGTTGAAACTGGTTTAGATCATTCTGAGTTCTTATGACAACTTAAAACTTATAGCAAGCGTGATAATCCAATGCATATATTAATAATCGACTCCTTAACCACAGCAGAATTATGGGTGATTTTTCAGGATTTAGTCGGAAATATGGCTTGTTGCCATTCATCAGAAAGCTCTCACTGAGAGCTTTCCGATGAATGGCAACAAGCCATATTTCCGTGTATAGTCGTACACCTCAAAACTAAATATTATTATAAGTGTGTAACTTTAAGGTTTGTAACATGAAATATTTTGCAGGCGTAAGAAGTTCCCTTCAACTGATGTCGCGGTGTGAATTATGTGAACCGTAATAACATGATATACACAGATAGCCATTAAAGCCAAGCAGATAGTGTCGCTAATTATAATAGACAGACAAAACATGCAACCTCTCGTAGTTTCGTAGTTTGTTTTTTGTGAAGTCACCTGGCTATTTGACATAGTGATAAACATCAAGCGTTTCAAACATATGGTACTGCTGCGCTAAGATATTTCTATAGCAACACAAGTTTGAAGTTTGCCATCATACAATCTAAACCTCCTTAATAATCATGATAGCTTCAAAGTCAAACAAAACACCAGTCAGAAATGACCAACTTGTGAAGAATATTTAAAAATGTGAAATCATCTATGTTAAGTATCGCCACCTGGTGGAATAAATATCACATGTCCAATATTCTGTGTTTAACCCTTCCATGGCTGGAGCTTGCGAAAACCCTGTGCCAATGCATTCTCTTATATAAGAGAATACATTGGCCAAACATTATTTATCATGAACTTGTAAGCCAGTGCATTCTCTTATATATGTGAGGCTCCCAAAAGAAGACTTGCATATATAAGAGAATGCACTGGCACAGGATCTTTAATGGTGCACCAGCACAGCTCCTGTCATGAAAGGGTTAATATATGTCTGACCGATTTCTGATGCTACTTTATAATTAACTCATATTTTTACATATTTGAGGACGTATCCTATCCAATGCAACTGGATTATTATCTCATTATTATATGCAGATTTTTACATATACAAAGATGCTTTGATTAAGAAGTTACAAATACATTGTGGAGCAATTTAGGTCAAATACAACTTAAAGAATTTGAAGAACAGCCTACAGTAATGCTCTAAATAATCGACTCCTTAACTACAGCAGAATTACGGGTAATTTCTCAAGGATTTAGTCGGAAATATGGCATGTTGCCATTCATGGGAAAGCTCTCAGTGATGAATGCCAACAAGCCATATTTCTGACTAAATCTTGAAAAATTACCCATAATTCTACTGTAGTGAAGGAGTCGATTATTTAGGGCATTACTGTACAATTCAGGATATTTCTAAGTAGGTGTGCAGTAAAGAGAAAGATTTAACAGTCGGACAACTGAAGCACTCATGCCTCAGAGTATTTCATTCGATTTCACAGAAGAATGATTAACGGTCTGGAAGAAAAGATAATGAATAATGAATTATTCTAATAGACAAGTTACTCAGGAAGTGTTTTAGTAATTCAGTTATAATTGATACTTTCCAGACTATGATCAATTCGCTTAGAACTTCAATTAATTACGAGCCGACACACTAACCATCGAGAGCGACATCACATACATGGGACGTTCAAGCTATCAATTATAACGTACAGTCCTAATGCTTCAGCTAACAGTGGGAGGAAATTGAGGAATCAATAAATATATGGCATGGGGAACACAATATAAATAGCGATATAATGTTCCTGTCCGTTTGGATCAAAACAAAATTTGAGTCTATAGAATCTTCCAATCAATTCTTGTCTACTATTAAATAGAACTGATTAATACCAATCACTGTTTGAAGGGAATTCAGTAAAACATTACTAAATGGCCAGCAATCAGTTCCAGAAATTGCAGTACTATATGATGTAAAAGTTCTAATAAATATATTGAGTTCATGAAAATATGGGAGTGACTTTCTTATTGAAAAATATATAATATGTCTCAAGAACTCCCTTTAAGTGGAGATGGGAATCAGCCAGAAGGAAATTTCAGTTTACCAACACCAAGCAAATGCTAATTGTGAGAACATTTTAACAACTATTATTTTTGTGATATGTTGCTTTCAATAGCGGCCACAGGGGGCAGGAATCTTTTATTATGAATAATTATAAAACTCTTGGGGAAAGGGACAATATTATTATCCATAATAAAAGATTCCTTAATAAAAGGCTTCCTTATGATTTCCATGATTAGAAGTGAAATTACATGTATGAATCCAGGGTAATTTCACTAGGGTTATATATGCTAGCCAGAATTCATACAATAAAAATTTGCTGATTATCAAAAGATTGCGTTGGTATCGATATAAGCTAGTTGAAACACTCTTTGATGTTTGTCAAAACATCATATCAGCGGAGTTGACATCGCTTGAGTTGGCTTCACTGACATTTCAAAACATCCCTTGATGTTCGCATTGAAAGGTGTGGGTTCCAAATACAACTTCTCAGATATTGCTTATTGTGAGTAGGATGGGGAAATGTGCGGGTGGAGAAATGTCCACTTGTGAAGGTGGGGGAAATCTCTAGATACCCCTTAATCCAAAGACATTATAATTATAACTTGTCAACAACATTATCAGATCTTAAGACCAGGTAAGCATAAGACCATGCTAGCATCAATATTCTGAGATACACTATACATATATTTATCCACAATTTGTAGAGAATTTTATATTATTTGCATTACCACCAGCCCTCATAACTGGCTACGGCAATCAGCAATGCGGAAGCAATTTGCTGAAGCAAACTGGTCCACGGCAAAGGGTTGCCGCAGCGAATTGCCGAAGCCAAACAATCTCATTAAGAGGGCTGATTACCACTATGTTAGACATTCGTTAGAAAATTGTAGCACTGAATTAGGTTTGAGTAGCCGACACATAGCAGCTATACCAAGCGAGCACCCTCCAAGTGATTTTACAACCAACCTGTGAGCAGAAATCGAATGTAATATGAAATATGATTTGATTGGTAAACAAAATTGTGACAATATATATGTGACTATGGCCGATCGGGTCATTGTCACAAGGCTCCGGTCACATTCGTAGCCAGCTTTTTAAATGGATCACAAATTTAGCCAGCTTTTTCATCGGCGATCACATTCGTAGCCAGCTTTTCTAATTCCATGCTTTATATGGTGCGAAATATGATGTCATTGCGTTCGTGACTAAAATGTCGATGCCATGCTCCAAAACTGACTTTGTTTATCAACTTATATTGGAATATAATTCGAGCATTCCAACGACATTGCTCGGAAACCTCAGGTTATTAGATGAAATTAATATCAAAATAAAATTCAAGTTGTTGTTCATCCATCAACTCAGAAAAATGAGATTAACCTGATCGTGTTCATTGCACGAGGCTCACCTGAATATGAAAAGCTGGCTACAAATGTGATCGACATAGAAAAGCAGGCTACATTTGTGATCGAATTAAAAAGCTGGCTACGAATGTGATCGGAGCATTGTGACAATGACCCCATCAGCGTGACTATGTGTGCTAATAATGATGAAATAATAATAAAGTTATTAATGGAAGAGATTGTGCTAAAAACTTGAGCTTGTCTAAAAAGTGTTAACATAAATTGTGTAATTCGCAGATTTATAGCGTTGTCATAATGCATTTCCAAGTCTCGATCCATCAATGTCACAAGCTGGAAAGGTACAAGGAGGCATCAGTCTAAACTAATCGAAGGCTTTTCTGGTGAACATGACTTGTTTTTATCAGAGGAAACATATTCTTAGTGTTGATAGAGCTGATTTTAACCCTTTACCCAACAAACCGGCCAAATAAAGCTTCAACAGCCTAAAATATTTTCGGTCTGTCTCAATAGAACCATACAAATATGGATATCATTGGAACCGGCTCCTTGACCACATTGTGATAGTTACAGTTATGCCCTGTGCCAATGCATTCTCTTATATATGCGAGTCGACCATAGGTCGCCTCGCATATATAAGAGAATGCATTGGCCTAAAAAAATCTTTTTTTAACACTTTTTACCATTTTTTCTTACATTCTTTAACAATTTTATAATTTTTAATGTGTTAAGCCAATGCATTCTCTTATATATGCGAGGCGACCTATGGTCGACTCGCATATATAAGAGAATGCATTGGCACAGGGCCCTTCTGTTGGGTAAAGGGTTAAAAGGCTCATTATTCTTGAGTTTATATCCAGTCCAGAGGTAATTAGGATTCTTTCTGCACAATGTTGAAGATAATGAAAATAAACCATGAAAAGTGTAAACAAATTATCACCTGTTTTCATCTACATGTTTATGGATGTTCAGCTAGGTTAGTATAATAGCTGAATGTCTATACAAATGAATCCTTAAGAATGTATTTCTGCTGATAATATCTGAATATCCCTACATATGAATAATGTACTATTCCAATAAATAATTTTAGAACTGAATATAAGAGAGTCCAATCATTAGCCAAGGATTAACATGAATATGCCGCATTCAGACCCAAATAACTGGATCACAAATATCTGCCACTACAATTGATATAATGTCTCCCCTGACAAAAATGACAATTTTCAATCATAACCAGTCATAAGTCATTTTCCGCAGAATAGTCTTAAGCTTATCTAAATAAATTAGGTGAGAAATAACCATTTCTATGACAAATCATTGATGAGAAATTACCCCATAGGAAATGTTCAGATAATAAGTTCAACAAACAATCATAGGTTGTATGTTGAACTTATTATCTGAACATTTCCCCACAAATGAATGGATTCCTTCTGCACTATTGTCTGTTATATTTACTGAACATCCCTCAATATGAATAATAGACCATTCCAATGTATCCTTTTACAAACTGAATGGGAGAATTCATTTAGAATAAAAAGGGTTAAGTGACCTGTAAAATGAATGTTGGTGAGAAAACTAATTTTGCATCTAAGATCAACAGTTGTTGTTGAACAGAACTACAGTGAGATACGGTGAAGCAAACTATAATGAAAAATAATCAGATTTTAAAATCAGGATGATAGAGTGACTGAGAAAAATACTACTGCATACTTTCAGTAAGGACGAAGCCTTCCCATGATCGCCAGCTTAGTAACTCATTTTCCAATTTTAACTAAACATTAGCTTTAACTAGAGGTTTCGTACATAGGATCCAGATTATGAAAATGACAATGTCCAAACATTTATATGCAGGATTATAGATCATCTTTGGCAAAGTCGGGGTAAATTCGGATTTGACACCCAGCTGGGAGTTTGGACGAATTTAAAGACATATTACGCACTTATTTCACTACATCAAACTGATCAAACGACTCGGCCACTTCACCCATTTGAAGAATTCATGATCATATTATTACTGCTAAAATATTCAACAACATCGGCTGTGCCATTTCATCTGATGCATGTACAGTAATGCCCGAAGTATATGACCCTTTAACCACAGCAGAATTATGGGAAACTTTTCAGGATTTAGTCAGATATATGGCTTGTTGCCATTCACTGGAAAGCTCTCACTGAGAGCTTTCCGATGAATGGACATAATTCTGCTGTAGTTTAACCCTTTGAGTGACAGGTCCGATTTTTGTATCAACCCATATACCCTGTGCCAATGCTTTCTCTTATATATGCGAGTCGACCATAGGTCGCCTCGCATATATAAGAGAATGCATTGGCCTAACAATTTTTCATCATTTGTTATTACTTTTTACAATTTTTTACAATTTTAATAATTTTTAAAAAATCTAAAAAAAAATAAAAATGTTTTTTATTTTTTTTAGGGCCGATTTTACAGACCGTAAATTAGGCACTGAAAGGGTTAAGGGTCGATTATTTAGGACATTACTGTATAAATGTAAAGAAACAGCCCTTCGTTCGTCACAAACAAATAACTGATAAACAAACGAGAATGATTTCGCCAATGAAAGTCAATTTATTTAATTTATAGAAATTATACGAAATATTGGTGTTGTGTGCTGGCAATTTTGATACAAAAGTTCATTGAAATACCTGTATTGGGCAAGTTAATTCTTTGAGTGCCAGGTCGATTTTTGTATCAACCCATATACCCTGTGCCAATGCATTCTCTTATATATGCGAGTCGACCATAGGTCGCCTCGCATATATAAGAGAATGCATTGGCCTAACAATTTTGTTTTTATTTTTATTTTTTTTACAATTTTAATAATTTATTCTTATATTCTTTAACAGACTTATTTTGTAGGTTTAGGGCCGATGAGATCGGCCCCTGGCACTCAAAGGGTTAATTCGCTGAGAGCCACAAAAGTGAGTTTTAAATAACTATAAAATGAGACATCTGGTTATCAACTATCCATTTATCCCCAATATTACTGGAGATACTATTCGTTTTTTTCCCCCAGAAGGATACACCTACAATTTCAACTGATTCTCTTAAGAGAATTCAGTTGTGGGTGTCAGACCAAAATACATCATGACTGATCGCCATCACAAGATCCAAAGGTCATCAATATATACCATATATACCAGATGTTTAATGTGGTCTTCAGAGTCTGATTTTCTGTGTATGTACTCTTCAAATAACCCTGGCTGAATTGATTGTGACATGCTGTTTAAGCCAAAATAAATCAGATTTTGCATTCCAAGTACATGTGAAGACGTGTTTTGAGAATATACAGCAGAAAATTTGAAGGCTTTAGAATTACAGAAATTAAGTACATGCTCCAAAATGCTTAAGAGAATAGCTGAATGCCATTTAGAGCCAGAACATAAAATTCACCATAAAAGCATTTTAAGACAATTGAATAATTCTTATACACTTCAATTTTCAAATACCATAAGCTATAAAACAAAATCAGACTAAAACATAATGAAAAGTCTGCGTTCTCAACCAAGAAATGACATGAATACTAAGAATCCAATTAATTAGGTGGCAACAAAATAATACCCAAGTGAGATTAAATGGTGCAACCATAGGCAATATAAATCGATATCTATTAATACATATACTTCAATTTATAGTATGCCTCAAAATTGGTATTTTATATACAGAAACTTTAAAAAATAATGATCCAGGCGTGAAATATTTCGATCTGGCTCCAAAGGAATCCACATTCCTTGATTCCCATAGGTAACCATGAGTCAAACAAGATGAATATGACCCATGGGAAGGCTTCTGAAAATCCATACTGTCACTACTTACTGAAGTTTGCTTCACTATCACTTGTTAAACCTGGAGTAATTCAAGAATTCATTACTCAATCATGATTAGAAATCAAATCGTCAATATAAGTGGATGGGTATGTTGTTTTTATTTTTACTTGTTGGTGGGACAATGTGTTTAGTTCGCAATATATAGAATTCAATATATAAATATGCTTGATACTTATGTAGGGCAAAACGTAACTACTTTTGTGATACATGTAAATGTAGTTCGTTAATATATTCAAATTTAGGCACCATTACTCTGAAGTTATAGTAATACTCTAAATAATCGACTCCTTAACAACAGCAGAATTATGGGTAACTTTTCAGTATTTCAATAATATGGCTTGTTGCTATTCATCGGAAAGCTCTCAGTGAGAGCTTTCCGATGAATGTCAATAAGCCATATTTCCGACTAAATGCTGAAAAGTTACCCATAATTCTGCTGTGGTTAAGGAGTCGATTATTTAGAGCATTACTGTATACTTTGTGTTTGACTGAGAATACAAAAGCATGTGGAAAAATTAAGCAAAACACACTGGAGATGAACGATGATGTATGCCTGGTATATATGACATTGTCTTTAATAGTGTCTCAGTTAAAAACATGCTGTTTTATCAGATTCATTTGAATTCCATATACATCAGGAGCTTCAGAAAGACGACAAATTTGGTGATGCTGGTCCTGTACTCATGTATCTAATGAATAATTCATTGTTATCATGTACTTGTAAATATTGTAAAAATAAACAATCAATCAATGTGAACCAAAGAATAACCTTAGAAAACCTCAAGCGTCTAGATGCTGGTAGCCTGTGTGTTTTACACATGGTTATATGCAAGATATACATACACAAAAACATGCTCCATTTTTGTATCAACAATATGTGTATTCATACGTCACATTTATTGACGATTGGTGGTCATCCGTATCAGTTCGACAACACAATTATTGCCTTGTAGGGCTGCAAGATGTAACTTTTTTCACGTCACCGAAGCGTTTTTATTTAATGTAAGGTCAACGATTATTCAGTGCATTTAAGTTAGGTACATATAGCTGCCTGTCAAGTGTAGTTTATTCTCTGATCCAAACATAAAATCTGAGCGTTTTTATTTAAAGGGGGACTGTACACTAATTCCGGCCATTTATTGGACCATCTCCTATTATACACAAGAGAATATATCCAACAAATGAATGAATTTGAGCCATCAATGAGTGCAACATACACAGTACCATGTGGAGGTTGTAGCCCAGTGGTTCGAGTGTCGGACTTGTAACGATGTTACTGCACCGGCATGAGTTCGCGCCCGGCTGGTGGACTCTCGTCTCCACAACAGTGGCTTGACCAGATTAAGCGGTGTATGCGCTATATATAGCCACACGCTGTTTCAAATCTCGTGCCAGGTTGTGACCCTTGGGCAAGGTCACTTGTACTGTGCTCGCTTCGTCGTACCTGGATGAGAAATAGGGACCTGGTTGTTGGGTAAGTGTAAGCCAAGAGCAATCTTGTGAAGCGCCATTATGGCTGCATGCGTTTAAGGATTACTCAACATGGCATTGACTCAACAGCTGGGGTAATAATGTGAAGCGTTAGGGCCCTTGCGGGGATACGCGCTATATAAGCTACTTCATTATCATTACACTTATTTACTTCATGAACGATGTTTAACATGGTAACCATAATGAAAATGAGTTTATGGCTCGAGTCATTAACTCATTTTCATTATAATTACCATGTTTTACATCATTCATGAAGTAAATAAGTGTATGTTGCACTCATTGATGGCTCAAATTCATTCATTTGTTGCATATATTCTGTTGAGTATAATAGGAGATGATTCCATAAATGGCGGATTTAGTGTACAGTACTTACCCCTTTAATGTAAGGTCCCTTAAACCTACATGTCGTGCAATTTCCTCACACTCCTGATAAATTCTAGTATAAAAAGTGTGTCTATTTCAGACATAGTTCAAACATAAAATCTGACCCAAACAGTAACATCGACCCGAAAAGATATAATAATCGCTAATTCCATTGCCAACCTAACAACCCCAGTAGAACATGACTACATTTCCCAACAATTAAGCCATGTAGAAGGTTACGGCCAACCACCAGGTCACACAAAATGGCTAAATGCACAAGACATAAGTACAGTAATTCCCTAAGTAATCGACTCCTTAACCACAGCAGAATTATGGGTAACTTTTCAGGATTTAGTCGGAAATATAGCTTGTTGCCATTCATCGGAAAGCTCTCGGGGAGAGCTTTCCGATGAATGGCAACAAGCCATATTTCCGACTAAATCCTGAAAACTTACCCATAATTCTGCTGTGGTTAAGGAGCCGATTACTTAGGGCATTACTGTACGCCTGTTTTTTGTAGGGTTATATTTTGTGAATACAAGCATGTACAGAATAAATGGTCTACCAGCATCTTGCTGAAGATCTACTGAACAATGATACAATATTGAGGCTGTCAAAAGTACAAAACTTCAGAGGTCACTTTCAGAAATGAAAACTAAGGTCAATTTAATAGCAATTTAGACTGATGAGGAATGAAATGACTTTTGTATCGATACTTTTACAAGAGACATGTGATTTGGAATCATTATCAGGTTAGTCCATTCAACATCGGGGAGACATAAACTTGGGAGCAAAATATAAATCTGAAATAGATTTTCTCCACATTACAAGAAACTTGAAACTGTAATGCAGAAATTAAGAACAAACCTATCTGGAAACAAGTTACCTTACTCTTTAACCCCTTTCTATACTTAATGGTTTCTCCCTATGAGTTATACAAGTATATAGTGGAATGGTCTATTATTCATTTGGGGGGCTTTTCATGAAAAAATGGCAGACAGGAAAAAAGATAATAGAAGTGCAGAATGATTAATTTTCATTGGAGAGAAATGTTATGATGATGAACTTTAAGTTCAAATGAAAATGAATCCTTCTACATTTCTATTACCTTTTTGCCTGTCTGTCATCTGCTTATTTTTGCTGAACACCCCTCCAGATGAATAATAGACACTTCCAATGTATACTTTATAACTGAATGGGAGAATCCATTTAGTATAGAAAGGGTTATCGAGGAGTCAAGAGCAAATTGAAGCTTTTGTCAAAAATATGCAAAATGGGAATTCATTGGGTGAAAACACAAGGGAGTTTGCTTTAAAACAGTACAGGTGTAAAAACATGTAAAAAAAAAAAAATCAAAAAAAATCACAAGAGATAGAAATAGGTCAATTGAGTCATATAAATAGCAACATATGAGGTGTTAGTAAAGCAATCTTCTCTTCAGTTCACATGGAATAGCGAACCAATAATAATTTATGGGTAAATCTAGATAAAGGTCCCATCACCAGGAGTTCTCAATGTTGACCAGTCCCTGAATGATATATGAAACACTGTGTTGCTAGCACTCTGTGACCAGTACAGCCCATTTTCCATTTTGAAGAAAATTATGTACATCACTTATCCAAGTATAATGACAGAGAATCACTAAAATTAGTGTACAGTAATGCCCTAAATAATTGACTACTTAACCACAACATAATTATGAGTAACTTTTCAGGATTTAGTCGGAAATATGGCTTGTTGCCATTCATCAGAAAGCTCTCACTGAGTTACCGGGAACACTTCAAAAGTGAATACTATTAGATGTATTTTGGAGTGCAAACCTTGATGTGGCTAAAAGTCAGTGTTTTAATACGGTCATACACGAAATCAAAATACGTGGTCTGTACTGCTCTGGGACAAGAATACCCTGTGTGAAGCTTCAACATGGTCCATAATCCAGGGACAAGTCAATCAACGATAGAGAATGAATATTGAGATCTCCATAATTCCAAATATTAAATTTTTCTCATACAGCTTTATAGAAAAATTCCATAGCATTTTGAATAAAAGTAGATTTCTAAGAACAGTTGATAAATGTAAATCAACAGGAATTCAGAGAAGAATATTATGAGATCAAAGTTAATGACAAAATGTGACACCCTAATGCAGGACCAGTTATTATTTTAGAGAAATCGGGAGAAATAGGAAGTTTTGGAGAGATCAATATGGTTTTAGTGATACTGATAGGCAACAAAATTTTAGGGAAATATTTATTACCATCTTGCATCATTTCTGTATAAAAATAATCAAATAATGTATAAGAATAACTAAACAAAAATATTTGTAAAAACATTCCATAATTTAACTCAGAAACAGTAAAGAAAATAAAGATATGAAAAAATACATGTCTCCAAATGAAATAATTAAATCTTGGTTACTAACATCTAGAAGTTCTGAGAAATTGATTTCTTGATAAGTGTTGTTCAATTTATCTCATTAATGATATTTATAATTTATTATTAATTGCATAACTATTTAAACTCAACCAAACGATGCTAACTATACAAACTATAAAAATAATTTCAAAATGAATGGGCCTTAACTGAAAATGAAATATTACACACAGGCTGATGTATTCTCTTTGAAAGAGTACACAAATTAAAAATTTATTTTCTAATACAATAACAAAAGCATAACATGAATGTCTTATTGCAGGAGCTAAATATTTATTTCCAGTTGAAACCTTCATCAATAAAACCATGATCTGTTAGCAATTATTTAACATAGCATAAACCAAGTTTCCCTCAGCATTGATATTTAAAAATCTAAATCTCCTTTCAACATGTTGTTTGACTAAATTTTGCCTTATTAACAACAGAAAGCCTCTTTATTTTAGAGTTATCCATATTCATCTGCAATTTGGTCTGAGACTATCGTCTCATCGACTGATTACTGGGCCACTAATAATTCTCGATGGTGAGAATAATAGTTTTCAAAAATCGATATCTAATAACTTGGGAGCTTTGATGGGTGGGTTCCTCGACTCAAATCAAATATCCCACATCCCAAATCCAAATATTTAGCAATCAAGGTGCTTAATCCGATTATGCATCTTTAAGCTCTTTTCAAAAGATTTAAATTTTGATAACTTTTGCTGCAATAACGACTAATATATCTCGCCAACATCCTGATAACCTTGTGTTCATGTTCTTCTGCCTTCAGAGATAATAAATGAATGTGATCTAAAGCAAAGCATTGAAATGGATGTCATGAATAATGTGTTCAAGTCTGAGTTTAGTGTGTCTGTCATTTGCAGAATGGTGTCCCCTGGCTGCATTTAGTGACACGATCCCACATAGCGGGCTAGCATCTTCAAATTCACCCTCAGGGAACCTCATTCTGCTTAGGCCTCAACTGCTATGGGAGACCTAGGATCAGATCGAAGTACCCCAGTTGAATTTAATTGTTAATTTGAGATTATAGATAATTCCCATAAGATGAGGCCTAAGCAGAATGAGGTCCCCCAGAGGGTGAATTTGGTGATGCTAGCCCACTATGTGGGATATCATCACTAAGTTCACCCTCTGGGGACTTCATTCTGCAAATGACAGACACTCTAAACTCGGGCTTGAATGTATTGTTCATACCACTGATAATGCACAAAATAGAAGGTAGAAAATAGAGACGAGATATAAATTGGAGAAAATATGTGCTAAACTTATTGACATTAATAAATGACATCAGCCTTGTTTTATTTTACTGATTTCATTTACTTTGATATCTTGTTACAAACATGTGATCTCTCTTCTGTATATTGATTTATGGGTATAAAATAATAAAGTTGACTCGGGGACACTAGTCAAACAAAAGCTTCGATCAACAGGAATTAATTTTTATCACACACCTATTACGAAAATCACATTGTTCCTGTGGTGTCAAACAATGTGGATTCGGACAACGTCGTGGGGGCATACAATAAACAAAGCATTCCACCCCTGGATCGGCTAGCACTGGGTTTAACGGTAATTTCAATTGCCAGTGGCTATTATTACCCAGACATATAAATGTCCATAAAAGTTAGTTGATAGATTCCATAGGATTTATATTGAAAAAAATACCCCAATAAAGTATAATTAACATTTTTTACTGGGTTTGCAGATGGTTGTGCGTGAATTGGAAATTTTAATCTGGAAACGAGTATGTTCGGTCTCCGGTCGGGACAAGTTTGTATAAAAACAAACCACAATAATTTCGCACCAATTATATTTTTGCCATATAAAACATGAATAAAAAGGTTGCACGCGCTTTTCAGGACCATATCGCGCTAAGGTATATAAATTTGATAAAATAGACAAGCTAAGGGCTCAGGTAAAAAACAATCGGACAAACCTGGTTTTTGACTCTATGAATATGTTGTGAAAGGTCCATATACCAAATATGAATGAAATCGGTTGCAGTATGTTCAAATTAATTTTTTTTAGCTATAAATAGAAACAAGTGCCATAACTCTGTTTAGAAAGTTGGCGGGGCAGATTTTCCATGTGCAACTGTCACACTTGACTATAAACTGATACCACAAATTTATTCCTTCAATAAATGGCTATGTTATTTAGGATTAGGGCCATCTGCCCAGACATTCGGCAGCCCGTCAACTGTCCCTCTTCAAACCAAAAGTCGAGTTTTTGAGAGAAAAAACTTGACTAATATATCTGTTGTTTTCCAAAGAAGAGAGGCCACACCCTTAAGTAAGAAATGAGTGACTTATAAGTGGGTTAGCAGGATGTTGTAGAGAAGCCAGAAGACAATAATAAGTACTTATGTGTTTACCTTCTGAAAAAGAAATATGAAAGACTTAATTAGTAACTTTAATTAACAAACTGTAATTAACAACATAAACAACAGTGATTTAACCCTTTCTATACTAAATACTCATTGAAGTGTAGTTATCCTTTTGGGAATGTTCAGATACAGTGATGCCCTAAATAATCGGCTCCTTAACCACAGCATAATTATGGGTAACTTTTCAGGATTTAGTCGGAAATATGGCTTGTTCACATTCATCGGAAAGCTCTCAGTGAGAGCTTTCCGATAACATGCCATATTTACGATTAAATCCTGAAAAGTTACCCATAATTCTGCTGTGGTTAAGGAGCCGATTATTTAGAGCATTACTATAGGTCATTTGTTGATCTTATTATTTGAATATTTCCCTTCAATAAATAAAGAGTCCTTCTGAACTCATATTATCTGTCTCCTTATATTTCATGAAAACTCATCAAAATGAATAATAGACTGTTCCAATGTATACTGTTATAACTGAATGGGAGAATCCATTCAGTATAGAAAGGGTTAAATGCTTACAAAACTTCATATAGGTTTGTGCAATTGGAAGCACAAGCTAGTGAAGTGATAACAACAAACATGAAAAATATCTACAAAAATACACAGTTATGTTATCCATTGCTTCTCTATACAAGTACATTGTAAATCTTAACTAAAAACTATATTATAACTTAATGTGACAAAGCATTTAATTGAAAGGGCAATAAAACAATCAATGTTGACTCAAACCAAAGTTTACGATCAACAAATATGTTCTGAATTAAATTATTAAATCCATAAAGTTATAATATTGTTAAAAATTGGGTCAATTTATAATTAGTGAATTTCACCAAACAATTTGGCTGTGATAGCACAATGCATATCAGTACTTTAGTAAGAATATATCGGTCAAACTAGCGGCAAAGAAACTATTATATAGCATATGTGGTTAACATAACATGACACCACACTATTAATTTAGTGACACCAGGTGATGGTTAACATAACATGACACCACACTATTAATTTAGTGCCACCAGGTGATGGTTAACATAACATGACACCACACTATTAATTTAGTGCCACTAGGTGATGGTTAACATAACATAACACCACACTATTAATTTAGTGCCACTAGGTGATATGTCTGAGTATGAGAAGTGTAGAGTGGTTTACATTGCATTGTTTTGGTAAACTTAACCAATAATTTAAATGAATATCACTTATTGCCATAATTTTGTTTGGATTGTCTTATTTTGGTAAATGTGGCGACATGTATATTGTCACTGACAAGCAACTGATAGAAATAATGTTTATTATGTCTTTTATTTCTTATATATATTTCTTATATGGTGTTTTGAGTTTCCAATAACATGTAATGCTAACAGTGCAGGCACAAGAAAATAACTTTTCACTCAACAACTAAACATTAAAAACAATGGATAACAGAAGTACTCAGGGACGCCGAAGAAGGGGGGATGCAGGGTCACTCGCCCCCTTGCCTTGACCCAGGGGAGTCCAGTGGGTACCCGAAAAGTGCCCTCCTGACAGGTTTGCCCCCTTGCCCTTTGGTGCTTCTGGCGTCCCTGGAAGTACTCAGAAATACTTGAAATATACCAGGTTTATTTCAACTCATATGATGTTACAAATATCCTCATCAATCAAGCTCTGAGGTAATATTTGCTGTATATGATTTGCAGATATAACCCAGCATACCATCCAAATATTTCACATAAACAATAACAGGTGCATCAAATAATTCATCAAATGTTAATCTTGAGAAATATAAACAGGAATTTTTTTCTAAATTTCATTCAAATAGCAAATTGCTAAATTATGTCTATACTATTTATCAAATAAGTTCAGGGATGTGGCGACGAGGGATTTAGTCAAAATTTTCAACAGTTGGAAATTGCATGCCTGACTTAAACATTAGTTTCACACCAAAAATAGGTTGATTTTCCAACCAGTACTTTGTGGGGAGTTTTTTGTTTTTAGACCATAGTCCAATAAGTTGGTACATTTGGTAAAAAATTTGACCTGAAATTGCCGTCAGGTGGAATTTTTCCCACCTTAGGTCAGAAGACACTCTAGCCACATCCCTAAATGAGTTATCAATACAAAAGGAAAAATTATAGACAAGGTTTCCTTCATCTTTGCCAGCTTGTGATAGATGCTGTGTAGAAGAAAGATCCAACACATGCTTCCGCTACCCTCCTGGCACTCAGACCAAGGAGGCAGAAAGTTATTGAGTTTTGCATGTTAACAGAACAAGACTTGAAATAGTGAGTGTCATTTGCAGAATGAGGTCCCCAGAAGGTGAATTTAGTGATGCTACCCCACAGCGTCAGCATCACTAAATTCACCTGCTGGAGACCTCATTCTGCTTAGGCCTAATCTTCTGGGAAGTATCTATAGTATCAAAATAACAATGTATTTAGTTACTTCTGTTCAGTTTCTATATCCCACAATTTGTAGAAAATAAAATGCAAATTTGAAGTGACTAATGGTTGAACATCACCAACTTCAACTGACAACCTTCAATCTGATCCTAGGTCTCGCATAACAGTTAAGGCCTAAGCCGAATGAGGTACCCAGAGGGTGAATTTGATAATGCTAACCAGCTGTGTGGGATAGCATCACTAAATTCACCATCTGGGAACCTCATTCTACAAATGACAGACACACTATTTCAACGCTTGATGTCCATTATATTTGACAATTGCCCAATGGTTTAATATAACATCAATGACTCAGCATACAATGTTGTGATATCACTTAGCAGTGTTCAAGGGTAACCCATATTCTACAGAAAGGCCCATGCTCCATTTGGACAAAAGTCTTATCTTTTTCAAGTCTCTTTCAGTAAAATAAGTCATTGGAGAGGCATGAGATGGAACTTTGTCTTGGCCAGCAGCTATCATAGCCAATGCCAGCGGCTGGTGATGAATACAGAAACATGATCAGAACACTCATTAGAGTTATAAATCTATAAAATATCTATAAAATCATGGCAAATTCACTAATATTTCTGTTATTAGCTTCCATGGCTACAGTTATATGCATCCACACAAAACAAATTGCGAGGAGAAGTGAATGATACAGCAATGCCCTAAATAATCGACTCCTTAACCACAGCAGTATTATGAGTAATTTTTCAGGATTTAGTTGGAAATATGGCTTGTTGCTGCCATTCAACAGAAAGCTCTCACTGAGAGCTTTCCGATGAATGGCAACAAGCCATATTTCCAACAAAATCCTGAAAAATTACCTATAATTCTGCTGCAGTTAAGGAGTCGATTATTTAGGGCATTATTGAAGTCCACTTGTTTCTCATCACAATGCACGGAATGCATCACAATGCGAGTATAGATACTTACGTTCATCAGCACTGATGTCTTCACTGCCGCTGTTATCTTTACTCTTCATAAATGGAAACCGTTTGGAAAAGGAGAAGTTCTTCTTCTTCCTATCACTGGTAGCCATCTATGAAAATTTTATTTTGGTATTATTATATAAAATTAATGCACATAATTTTTCAAGAAGAGATAGGAACCACAATAAATTCTCCAATGTTCCTGTCGTATATATAGAGGATCTCCAACAAGTTATGTTGGGATATAAGATTTTATGAAACGAGTTTGATAAATTTGATTCACAACGAGTCGTAGACGAGTTGTGAATCAAATTTATGAAACAAATTTCATAAAATCTTATATCCCAACATAACGAGTTGAAGATCTTGTATATCACACAAAAAAAACTAGAGCTTTAACCCTTTTTAACAAATCAAAATCCTTAACAGAAGCTTAATAATGCTCACATTTACATCGTTGGCGGAGACGTTTCACAACGTATACAACAATATTGCGTGCTCGAGCTGCCGATGGAAAATATACTCTCCCAATTTGCCTCTTTGTTTTTGTGTCTATTTTCGTTAGTGCAACGAAGTTGGACAAGAATTTAACTTTAATGAACAAAGCAATACTTTTGCATTGTCCGGTTTTGTTGTCATGTGCAGCTTTACGAAATAGTATTAATCCGCCTGATTCAATGCAAAATCATTTTGTTGGCGCGATGGGAAGTTGGTGGGAAGCAACCGCCTATTTGTCACTAGTGAGAGATAATGAAATATGTAATGGATTTTGTAATGACATATTAGGGGTTTCATGTGATATATAAGAATTATCATTATTTTAAACTGTTACCTTATCAGGGACCAGCTTAGAGGTTTCAAATTGAGAGAAGTCACTTCTCCCTGAGAATTGGGCTGTTATTATGAAGTTCAATTTTCACCCAACATCTCCCTTCTATGATCTAATAAGTATTAAGCCACACAACAGCCCACTCATAAAAACATTATAGTGAGTAAGTACATCATTATAATCAGTAAATATACTTTATATATGCTGTTGGGGATATACATATATATGCATACTGGTACATGAGAGGGAAGTCGCTTCTTAATGGGACAAAAATAGGGCGAAGTTGCGCATTTTAGGGAGAAGATGTCTCCCAAGTCACCCTCTAGGCTGGTCCCTGTATCTTATCCATCAGAATCACGTATCCATCCTGACTAATTTCGTAAGTCAACAAAAGTCCATGTTGATTATTTACTTAGTCCAACTCGAGTTTGGTGATATCATGAATAAAACACCCATTGTGGTTTACAGTATATCACCATGCAGAGCCATTCAATGTGATTTTGAGTAACAGTTTCTGTGAAGATCCAAACAATCAAAGCATTTGAATGAATACTGACTACATGCTAGCTCATGCTAGTGAACAATGTCATTTTGTCAAAATATAAATTGAATCTGCACTTAATAACCAAGTTTTTATTAGTTTTAGACAATACCTCTCAACAGTGAATAGTGACAATCTGAGATGTGTAGATTGCTGTAATACCAATTAATTAATTAATTTAAGACTTTTTTATTATGTAGCACACTATTACTATTGGCTCTTCCCTGAAATAACATTTATGTTCTGCTTGGGACATCATGAAGCATACACTACATACATATAGTCGTAAACATGAATTGTTGCCATTCTGTGAGAGCTTTCCGATGAATGGCAACAGCAGAATTATGGGTAATTTTTCAGGTTTTAGTCTGAAATATGAGAGCTTTCCGACTAAATCCTGAAAAATTACCCATAATTCTGCTGTGATTAAGGAGTCGATTATTTAGGGAATTACTGTATATATATATATATATATATATATATATATATATATTATTCACATTAGATTTACATTATGATCTGCACATGGGGATGACAGGAAGACGAAAGTTAAGATCATGTCATCCCCAGTGATATACTTCTCATCTATTCATGTTTGTATATTCCATTCATTGTATATCGCTAAATAAATAATCAATCAATTCAATCAATATTTCCCTCGTGTAATGAGAAGTAGGATTCCAAGGCAATAGAGTATAGCCATGTCGCTTGTAAACAAATCTCATTGTAAGTTACACAAAAGATATATAAGCAGACCTTTTCGTTGCTCTTGCCAGTGAATTTGACATTTTTCAACCTGGCTCGTTCTTTACGCTCAACCCTGCAATGAAATATCAAAGACCTTTATTATGAATTCACAATCAATTCTCTAGTGTCAGAAATAAATACTATTTCCTGAAGTGATATATATTATAATGTCTTTTAATTAGAAATTATTTGCCAATATAGCTCCAATTAAAAATCAATATTTCAAGCTGAGATAACAAACCAACATATTCTTGAAATACTTTACTTTTAAAGAGGATAATATTGTTAGTCTTGAGTGGGTAGAAACCCAGTTACAGTAATGCCCTAAATAATCGACTCCTTAACCACAGAAGAATTATGGGTAATTTTTCAGGATTTAGTCGGAAATATGGCTTGTTGCCATTCATTGGAAAGCTCTCACTGCGAGCTTTCCGATGAATGTTAACAAGCCATATTTCCGACTAAATCCTGAAAAATTACCCATAATTCTGCTGTGGTTAAGGAGTCGATTATTTAGGGCATTACTGTATGTAGCTAGGTAAATATGCTTTCTGCATGGAGGGCAATTTATATGTCATTGCTTTATTCACATAAAAATATTTGCATGTAATATAAAACCTCATGCATAATTAGGAAAAATGACACAGCTTGAAAGGTTGGTCACTTTGAAGAAGCCAATGCATGTTTTCCTTATAGAACAAGAGCTGGGTTGTCACCCGGTGCATACCCCCATGTGGCATACCCTAAGTAGAAGTCACAGTACCATGACCATTTTCCATCACATCAATGGATAGATATATTTCAAGTTTATTCATCAGAATGCAGATGTCATTTAAAAGAAGAGAATACAATGAATATATACGTGTCAGCATCCTGCCAGGATTGATATGGCCTTGATTTAAAGCTGTCTTCCTGTCTAACACCTTTAATATATAGCATGTATGTGTGTCTTGCTACTAAGCATGCTGCTGGACAAGCCTGCAAATAGCTGCCTGTCATTTGCAGAATGAGGTCCCCAGAGGGTGAATTTAGTGACGCTATCCCGCATAGCGGGCTAGCATCACTAAATTTACCCTCTGGAGACCTCATTCTGCTTAGGCCTCATCTTCTGGGAAGTATCTATGGTATCAAATTAACATTGTTTTTAGTTATATTTTCCCTTCTGGGAAGTTTCTATATCCCCTAATTTGCAGCAGATAAAATGCATAATCGAGGCACCCAATGGGTGAACATCACCAACTTCAACTGGGGAACTTCATTCTGATCCTAGGTCTACCATAGCAGTTGACAGACTAAGCAGAATGAGGTCCCCAGAGGGTGAATTTAGTGATGCTAGCCCACTTTGCGGGATAGCGTCACTAAATTCACCCTCTGGGGACCTCATTCTGCAAATGACAGACACCCTATTTGCAGGCATGCTGGTGGAGTTATGGATTGATTATTAGTTTATGACTGATGGTGTGCGAGAAATGATTTGTTATGACAGCCCTGGAATATCATTTATCTTGTCTCTAGATATATCATGTTGTTTGGGACTGACATAACTGAAAAATCCTTCTTTTTTTTAAGCTGTCATTTTATTGAATATGTCCACCCAATTACATTGAGATCTGAAGACCCCATGGTCGAGACATTCATGCAGACAGACAAGATATCAACATTTCTATATAAACAAAGAGATACAAACCAAGAATCAAGAAGCAAACAAAACCAACTAAAACTTCTTTGGAAGTGCTCATTATTGTGAATGTTCATATCAAATTCCATTGAGATATGATAACCCATGACTGAGATATTTGTAAGGACGGACAAAAAAAATAAATACCAGATAAATGAAGAAGAATAACTTTTGAAAGGAAAACCAGAATAACATGTTTGAACACTCCTCATAATGTCCTCATAGTGGTGAACATCAGCCCTCTTAATTCAGATTGTTTGGCTTTGGCAATCCGCTATGGCAACCTATATGCCATGGCCCAGTTTGCTTCAGCAAATTGCTTCGGCATTGCTAATTGCCATAGCCAATTATGAGGGCTTTGAATATCCAAATACAAACTTCATTGAGATCCAGCAAAATTGTGGTTGATATATCTGCTCAGACAGACAGATACATGTAATCCAGTATACCCACTATTTCCTTCGGTCATGGAGGTATAATGATGCATACCTTCGCTTGCTGGGAACGATTCCCATGCCTTCCTCATCTCCCTCAGGAGTAATGCGTTTAGCCTGCCACCACTCATCGTCGCTGGCATTTGTCACATGAAGAATATCACCGTATCGGAATGGCAGACCTTTGCTGGGCAAACCGCTGTCCTTTGTTGGTTCGTAGTCGAAGAGAGCTCTGTAAATACAAATTCATATACAGTGGCAACTAGAAATATAATACATAATTAGTCGAGAATATGCAGGCCAACATGGTGAAATGCTTCCTTTGTAAGGATGTCGCTGTAGCCAAGGTGGTTAGGTTGTGGATACATGTACCATCATCACAGTCTGGGCTAGATAAGGATGTTGTCGTTTCGAATCCAGACATACAGTAATGCCCTAAATAATCAACTCCTTAACCACATCAGAATTATGGGTAATTTTTCAGGATTTAGTCGGAAATATGGCTGAGAGCTTTCCGATGAATGGCAACAAGCCATATTTCCGACTAAATCCTGAAAAATTTACCCATAATTCTGCTGTGGTTAAGAAGTCGATTATTTAGGGCATTACTGTATATCGGAATATGGCCATGTCGATAAGAAGTGATAATTTGTTCTCACACATATGGAGCAATGAACACATTATACTAAGCCAGTGTCTCCCATATTCTGATAAATACTAATATGAAGCTGAAGAATATCTATTTCTGGGGATAGGAGCATTGGTGTTTACAAACCATTCCTGCATCTGGCAATGTCACAAATGCTTATACATTCAAAACATACAAGACAAAAAGTATGAAGTGGAAAAAATTATACATTATAAATGTCAATATTGTTTAAAAAAAAAAAAAAATTACCCTACCTGCCTGTCTACTGCCTTGCCTGGATTTTTTTTGGCTCCGAAATTGGAAACAAACAAATATTTTTTTTTGGCCTAATTGTTGGCAAATAAACATTGCTATTTGCAACACTGACATTGGGCTTGCGAAACCTGTTGACTATTCACATCCTCAATTTGATACACAAAACTCTGGTTTAAATGTGAATGTTTACAGCATAATTAATAACTTCCTCCCTGTGACCAGAAGCTCATATTATATATAAAGCCCAAATATGGGTGACATTCAATATTAACTACTTAATGTACTACTCATTATAATGTCTGGCTAATATAATGAAACAAAGAAATGGAAATGCATACAGTAATGCCCTAAATAATCGACTCCTTAACCACAGCATCCTGAAAAATTACCCATAATTCTGCTGTGGTTAAGGAGTCGATTATCTAGGGCATTACTGTATACAGTGACCACTAGAAAGCTAGAGTATATCTAAATACTAAGATAAGGCCTTACAAACATCTCTACAAATAACGGGCCTGAAAATATGGTATTCTGACAGCAGAATGTCAGGCACCCAGGTTTTAAGACGGCAGAATGTCAGGCACCCAGGTTTTAAGACAGCAGAATGTCAGGCACCCAGGTTTTAAGACGGCAGAATGTCAGGCACCCAGGTTTTAAGACGGCAGAATGTCAGGCACCCGGGTTTTAAGACAGCAGAATGTCAGGCACCCAGGGTTTTAGACGGCAGAATGTCAGGCACCCAGGTTTTAAGACGGCAGAATGTCAGGCACCCAGGTTTTAAGACAGCAGAATGTCAGGCACCCAGGTTTTAAGACGGCAGAATGTCAGGCACCCGGGTTTTAAGACAGCAGAATGTCAGGCACCTGGGTTTTAAGACAGCAGAATGTCAGACACCCAGGTTTTAAGACACCAGGTTGTAAGACACCTGTGATTTAAGATACCCAGGATGTCAGACACCCGGGTTTTAAGACACCAGGTTGTAAGACACCTGAGATTTAAGATACCCAGGATGTCAGACACCCGGGTTTTAACTTTTAAGACACAAGGTTGTAAGACACCTGGGTTTTAAGACACCAGGTTATAAGACACCTGGGATTAAAGGTACCAGGATGTCTGACACTTGGGGTTTTAAGACACCAGGATGTCAGACATCCAGGTTCTAAGATACCAGGATGTCAGATGCCCTGAAAATGATGTCCCCAGATGACACAATGCATAATCAAGGTACCCAATTGGTGAACATTACCATCTTCACCATCTGGGAACATAAATCTGAGTCTAGCTGTCCCATAGCAGATGAGGCCATGCAGAATGAGGTCCCCAGAAAATGAATTTGCTGATGCTAGCCCACTGTACAGGGTAGCGTTATTAAATTACCCCTCTGGGAACATCATTATGCAAATGTCCAGCACTATATTTTTATACAGTCTAAATATGAAAATGTGCAACTTTGACATTTTATGCCTTAATAACCATGAATTTGCAAAAACATCTCCAGTACCAGCATCCTCAATTTGATACATAAAACTCCTTATTAAGTTTAATGTTTAGAGCCTAATTAATAACTTCCGTATGGCTGGAAGCTTCTATTATATGAATCCAAAGTCTGGTAACATTCAATAACATACTTCGTCTACAACTCATTATAATGTCTGGCCGTTATCCTGAAGAATCCTAAGACGTCATTGTAGTACATGTAGTGTCCATTACTAAAACGGAGATCAAAAGGGAAGAACGAAAGGCAATGAAAGAAGTCTTGTACCTGTTACAGACAACCGCCAGAAGAAATATCCATTGGTATCAAAGCTTAAAACATAACTATAGAAAACTACAAATAGCTTCTGAATAATTTCTAGGCTTTCATTCCTGCCTGCTTTATTGTGAACAAGCTGATGTGCCCGACTTCGTCCGGGCTATTTAGGGATTTCTTTGTGATCGCCTCCATCTGGGCAGAATATACAGTGTCTGGACTTGTCTATATCGGTCCAGAAACATGCCTATATGAGCGAGGTCAAAGACACAGTCGCACATGAAATTGGACACGCCCATATTTTTCCCGGGATCAAAGTAGGCCTACATACCACATTTGAGTCAGATCGGTCGAGCGGTTTTCGAGTCTATAACACACATACATACACACAGACCAACAGAAGTTCGAAAATATATAATAGAATAAAGGTCTGCCTCGAAAAAATTTACCCTGAATATTGCAGCACAATATTTATCTTGACTCACATCAATAAAATGAAGATTTGGATATAAAACTGCTATCCTATTAGTTCACATTCCCTTGAAACATGATCATAAACTAATAATTGCATAGCCAGTGTGTTTTATGATTGGTCAACTGCCAATTGGGTCATGCATTACATATCTTAATAAAACACACCATAACATGAACGGATATAACATCTTGTTGATGTAGACATAACAAGAGGTGTGCACTCGAGTGCTAGCATACCCCACCGTGGCAAATTCAACCTGCATTATCCGTAAACCCAACAAAAAAAGACTTTTAACTGTAAAGAAAAATTTGGATTAATTATATCGATATGGTGTCACAAGAAGCTTGTACAGAAAAAATTATTCAAATTGGTTCATATTTGTTTGAGTTATGAGGTCGGACGGACGGACGGACGAACGGACGGACGGACACACGGAAGGAGAAAGCGTGACGGATGGACAGACAGACGCAGTCAATCCAGTATACCTCCTATTTTCTTCGAAAGTGGGGGTATGAGAAGAAAATGGGGGTATAATAACTAGGCATGTTTTTTAAGTCCGCAGCCATATACCAATCAATCGATAATTCACAGGCAGAATATTAGGCTAACTTATGCCTGCATGGTATAATAACCAAACTGCAGATATATTTAAAAACAAATTTGAGCTGAGTTTATAGAAATTAATAAAGAAAAAGCTATGTAATTATAAGAAATTAATGTAGTTTGAGTGTGTTTTATTGAGGGGTGTGTCGCCATGGCTGTTGGAACACATTTAGTGTCAAACAATGTGCCCAATAGCCATAGCGCTATGCCTATCAATAAAACACACTCAAACTACATTCATTTCTCAAATATTACATAAAACTGCAGGAGGCAAATTCAATAAGATGTTTCTTATCATCAAACAGGTTATTATACTTTTTGTTTTGATCCTCACATTCAACGACATATACATATAACATACAAATAAAACATATAATTTGCCTGCTAACCACACTTTTGAAGAAAAATAACTTTGATGAAAATCGAGCAATTGTTTTATTGTGGCCAGATATGAAAGCTAATAATTTGGCCATAATATCACACAGTACTGTTTGTATGAAAAGGTCAGTATTACACTGTTACACCATATCTGATATCATGACATTTCGGAAGGCTATCTGTGACAATGGACTTTGTTTCTAATGCATGCTCATTGTAACCACAATCAAATCCTGTTTCCTGACATTTACCAAGCATGCGACCAGGCCTGAGAATAAGGTGCCTGCATTTGTAGAATGAGGTCCCCAGAGTGTAAATTTAGTGACCCTATCCCACATAGCAGGCTAATTAATTAGCCATTAAGGGTATTTCTTCAAAAACTTCCGCTACATAATGCCAGCAAAATCAAGTGATATGACCATGCCTATATACAGCGTGCCTAAAACTGTAAATGAAAACTATTCGATACTTCTTATGATGTTGCATCACAATTCCTTCAGGAAGGACTGCCCTACCAATAACCATACTGCTATTCCTCAATGCACAAGAACATAAAGAAATCAACAAGAATCGTGCTACAGTAATGCCCTAAATAATCGACTGAGAGCTTTCCGATGAATGGCAACAAGCCATATTTCCGACTAAATCCTGAAAAATTACCCATAATTCTGCTGTGGTTAAAGTGTCGATTATTTAGGGCATTACTGTAACATTTCTTACAGCCAGTAGCCAATCAAAAACAATGAATTGATGGTGCCACTTAATAAATTATTAGTGGTCTGAGTGATGGGGTGTTGGGTTCAACTTTATGTGGGGTTTTCTCAGAGTTTTTCGCTCATTTTACTTCTACCTTCTACTAAAGGTGGTTCTACTGCGAAATTGCGAATTAAATTATAAGAAATAACTCTTGTTTTGATTAAGGTTATGAGTTATAAATGAAACATTTTAAGACAAATTTACTATAGAATTAAAGTGCTACGTGTGTTATAGAAACTTTTCAATTGCATAACCTTAATCGAAACAAAAGTTATATCTTAACCCTTTGATGATGGGAGCTGCGCTGATATAGCATTAAAGACCCTGTACCAGTGAGCCACAGGGAGCCATACCATATATAAGAGAATGCACTGGCTTACAATGTTAAGGTGAATATTGTTAGGCCAATGCATTATCTTATATATGCAAGGCTCCATATGGGAAACTCGCATATATAAGAAATTGCATTGGGACAGGATTTTTTGCAAAATTTCAGGAAGCTCCAGTCATGAAAGGGTTCAATAAAATATTTTGTAGCTCACTCACCTGACATATAATGTCTTCTTCTGAGTTGTCCGTAATGACCCGGAGCTTGTATTAATGATTTGTTCCCTTAAGTTTTGTAGCTTGGCTTCAAACCTATTGTAATCTGGAAAGAGATATAAAGATTACTAAAAATGTAAAAACAAATCTATATCCTAAGGAATACTATTCCACACTTTTTCTGGCCTACATAGAGACCCAGTGATACACAACCTACATAGAGACCCAGGGATACACAACCTATATAGAGACCCAGGGATACACAACCCACATAGACCTAGTGATACACAACCTACATAGAGACCCAGGGATACACAACCTATATAGAGACCCAGGGATACACAACCCACATAGACCCAGTGATACACAACCTACATAGAGACCCAGGGATACACAACCTATATAGAGACCCAGGGATACACAACCCACATAGACCCAGTGATACACAACCTACATAGAGACCCAGTGGCACACAACCTACATAGAGACCCAGTGGCACACAACCTACATAGAGACCCAGTGATACACAACCTACATAGAGACCCAGGGATACACAACCTACATAGAGACCCAGTGGCACACAACCTACATAGAGACCCAGTGATACACAACCTACATAGAGACCCAGGGATACACAACCTATATAGAGACCCAGGGATACACAACCCACATAGACCCAGTGATACACAACCTACATAGAGACCCAGGGATACACAACCTATATAGAGACCCAGGGATACACAACCCACATAGACCCAGTGATACACAACCTACATAGAGACCCAGTGGCACACAACCTACATAGAGACCCAGTGGCACACAACCTACATAGAGACCCAGTGGCACACAACCTACATAGAGACCCAGTGGCACACAACCTACATAGAGACCCAGTGGCACACAACCTACATAGAGACCCAGGGATACACAACCTATATAGAGACCCAGGGATACACAACCTATATAGAGACCCAGTGATACACAACCTACATAGAGACCCAGTGATACACAACCTACATAGAGACCCAGGGATACACAACCTATATAGAGACCCAGGGATACACAACCCACATAGACCCAGTGATACACAACCTACATAGAGACCCAGTGGCACACAACCTACATAGAGACCCAGGGATACACAACCTATATAGAGACCCAGGGATACACAACCTATATAGAGACCCATGGATACACAACCCACATAGACCCAGTGATACACAACCTACATAGAGACCCAGTGGCACACAACCTACATAGAGACCCAGTGGCACACAACCTACATAGAGACCCAGTGGCACACAACCTACATAGAGACCCAGTGGCACACAACCTACATAGAGACCCAGGGATAAACAACCTACATAGAGACCCAGGGATACACAACCTACATAGAGACCCAGTGGCACACAACCTACATAGAAACCCAGTGGCACACAACCTACATAGAGACCCAGTGGGACACAATCTACATGTATACAGATCCAGTGGCACACAACCTACATAGAGACCCAGTGGCACACAACCTACATAGATACCCAGTGATAAACAACCTACATAGAGACCCAGGGATACACAACCTACATAGAGACCCAGTGGCACACAACCTACATAGAGACCCAGTGTAGTACACAACCTACATAGAGCCCCAGTAACACACAACATACATAGAGACCCAGTGGCACACAACCTACATAGAGACTCAGTGGCACACAACCTACATAGAGACCCAGTGGCACACAACCTACATAGAAACCCAGTGGCACACAACCTACATAGAGACCCAGTGGGACACAATCTACATACAGACCCAGTGGCACACAACCTACATAGAGACCCAGTGGCACACAGCATACATAGAGACCCAGGGATAAACAACCTACATAGAGACCCAGGGATACACAACCTACATAGAGACCCAGTGGCACACAACCTACATAGAAACCCAGTGGCACACAACCTACATAGAGACCCAGTGGGACACAATCTACATACAGATCCAGTGGCACACAACCTACATAGAGACCCAGTGGCACACAACCTACATAGATACCCAGTGATAAACAACCTACATAGAGACCCAGGGATACACAACCTACATAGAGACCCAGTGGCACACAACCTACATAGAGACCCAGTGGCACACAACCTACATAGAGACCCAGTGGCTCACAACCTACATAGAGACTCAGTGGCACACAAACTACATAGAGACCCAGTAGTACACAACCTACATAGAGCCCCAGTAACACACAACATACATAGAGACCCAGTGGCACACAACCTACATAGAGACTCAGTGGCACACAACCGAAATAGAGACCCAGTGGCTCACAACCTACATAGAGACCCAGTGGCTCACAACCTACATAGAGACCCAGTGGCACACAACCTACATAGAGCCCCAGTAACACACAACCTAAATAGAGCCCCAGTAACACACAACCTACATAGAGACCCAGTGGGACACAACCTACATAGAGACCCAGTGGCAAACAGCCTACATCGCGACCCAGTGGCACACAACCTCCATAGAGACCCAGTGGCTCACAACCTACATAGAGACCCAGTGGCACACAACCTACATAGAGCCCCAGTAACACACAACCTACATAGAGACCCAGTAGTACACAACCTACATAGAGCCCCAGTAACACACAACCTACATAGAGACCCAGTAACACAACCTACATAGAGACCCAGTAACACACAACCTCTATAGAGACCCAGTGGGACACAACCTACATACAGATCCAGTGGCACACAAACTACACAGAAACCATTGACACACAACATACATAGAGACACAGGGATATACAACCTACATAGAGACCCAGGGATACACAACCTACATAGAGACCCAGTGGCACACAACCTACATATACCTTAATGGACTAATTGGACTTTTATCAGTAATTCAACTGTAACAGTAACGTTTAAATAACAATGGTGCTAATATGTACAATCTCAATATTGAAGAGTTCCCAGTTAAAAATGAAAATAAGAATAAAGTCAGTCTATTTTTTCATTGACTTGTTGATGATAGTTGTTTTACAGACTTTTATGTTATATCACACAAACCCAATTTGAAGGCCTTGGGTCACTTTAAAACCACAATGAATCAGTCAATCATGTCACGTAATCACATACAGTAATGCCCTAATTAATCGACTGCTTAACCACAGCAGAATTATATGGGTAACTTTTCAGGATTTAGTCGGAAATATGGCTTGTTGCCATTCATCGGAAAGCTCTCCCCGAGAGCTTTCCGATGAATGGCAACAAGCCATATTTCCGACTAAATCCTGAAAAGTTACCCATAAATCTGCTGTGGTTAAGCAGTCGATTAATTAGGGCATTACTGTAAATGTCAATTCAATAAGAGCCAGGCTGAGATTCATTTTCAACTTCTCATAGATCTAAAGACTATAATATTCATTGTGGTATAGCCTGAAAAATCAAATAAAAATCTAACAATGCCCTGTCTATATATTGCGCACTGTATTTTGGCTGCAATACAAAACTAATTTGCATTTGGAAGATTTTTCCAATGTCGCACAAGAATTGTTATTTTTATAAAGAAAAACATGCAACATGTAAGTATAACTGAATCCATCTATTAATTTTGTCCAACAAAATTCTTGCAATTATCATTATCTGCTTGGTAAATACATTCAGTATACAGAGTAGCTACTTAGACATATTACAAGAGACCCAACCACACCAATTACGTGAATAATCAACCATAAAGTGTATTTTCTTCATCTCCATATTTGGCCGAGTGAAGATATTACAAATTGCCACAAGATGCTTGAGGCCCGCTAAATCAATTGTGAAAATTTTCGACATTCATATAATACACCAATTATCACGCATATTGAGACACTCAAATTCCGAGAAATCAATAGCGAAGCAGGATACGATTTCCACACACCCCTTTTATCATGGTGTAAGCAGTACTCGAAGCATAATTGATTTATCCGTTGCTCAATTTTCTAACATTCCTCTGAGAATTTGTAAATTACAATCTGTCTAACTTTAATGTGTGCCTAAAGAGCCATGATAGAGTGCAGTGTCGTTCTCGTAGGTGTTTAATTGAAAATCGATCAAGTTTCATGGAAATGTGCATCATATCTATCAATAATGCAGTGGAATACTAGAAACCACCTATATGCTAAATTGGTTCCATATGAACATGCAATAATCTCATTAAGTTTTAATTCAATCCATACAATCACATACAGATAAGATGTGATATAATTTAATCAGTAAATATTTCTTGAACGGAACAAATAATATTCATAATCTGCGAAGTGGTTATCAATTGTATCTAAGTTGCACCCCGCTTCAGCATTTCTCAAGTTGATTAACCACGTTATCTTGTACATAGTTTATTATCTGGTCGGTGGACATGCATGTGAAAAGCATTAACTATTTCATTATTGAAATATAAAAATTTCGCTGATAGGCAGTCATGGCCACCACACAGTTGAGCAATCAAGCTTAGCAATCCAGCTCCCAAGCAATATTGCTCACAAGTCAGGTTTGCAGCAGATTTGAGCAATCGGGATTAGCAAACTGCGACTCTAATTACTTCCAGACTGCTATCATATGAGGCAATATAACCAGCTGATCAGCTACAAGCCATAACAGATATGTGACCAGCCATATCAAATCCAGTGGGAAGTCAGGATTTTTTTACCCTGTGCCAATGCATTCTCTTATATATGCGAGTCGACCATAGGTCGCCTCGCATATATAAGAGAATGCATTGGCCTAATAATTTTTTATCATGTTTTTTAAATAAATGTTTCTTACAATTTTTAGGACATAAAATAAAAAACATCCATTACCATGCAGGGAGCCCCACACATATATAGAAGCATATAGAAGAGTGTCGTCTGCTCATGTTTGTTTGGGGCTCTGTATGGGTGAAATTATAAAATTGTTAAAGAATACAAGAACAAATTATTAAACTTGTAAAAAATTGTTAGGCCAATGCATTCTCTTATATATGCGAGGCGACCTATGGTCGACTCGCATATATAAGAGAATGCATTGGCACAGGGTAAATAAAATCCCGACTTCCGACTGGATTTGATATGGCGGGTCACATATATTTAAAACATTGAGGGAAGCCTAATTTCATTGTTTCCATCTCTCTTGGCTGAGAAATCTGGCTCGCATACCCCGCACCAAGCTGAGTTTAGTGTGCCTGTCATTTGCAGAATGATGTCCCCAGAGGGTGAGTTTAGTGACGCTATCGTGCACAGTGGGCTAGCATCAACAAATTCAACCTCTGGGGACCTCATTTTGCATGGCTTCATCTGCTATGGGAGACATAGACGCAGATTGAAGTTCCCAAATGGTGAATATTGTGATGTACACCCATTGGGAACCTTGATTATGCAATGCGTCGTCTGCCAATTTGGGTAAAGTTTAGAAACTTGATAATAAAGAAACTCTCCAGAAGATGAGGCCTAAGCAGAATGAGGTCCTCAGAGGGTGAATTTAGTGATGCTAGCCCACTTTAGCATCACTAAATTCACCCTCTGGGGACTTCATTCTGCAAATGAAAGGCACCTTATTCTCAGGCCTGCCTGGCACACGTGAGCAATCGGGATGGCCAGTCGATAAAATATCAAACATGTTTGATGTGCGAGTTCGATTGCCCAGAGGAAACACCCCACAGACATTCAGCAATACTTCTCAGAACAATAGAGTTAAGCTCGATTACTCAATTGTGCAGGGGGGGGGTCTTTAGGTGATTCCCATTGATTCATTAGAAGGGATGATGATCTAATAAGATAAACAAACATTACCTTGACAACTTAGCTGATAAAAGAGAGGTGATAGCTCATTAATAAGCTTGTATCTACTTGGATGGGTGCCAGTCTGGCTGAAGCACAGACCAGGTCTCATTTTAATCCACTGTGTCTCAAGTCACTCATGGAATAAGATTAATTCAAATGATAGGTAGTGTTCTAATGAATTTGTTTGCAGAGAGCGATTGCATGGAACAATGCGATCCCTCAACCAATTGATAGCCTCCTTAAAAATTGCATTTAACCCTTTCATGACTGGAGCTTCTTTAATTTTTTGTGATAACCCTGTGCCAATGCATTCTCTTATATATGCGAGTTGCCCATAGGGTACCTTGCATATATAAGAGAATGCATTGGCCTATCAATATCTACCTTGAACTTGTAAGCCATTGCATTCTCTTATATATGCGAGGGTCTTTAATGCTGCACAGGCCTGCAGGTTTCAACATTATGTGTAACCTACTTTTTGTTCACTCCGTTTGTGCTTAGGTAACCCATACCTTAGTATAGTTAGCAGGAGAGTTACACAAACTGTTATATTCACTACAACTGGTATTATTAACTACAGATGAGCAACTCATTGAACTACCATCATAAATTTTAATGTCTCATTTTGGGACTTGATTGAGCAAAAATTAAGGTGAGAATTAGTTATTGCATTTATAAATTTTAGCATGACCTGTTTTTCGTTCGCGACATTTTCATTTTAGATTACCTCTAGGCGAAATGAACAGTCATTTGCCTCAAATTTGCAGGCCTGCTGCACCAGCGCAGCTCCCATCATGACAGGGTTAATATTCAAGCTAGGATCCCTATAAAAAAAACATCCATACCAAATTTCATTGAGATTCGTCAACAGGTGGTGGAGATATCTGCTCAGACAGAAAAAAAACCCCAACATTTCCAGATGAACAAACATGAATAGCTCTAAAACGGAAAAATCGATTTGAACACTCTGTTGAATGCCCTCATAGTAGTAAACATCCATACCAAATTTCATTTAGATCCAACAACTGGTGTTTGAGATATCTGCCTGGACGGACGGTCAGATAGAAAAACGTTGGGATAGATGTCTTTTCCTGTGGGAGAACTACTCATTAATGAGTATTTAGTATAGAAAGGGTTAAGTATTGTGTTCCTGAACGAACCTTCCGGTCGATACTGGACGACGAGATCGACGGTATCTCCCGCACCCTTTAATGCTGCTGCTGCCTCCTCGTGTGTTGCCCTACGCAAGTCTTCTTTATTTACCTGGGGAAAAAACATCAAACACTGTTACAAACCTTTGTCACATTAAATATGATTATCTTAAAGTTATGTGAAACACTCCGGTAGGGTGGTCAAATAGAAATGGAGAATAATCTTGTGCAAAGTAATTATTTTTAGGAATATTAATCCAAATTTAAAACACACACACACACACACACCGTAGTTCAGATATATTAATTAATTGCAATGACTCTCGATGGCGAAATCATTTGTGTTTGTTTATCGCCGATAGTTGTGTCCCGAATCCAGATGTAAATATTTACAATTCAGCTCAGTTCAGACGATGTTTTCTATGGAGTGATATGGTCAATTTTTTTTTATTTTCGGCGATGTTAGTAGAATGCTACATTCCCCAGGTTGGCATAGTGCCTGAGTAATATCAGTTTCATGCACCCGAACAAGACCATGATATCCTTTAATATTTGAAAAAAATTAGCTGATGAAATATCAACAGTATTGCATAACTGTTATATTTTCCATTTTGAAAGCTTAATGTGAGCTTTAACCGAAAAAGTTGAACCCTTCCATGACAGGATCTGGCGCTGATTGAGTGGTGCCCCTGGTGAACACTAAATACCTAAACCACAGACCACCTCATGGATAACAAGCAATCAGCTAATATTGTAAATGTGTTATAATCCTGCATGGATCATTGTGGTAAAGAAATAAAAATATTAACAGCAGGCCAGGATCAAGCCTGAGTTTAGTGTGCCTGTCATGTGCAGACTGAGGTCCCCAGAGGGTGAATTTAGAGACGCTATCACGCATAGCGGGCTAGCATCACTAAATTCACCCTCTGGGGACCTCATTCTGCTTAGGGCTCATCTTCTCTGGGAAGTTTCTTCATTACCAAATTTATATAGAAATTTCTTCACATGGATTCTATTTATTTTTTAATATCCCCAAATTGGCAGGCGACACATTGCATAATCGAGGTTCCCAATGGGTGTACATCACAATAGTCACCATTTGGGAACTTCAGCCCGAATCTATGTCTCTGTTAGCAGATGAGGCATTGCAGAATGAGGTCCCCAGAGGGTGAATTTGGTGAGGCTAGCCCGCTGTGCGGGATGGCATCACTAAATTCACCCTCTGGGGACCTCATTCTGCAAATGACAGGCACACTAAACTCAGGCTTGGCATTGATGGGTTAGAGACAGAATACCTATACATACTGCCTCATTGTTTCTCTTCATGGCTGCATAACTCCAATAACTGATGTTACAACATATGCTAGAGCACAACCACTCATACTAACACAAATGTCAATAAGCAGCGGAAACAATTCTACAGTACGAGCAAATCAGAAACACCATGACAGGACGATAGCATGCTGATACCCCAGAATGTCAATAAATCCCATTTGAATGACGAACAGTTTTTCTCTGAACACGACAGTCATTGCAAATCAATCGAAATAATATGTTTCGTGCGTACATAATAGAATATGAATATTTTATGAATTTGTTGATGCGATCCTGAAGAGATCTGGATGGAATTTACTAAACAGGTGTTACATGGAATGTTAGCAATTCCTCAACGGCTGACGGGATGAGACGATATTGATATATTTAGAGCAGACTTGAATTTCCTGTGGAAATGGGCAATATCCAACCAATATGCCTAAAATAGGGTTTCTTATCAAAAAGATTTAACCTTTTCATGACTGGAGCTTCCTGAAATTTTGCGAAAAACACTTGCCAATGCATTCTCTTATATATCCGAGTGGGAGCCTCACATATATAACATTGGCCTAATAAAATGTACTTTGACTTTGTAAGCAAGTGCATTCTCTTATATATGCGAGGCTCCTATGGGAGACTCGCATATAGAAGAGAATGCACTGGAACATGATATTCAATGCTTCACCAGCGAGCTCCCATCATACAAGGGTTAATTCTGCAAGCGATATAGTTTTTGCTTTGTTTTTGATATGCAATATTTATGAAGAATAAGATAACCCGAGGGAACTTAAGCCTTTTACAATTACATAATGATACAGTTCAATTTTTATGAAACGTATTTTAGTTGTCAATGTATTGTCACATAATTTAGAGGTGCATACTAGACATGTCACTGTAACTCAAGCCTTTTACAATTATATCATGATGTAGTTCAATTTTTATGAAACCCATTTTACTTCATACCATTCTAAAAAACAACATGTTTGGAATGAAAAGTGCCACCTGAAAGACACTATATTGTTTGATATTTAATTTTCTATCAATTTATTTCCCACTGGGGGATTGCCCATACAAAATGAAGGGTGAAAAACATGACATGCAGGAAAATATCATCACCGCTGATAACGATATAAAGAAAGCTGGCACATTCGTCTTTGGAGAAGTGAGAATATCAGAGAAAATATTGCCTTGCAGATAATGAAATTTATGTCAATATTGATTTATTTAACTGAAAAAACGTGTGCTTTATGTAGAATATACCTCATAATTTAGTGAAGAAATTACCTGTTAAAGTTGAAGTCAACAATTACGTTGAAATAATCGGTTTGTATTGTTCAAGGACTGTGAGTGAGTACAAAATGTTTTATTTTGAACGTTTTTAAATCTTCTGGATTTTGCAAAAGTAAACAAAAGGTTGTGCAAAAATATAGGTCTTGTTTATATATCTCATCTGGTATCCAACAATTTCTCAGAGAAAGAAAGCAAAAAATCTGTGCTAAATTCTAATATGTAACAAGAATACAATATTTTTGAAAGTTTAGATCAAGGACTTCTATAAACTTCCAACTCCCAATGCCGTCAGCTTTCAAAGGTCAGATGATGAATCTGATCGAAATATCGATAAAGGTGAACCATATCTATCCATCCAGAAATATATGTCTGGTGATCGCATGCATTATCTGACCTTTGGTAGCTGACAGGGCATGAATTTTTAAGTTAGAGAAGTTCTTGATCCCTATTGATATGCTCAGAACAGACTCTTTTCTTGCGCAAATGGGCAATATCCACCCAATATGCCTAAATTGGGTTTCCTGTCAAAAATATTACTCAAAGCTAAAGCTTTTTTTCTGTGATGCAATATTGAAGAATTTAACAACCTTTGATAACCCAGGTCCATCAAAAGCTCTGATGCTATATCATGATAATTTTTCCTCCAAAGAAGACATAAAACTGCCCACAAAATTCGATATCAATGTGAATTTTCAGTGTAGCTATAAAGAGAGTTCACTATGAATGATGTCAAGATGCTATTTTTAATATGTAAGATAGGAAGATAGAAAGGCTTTGAGCTTTCAATCAACAAGTGTATGCATCATTTCAGTTATGTACAAAACATCACGGATATTGCAGATAAAAAGTACTTAGGAGCGAAACCCTCTCAAACATCAATTCTTGTGGCTATGAATATAAATTAATACTGTTGAATTCTGAGAATACTGACAGTTAAAAGGTCAAAAGGCACTTACACTTGTAAATGTGTAAAGTTTGTACAACGTTTGTCACTAGAAATAACATGGAAAATTAGATAGACTTTGTTCCCATTCTTATTACAGATAACTCTTCAATGATGAGGCATGGCATGTTGAATCCTTTGTTATGTAAACATTATTCCTATTTGTTACTGTTAAAGTGAGTGACAGCTATATTATCAACAAACAGTCGAGAAAATTCTGATCCAGTTATGAACACCTGCATTACAAAAAGTCAGAGCAATGAAAAATATTCCATGAAACACAGATTTTCAACTAAAACATTTCATTTGCAATGTCATTTGGGGATGTTTGTTTATACATCAACTTTCACTGCAACAGTAATGTTTACAACATGCAAAATCTTGTCACTGGAGAATAAACTGTTCTTATTTTTCCCCATTTACCCACTGCCTCACATTCCTTTAACCCTTTCATGCCGGGAGCTGCGCTGGTGCAGCAGTAAGATCCTGTGCCAGTGCATTCTCTTATATATGCAAGTCACCCATAAGGAGCCTCGCAAATATAAGAGAATGCACTGGCTTAGAAGGTCAAGGTACATATTGTTAGGCCAATGCATTCTCTTATATATGCGAGGCTCCCTATGTGAGACTCGCATTGGCACAGGGTTTTCACAAAATTTCAGGAAGCTCCAACTGGTGATGAAAAGGTTAAGTTAATCTATTTAAAGCTTTACTAACAGTGACTATCAATTGTCATGGCTGATATCTTAGAATACAATACATTAGAATTGATTAAAGCGATGTTTGAACGCTAGTGACTATTAATCCAATGCAAGAGGGTCCATTTACAAAAACACAAAATAGGATTCAACTAGATGGTTCATATTTGGGGAAGTTTAGCTCAGAGAATGGGGGGGGGGGGGGGGGGGGGGTAAACAGTTTTGCCATGATACTGCCATGAATGATAACAATGAAAATCCCTTCTGTATGTTGAAAATTTGAAGGATTGATATTATTATTCCGCACCATCTGAGAAAAAAGGTATTTAAATTATGCAGAAATGTAGATATTACTCAGTACTACAGCAGATAAGAATATATTTACATACTAAGTGTGATCATCACTAAGTCCAGCATTCCGATTGGTCGGTGCCCACGTGGCTAGTTGCAATTATTTCTTGGTGAATGCGCAACAGCTCATAACTGCAAGCTCATAACAACATCGATACGTCATTTGGGTTTGGAAAGACGAACGCGTAATGTTTTGGGCGCATTTGGAATCGCGCAGGATTGACTTAATAAATCATCGGGTTTCAATTGTTCCTGTTAACTTTTTCCAAGGGTGCTATGGGATATTTTGGGCTGGTTTTGTCACAATACACTTTTCGATTTAAATACATTTACAAAAGTGGCTTTTTCGCTAAATGTATATAAATATAAGGATTAACTGGAGATAAGAGATGGATTGACTAACTTGTCACTTGAAAAAGATAGCACAAGTGATCAAAAGCTAGTTCCTTAAAACCAGCAAGCCATATGGTGCATTTTATCGTTTAAATGTGTATCATATAATTTATCTATAAGAATGACATTGTATACTGGATTTAAATGGACATGGCTCATTTGAACCAACAAAGCAGGCCTGCCATAGTGTGTCTGTCCTTTACAGAATGAGGTCCAATGAGAATAAAGATACATCTTCAAATTCTGGCACCATATGGTTTTCTATGATGAAATGCATGCAAACTAGAGGTGTGACTGTCCCAATGGGACTACGGATACCCCCCTGTTTTTAAAATACTAAGATGTTTCACATGTCAGTAAACATTTAGTTAAAATAATAAAATAACAGTTCCCATTGCAGGTGTACAACCATAACCCTAATCTTAAACCTATTGACCGAAAAATGTAGGAATAAAAGCTTGGACAAAATTATGTATGTTGCGAAAAAATTTCTAAGTCGAAAAAGGGGAATAACTCCACACAAAAAATGTCGGACAGACGTCATAATCGTAGGTGCACAGGTTCCATGGTACTAAATATCAGTGCCAAGATTAAAAAACATTGACCGAAAAATGTAGGAATAAAAGCTCGGACAAAATTATGCATGTTGCAAAAAAAAGTTTCTAAGTCGAAAAAGGGGGATAACTCCACCAAAAAATGTCGGACAGATGTCATAATCGCAGGTGCACAAGCTCCCATGGTACTAAATATCTGTGCCATGTTTTTAAAAAATTGACCGAAAAATGTAGGAATAAAAGCTCGGACAAAAGTATACATGTTGCGAAAAAGGGGGGGATAACTCCACCAAAAAAAGTCCGACAGACATCATAATCGCAGGTGCACAGGTTCCCATGGTGGTTGATGCCTGTGCCAAGTTTCACGGAAATTGATAAAAAAAACGACTGAGAAAAACTCCGGACAAATTTGTGTCCACGGACGGACGACGGACAAGCGGAATCCAGTATACCGCCCCTAACTTCGTTGCGGGGGGTATAATAAATACCAGGAAATATCCAGTGTGTGAACGAACCCTAACTAACCTTAACCAATAGATGTGTGGTTCTATATTTTACAAAGCAATAATGAGATAATCTTAAAATATTTCATTGCTATCAATCAATATCCAGTCTAGTGATGTAATCAAGGATATCTAAGCCAGGTAATGGTATTGTAAGTGCATCAAAGGACAGCACCACCTACGCCAGGGCCCCAGGGGATGTAATATGTTACTGTGGGAGGGAACTTCGTTTTTTTTAGCAAAATTAATAACATGAAAGATTTTTTCAGCAGATGAGGAATGTTTTCTCAAAATGTCAGCATGACACGAACGCCCACATAACTCGAAAGTTTCCATCACATGGAAGACTTTGAAAGGTACCATCACAAGGAAGACATCCAGTTGAAAGAAAAACTTCATTTTGATCATTTGCAATCAACAATTCTGGCATCGTGCCAAACACATCCAGCGGCCACCTTTACTTTCTGGAAGAGTGAACTACACGGATTTACAGTAGGTTATCGAGAAATTACGTGACAACCAATTGTATGAGTGATATGAGAAAATAAATTTTCCAGGGTAAACACCAAAATCAACTAATCCTTTGCTATAAGTCTATGAGTTTCGAATCTAGTAATTCCTCATTCAGGACCAAATGTGGTTTGTGAAAAGGTGTGGATTACCTCACCTTTATATAGCCCATTGTGGGGAGAAGCTTCGTTATGATTGACGACGTTCGCCATAGTATCGATGGGGTTAGCCATAGGTCAGTGTGTGGTTCTTATTTGTGGTTCTTTCAAAGTTCTCATATATGGTTCTCTTGTGGTGACAGTGGTTCTCATATATGGTTCTCATGTGTGGTTCTCAGATGTCATGATCAGGATGGTTCTCATGTTTGGTTCTCACATGTCACATTTAGGGTTGTTCTCATGTGGCTCTCATGTGATTTTCATACATGGTTCTCATGTGCAGCATGATATAAATAACATTTCATAACTTTAGAACATGCCTAGAACAATCCACCTGGCCGATATTAACCACAACAAAGACACTCCAGTAGCATTCCACTTCAATCTACCAGACCATGATATAAACAATCTTTCATAGCAGGAGATCATCATCGTCATTATCGAGATCATGAATCGTGAACCAGAGAGCGAATCAGGAACCAAACCCCACTGGGTTATCGCCCACTAAATACTGACCCCACTTAGTTTGAACTTTTAGTCATATCTCTATGATTGACAACCAATTGTTTTACAGTATTTCGTGAATTGACAGCTTATGATTAAATTTTTTTCACAACATTTTATTATGAATACTAGTGTGATTTGGGCCATCCCCCATTTTCGAGAAAACATAATGATAAGTTCTATCAGTATTGGGGGCAAAAGGGGGCACAATGTGGCTTTATTTATAGAATAGCAAGAAATACTTTTCATATATCAGAAAAAAACAGCATTGTTAAATTATCCGAAGAAGAAAATAAATCCATTGACTTACTAAATAGAGTTAACTTTTCATGACAGGAACTGCGCTGGTGCAGCATTAAAGATGCTGTGCCAGTGCATTCTCTTATATATGCGAGTCTCCCATAGGGAGCCTCGCATATATAAGAGAGTGTACTAGCTTACAAGGTCAATGTAAATATTGTTAGGCCAATGCATTCTCTTATATATGCGAGGTTCGGGAGACTCACATATATAAGAGAATGCATTGCAACAGGGTTTTCGCAAAATTTCACGAAGCTCCAGTCATGGAAGGGTTAAATCTTTTTGATAAGAAACCCTATTCCAGAAAAAGAATGGTTAATAGACTCACAGAAATGATTTGATCGCCCCTCCTCAGCTCCCCACTGAGGTCAGCGGGTCCACCAGCTAAGATGAATGATGTGAAGATCCCTTCACCATCCTCCCCACCGACAATGTTAAAACCCAAACCAGTTGAGCCTTTCTTCAAGGTAACTTTACGTGGTTCTCTGAAATATAAAGAAAAGAAAACGGTAAAGATTCACATTCAAGACCGATTAAATAATAAAAACAACTGTTAGCAAATCACTAGTTATTTTCCAAACTCAAAGACATTGTATCGCTGGACGCCAGGAAAAATATAGCATTGTTTTTCTTTATACATATGGGCACCTAGATATGGGCACAGTCCTTCGATTTTGAGGCGCGCAATTGCGCTTGCGCGCCTTGGCGCACGCGGATCTAAAAACCAGCGAGTTATTAAATGCGCACGCCGAAAAATTTAAATGCGCGCGTCGGAATTTGCAGCCAGTGAACGAGATTTTAACAAACAGCACATCAATGGTTAAACGCCGACAAGACTATTCACCGTGTATCTTTCTCAGTAGCGATGACGTTGATTACGAACATAATAACAAAGATCAAAGCGGCCGCCGGCGTCTTTCTCACTCAATGATTGGGGTACACCTCGTCACAACTGCTGCACGTGCGAGTTCCCGCAAAAAACAGTGTCAATTCTTTGGCAGCCTCGTTTGATGTTTCGGCATGCGAGATTCGCCGATTCATTTGAATATTATTGGCATAGATTAGGTTTTGAGTTTAACTATACTTCGAAGCTATACTTCGAAGCCAGTATCTCTCGACTCGGAGAAAAACGAAAAATGGACATTGGAGCCTCCTCAAATACCGACTATATCAAAACGAAAGAGAGCCCCGGTTGATTCGTCGGATTCCGGTGAATCTGATTGCGGTAACGATTCCACTTCCGAGTTTGAAGTTTTAAGCGACTGCGAGTCTGGTGAGCATGCGCTCTCAGACGCGGAAGTGGACTCATTACCGTGATTAGATTCACCTGGATTGCCAGATAATCGGATTATTGTGGACTAGATATTGTACTACAATATAAACATATGTTTTTATTTCTGTTTTCACTTTAAGTTGCCAAAGGCACACTTGGAATTACACGTGTGTATCATTATAATTGTGTTTGTCTTTATTCAGTAATCATTTCATCCATGTTAATTTGAATTGTGCTCCCGCAAAAAAAGGCGCGCGCAAATTCCAAAAGCTCCGAGCGATATATCGCGCACCTACGTTTTCCAAATTCGAAGGACTGTATGGGCACCTGTCTTATTGGGTAAGCAGTCCTCGAAATTGCCAATGGCAATAAGTAATGCCATGGGGAAACTATGTGTGGATGTACAATACATGTCTCATCACCTGTAAAATTAAAATGGCAGACTGTATTGGAGTCGACATTTCTCAACAACTGGTGTAATACCAGTATCGCAAATCAGGGACCAGCCAATAGGTTTCAAATTGGGAGAAGTCACTTCTCCTTATTTGGTTATTAGGGAGAAGTGGACTGTTATCAAGGAGAAGACATAAAAGCTACATTTCATTTTACACCTCAATATCACCCTACTATGATCCAATAATTATTATGTGACACAAGAGCCCATTTATAAAATCATTATAGTGAGTAAGAACACCACGATAATCAGTAAATATACTTTAAATATGTTGTTGGGGATAAATGCATTCTGGTACAGTAATGCCCTAAATAATCGACTCCTTAACTGCTGAGAGCTTTCCAATGAATGGCAACAAGCCATATTTCCGACTAAATCCTGAAAAGTTACCCATAATTCTGCTGCAGTTAAGGAGTCCACTATTTAGGGCATTACTGTAAATGAGAGAGAAGTCACTTCTCCCTGGGATTGGGACTATAACCACCCTCTTAAATTAGGATAAGATGTCTCCCAAGTTGCCCTCTAGGCTTGTCCCTGTCGCAAATATCTAATAAGCACTTAGGATCTCAAGGGATTGATTCTTATATAAAACTGTCCAAACTATCCATTATAATATGTACAGAGCCCATCATAATTAGTCAAATAAATTTGCTAACTTGATCATCAGAATGTAAAATTTGGATCGAAAACAATCCCAAATGTAATTGTTATTAACTAACACACTGAATTAATTGAATAGATTGATTAGAAACGCGAAGTTTGTTTGTTTCCTTTTCCTAACAAGGAAACATTGATCCCCTGTCATGTGAGTAATATACGGCTGTCTCATGGATTGTTCTACAATTGATCTGAGTATTTGGGTATTTTCATTGGCAAAAGGACAACCGAACTGAAACAGTAGAGTATGAGCTTCCCAGACAGACATGCCATAACAGTGAAGAATGTGGACCCCCCTCCCCTCCCCCTCCCCCCCTCCCCCAGGTGGTTCAGTCAGAAACATGCACAACTCAGTAGGCTGCCACCAGCCATCTACCAATGCCAGTTCGATTACTGATAAGCCAGGATTTCAAAGTTTGTCAGTTAATTACCAGGGATTGGTGGTTTCTACATGCAGTCCCAGTGAAATTAACCTTTCTATAGTGAATGGATTCTCCCACTCAGTTATTAAAGCATACATTGGAATGGTCTATTATTCATATGGAGGGGTGTTCAGGAAAAAGAAGCAGACAACAGAAAAAATAAAAGTGTGGAAGGATCCTATTTATTGGAGGGAAATGATAAGTTCCTGTGGTCATTTGTAAGCCTGAGTTTATTAAATGTGCCTGTCATTTGCAGAATGAGGTCTCCAGAGGGTGAATATAGTGATGCTATCCTGCACAGCAGGTTAGTATCACCAAATTCACCCTCAGGGACCTCATTCTGTATGACCTTATCTGCTGTGTGAGACATAGACACAGATTGAAGTTCCCAAATGGTGAATATTGTGATGCACACCCATCAGGGTTGGGGTAATTGTAATTTGTAATTGTAATTGAATGTAATTAATTACATTTTCCCAAGTAATTGGATGTAATTTGTATATAACTGCATCACTGACTATCAAGCAATCATTATCTCTTTGCCTCTATTAGAGTCATTAGCAATGCCTTCTCAAAGTTTTTCATTCATGAGGCAACATTTTACCTTGCCCAATGATATTTCTGACAAATTCAAAGCTACATGTAAACATTGTCCAACACTGATTTCGGGTTCAGCAAAAGCAACTTCAAATTTCATCACACATCTAAAGGTAAGTCATGTTGAATTTTATATTATATTATTTATATATGTTATTGTTATTATTATATGTATATGGTTTAATACACCTACAATAATGTGTATATCATCATGACAATATGTACATAATTAATACAAGTACATGTATTTGATTTAAAAAATAAATAAACATTATTGTTGTTTCTGAACATTCCCGGAATATATCTTTAAAAGTAATACATTCATTTTAAAACAATAATTGTTTTATAACATTAATAATAAATGCATTTTGTCTTCATAACAAAACCTAATTTAATCTATTTGTTTTGAGCTTAACTGTATTCACCTCCATATCTGGTCAGTGTTGTGCACTTAATCTGTGTTGCTGTCCTAATTATATGACTCCACTGCAGTATTTTATCAATGCGTTAATCCCCTAACAAAGGCAGCATTAGGCGCACTGGTGGCCTGTTTTACTTAGATACTGAACAATTTGTGCTCTACATGTAGTTGTTGTTTTATTGTTTTGTTTACATTGTTTCACTGTGTTACATTAATTTGCTTTTATATTTTATGTATATCAATAAAGTTCATCAAACACAAATTGTAATTGTAATTGAACCAATGTAATTGTAATTAATTACATTGCATTTCCAATGTAATTGTAATTGACATATTTCAATGTAATTGTAATTAATTACATTGCAATGTAATTGACCCAACCCTGACACCCATTGAGAACCTCAATTATGCAACATCATGTTGTCTGCCAATTTGGGGATATAGAGAAACTAAACTATAAAAGAAATAGAATCTATGTGACCAAGTTTATAACCTTTCCAGAGAAGATTAGGTCTAATCAAAATGAGGTCCCCAGAGGGTGAATTTAGTAACGATAGCCCACTATGCGCTAAATTCACCCTCTGGGGTCCTAATTCTGCAAATGACAGGCACACTAAATTCAGGCTTGGTCGTTTGTTGAACTTATTATCTGAACATTTCCTATGGGAGCTACTCCTCAATGAGTATTCAGTAAACAAAGGTTAACTCTCATTCCCCCACCAATAAAACTGAATGAAATTCATGGCCTGAGACAATGCGCGACTATAGTGCTTTGATGAGATCTGCATTGGAAATTCCCGTTCAAGTTTGCAAATAGTGTGTCTGTCATTTGCAGAATGAGATCTCCTGATGGTGAATTTAGTGAGGCTATCCCACATGGCAGGCTAGCATCAATAAATTTACTCTCTGGGAACTTCATTCTGCTTTGGCATCAACTGCTATGAGAGACCTGGGATCAGATGGAAGTTCCATAGTTGAAGTTGATGATGTTCACCCATTAGTCACCTAGATTACGCATTTTATCTTCTGAAAATTAGGGATATAGAAACTTCCAAGAAGGGAAAAAGTAACTAAAACATGTTAATTTAAGACCATAGATACTTTCCAGAAGAAGAGGCCTAAGCAGAATGAGGTCCTCAGAGGGGGAATTTGATGATAATAGCCCGCTGTGTGGGAAAGCATCACTAAATTCACACTCTGGGGACCTCATTCTGCAAATGACAAGACACTATTTGCAGGCTTGTTCCCATTCAATTCGGTTCACATGACTTCCGGTCACCTCCCTATTAAATTCACATCTACTGTATTCTCTTCAAAAATATGTCATGGAAAACTATTTTAATTCTAGGAATCCCTGACAAAACAGTTACAGTAATGCCCTAAGTAATCGACTCTTAACCAAGCAGAATTATGTGTAACTTTTCAGGAATTAGTCAGAAATATGGCTTATTGCCATTCATCGGAAATATCTAACGGAGAGCTTTCCGTTGAATGGCAACAAGCCATATTTTTGACTAAAACCTGAAAAGTTACCCATAATTCTGCTGTGATTTAGAAGTCGATTATTTAGGGCATTACTGTATTTGTACACTAGAACAGTAATTCATACTGGATGTAATCTATGTATTTACAATTTTCCCAGATGACCAGAGATGACTATTATTAACCCTTCCTTGACTGGAGCTTCCTGAAATTTTGCGAAAACCCTGTGCCAATGCATTATCTTATATATGCGAGTTGCACGGCACAGAATCTTTAATGTTTCACCAACGCAGCTCCCATCATGAAATGGTTAAGACACTATAACTGTTCACTATTATATCAAATGTAACTATTCATTACCTCACTCGAACCAAAACTAAACTCATTAATTAACACATATGCAAATTGATAAAAAACCTGAGATATAAATTTTTTATCAAAATGATGAGTAGTGCTGTTTTGAATATAACATTGTAAATGAAAATAATTTCAGACTAAAACCTGAAAGTTACCCATAATTCTGCTGTGGTTAAGGAGTCGATTACTTAGGGCATTACTGTATTCTGGATACCCTGACAGTTGTTTGCAGACAAGAATATGACTCACAAAATGATGTACTCTATGTTACTACAATGATCTCAGAGGACGAGACAAACCAACATTAAATCTCGGTTAAATGTTCACCAAATCACTGCTCCCTATATGCAACATGTTTGGGAGTTTTTCCCACCCATTATGCAAGGAACAAAGTTCTATAATGTTGCCACATTAATCTTTCAACAATTCCTTTGAATTGATCTGCTCATGCATGACTCCAATTACAATAAATAGCTAACAACCAACACAGTGTAACAGAACAACTCTTCATTTAAAATGCATCAGTTAGTATCATTGTGTATTTCGACCACTTAAAAATCTATATCCTCGGTTTATTTGAGTGATTCAGATTGTTTGAAATAGCAACTATCATGATGCATCACTGATATTGTATGTAGCCAATACTCATCCTTATTTAATGCCACATGGCGGTTTGCGGTCCAAAATACACCAAATACAAAACACGCCTAATTCCCAAGCCACCCTCTAGGCTGGTCGCTGCTAAAATAAGCTCTTTTCGACAACTGATAGACATTTTGTTGAATGAAAGCTGCATCATCATGGAAAAATAGAGGAAATGAGCTTAAAATATTTTTTTAAATTGGCATCGCTTTTCATGATTTTCATAGCACAATTTGCATTGCGATACTACTTTAATAAATCACTCCCTGTCCTATCAGTATTGTACAGATATGAATATAGACAGCAATGGTCACATGTGCTCCATGCAGTTCTTCTCACATGTAAGAGCTTGTAGAAACAGTGGTATGTCTACTGGAGAAATATCTTTCGGTGTTGCTCTCAGAAAAACCTAACATATTGGCCTTCGTTATAGGTTATAATTTAGAATTATCAGTTACCAACTTATGAAAATTTCATCAAGAAAATACAAATTGTAAAGTATAATGATATGGAGGATGTCCAATGAGTTATGTTGGGATATAAGATTTTTATGAAATGAGTTTGATAAATTTTATTCACAATGAGTCAGGAATATATAGTCCCCCAATTTGCCTCTTTGTTCTTGTGTCTATTTTCGTTAGTACAACGGAGTTGGACAAGAATTTAACTTCAATGAATAAAGCAATCATTTTGCATTGTCTGGTGTTCTTATCATGTGCAGCTTTACAAAATAGTATTAATCCACTTGATTTAATGTGAAGTAATTTTGTTGGCGCAATGCCACGTTGGCGGGAAGCACACGGCTATTCGTCACTAGTGAGAGATAAGGAAATATGCAATGGCTTTTTTAATGATATAAATAGGGATTTCATGTGATATAGTATGAATGCAATATTATCCACAAAACACACTTTTTGTGAGACGAGCGTTTGTTTATATACAGTACGTAAATAGTGAATGATAAGCAAAACACTCAAAACCATGGCAAATTTTTAGAAGAGTGATTCATGGTGACCCATTCAACACCAAAATCTTGAGAGGCGATGATTAGTAAGCGCTATACCGGTATGTTGTAAACAACCTGGTGGCATTTCTAACCAAAGTTCACTAGTGGGGTCTCCCTGATGTTGAGTGTTAATTTTGCTTATCATAAAAATCTTTACTTACTGTTTGTTTACATAACATGGCGTTTGTTTACATAACACAAAGTACTAACACGACAATAACATTCAATTTACGCTATATTTATGATTGGTATAAGAATAAAATTTGTCTATAATATTCTTTCTGTTTATGGTGGTTACCCACCACCAACGCTTACCAAATTTTAATTCTGCTTGAGGTTACCAACAACTAAATCATTTCCCATTGGAAACACTAAATGTTAATTCTAAGTCCCGACGGTGACTTGTAGTAGCAATATTGATTCACACAGGCAACTTTGTCAAGAACTTTGACAGAGACAGCATAAAGTATAATTTCCCAGTTTTTCTCTGAACTAAAACCTCCACTGTCCACAACAAACTTATGCTTTGCACAAAATTCATGTTCTTAGAAATATTCACAGTCTTTCCACAAATTGTGCGTAGCAACAGAAAGTTCACGGCCACTTATAGAAATGTGTATCTAGGGTGCGATTTTCTTCTCTAGGCCAAACTCTGGCTCAGGGTTATTTTTTTCATCAATCAATTATACACAATAAAGAGCCAGAGTGTTTTAATGTGGAGTCACTTAAGGTTCCTTACATAGATGGAAAGAGGCACAACTCTATTAATTCATTTGCTTTTAACCTTGAGTGACCTGCAACAACTTTCTGGCTTCAGTTAACCTACTAAGTGAATGTCTTAAATAATCAACCCCTAATCCACAGCAGAATTATGGGGAATTTTTCAGGATTTAGTCGGAAATATGGCTTGTTGTCATTCATTGGAAAGCTCTCACCGAGAGAATTTGTTAACAGTCAAAATCCCATGACCACATTGAAACCACTGTTCATTTCTTATATAACCTGTAAAACAATCAGAGCCCATGCAGGGAACAAAGGTGCACACGCAACTATAACACGCCTGTGTTATCCCACTTTATAAATCTAGCTACAGAGGTTTCAAATGGGATATGAATATCACAATGTCAAGGCATCTAGTAAATGTTCAATCATCAATACAACTTGATGTGGATTATCGAATCAGTTTCGCCCCCCTGTGATTGGAAAATGGGTTTTTCAATATTTGATAAAGTTTAATTGAAATCATTACAACCCCAAGGATTCCGACATAAATAATATATGAGAGTATTGATGTGTCCACCTGCTCAGAAATGTTGTCACCCTCATATTGGTAATCAATGGTGTTCTAGAAGACATGAGCATTCTTAATGGCACACTAGGTTCCCGCCACTTAGATACATGAGATCTATAGATTCAATTAGAAGGATATATAGAGTACGTCAATTATGGACTGACACAAACGATTAATGAAAAGTACAGGAAATCCATACCATTAATAGTGCACTCATGATGCATGCAGCGAAAATCTCTGCAGTGAAATAGAGCGAGGAATTCCAGAAAATTCAGGGGTGTAAGAACAACCTGTTTGTTTTTTATGAGGAATGCAATTATTATTTGGAATCTTTAGACTTAAAATTACACTCTATAATGATCTCTGGGGCTGCAATGATTCATTGCGATTCAGATGCATCGTGTTTTGAAGTTTACGATACAATGCATCATATTGGGAGGGTGTGATGCGATGCAAAAACAATTCATGTATGCAGAGTCAATAGTCAGTGATCCAAATTTTTCCACTCAAAACTTCCCATCTGGGCAGATCTGGGGACTGTATTATCTATTATACTAGTAGTCTACTAATACCTGGCCATGCATTTTGGTCATTTTAGTTAGGTCTTGTAATTTACTTCAGTGAATATGCTGCTCAAGATGAACACTGATCAGAATATACATACTATAAATGATTAAGTGGTTCATCAAGTTTTCACAGCCGTCAGTTGCCAAAAATTTGCATCGTGATGCGTATTTTTGATAGTAAAATTGCAATTCACAAATCTGAAGGTCTGAATTGTGGCAGCCCTAATGATCTCAGGCCTTGATCACACGCATATGTGTGAAAGACGTAATTGCAAGTAACTTTCCTTATCCAAGGTACAGTAATGCCCTAATTAATCGACTCCATAACCACAGCAGAATTATGTGTAATTTTTCAGGATTTAGTCGGAAATATGGCTTGTTGCCATTCATTGGAAAGCTCTCCCCGAAAAGTTACACATAATTCTGCTGTGGTTATGGAGTCGATTAATTAGGGCATTACTGTAACTACTAGTGACGTGATATTTAGAAACACGCCAGGACACATTTATCAGTGTGTGTGTCAATGAGAGGCATCAAGCCAGAGAATAAGGTGCCTGTTATTTGTAGAATGAGGTCCCCAGAGGGTGAATTTTAGTGACACTATCCTGCAGAGTGGGCTAGCATCACTAAATTAACCCTCTGGGGACCTCATTCTGCTTCGGCCTCATCTTCTCTGGAAAGTTTCTTTATTATCAAATTTCTAAGAGAAACTTCTTCACATAGATTCTATTTCTTTTTTAGTTTAGTTTAATTGGCTGATGACACAAAATCGAGGTTCCCAATGGGTGTACATCACAATATTCACCATTTGGGAACTTCAATCTGAGTCTATGCCTCCCATAGCAGATGAGACCATGCAGAAAAAAATCCCCAGAGGGTGAAATTTGTGATGCTAGCCCACCTTGAGGGATAGCGTCACTAAATTCACCCTCTGGGGACCTCATTCTGCAAATGACAGGCACACTAAATTCAGACTTGAGAGGCATACCTAGAATCCTTCAGTGATCACCCGTTAAAGTATGAACCAGACTCCCATTTGTTCAACTTCATAAATCTAATGAGAACTGGATTGCAATGAGATAGTGCCTCTCTAACTATACAATGAAAAGGAGGACAGCAAGTTAGCAACATCTTTTTCTTGGCAAAGAAACTGCAAAAGCCTTTTGGCCAAATTGGACAAAATTGAATTAAATGGAATTGGAGGGAAATCACAGATGCAGATTAGCTGCGGACTAACTTCCCATGAAACATTGTTATAGCTATCGAATCAATCACCAATGCTCTCAACTGTGTGTGGACGCATGACTTCAGGAATACCAATAGAGCCACTTCTGAGCCTACGTGACTGCTGAATGGAAATCTCAGAGCCATAGAAAGAAACCAATGGGAGAAATCAAAGTCATACTGAAAATATCCCGCAGCCATCTTAATTCAGATTGTTTGGCTTTGGCAATCCGCTACAACAACCCTTTGCCGTGTCCCAGTTTGCTTCAGTAAATTGCTCCGGCATTGCTGATTGAAATCTAGTAGTCTATGATGCTGGTGGGTCCTGCTGATTCAGTTGCAATGTTGACTGACTACCACAATACCAAGAGAGCTACTGTATACTTCGGAAGTGACATGAATGCCAAAGAAAAATCTCAGACCATAGACACAAATGGGTGAAATCAAACTAATACTGAGAAGATCATATGTAGTAATCTCAATAAGTAATAGGTACATTAAATATTGATGAATTCCATTTGGGGCTTGTTAATACTTTTGTGGCTTTGATGATTATAGCCTAAAGTCTGACTGTCAAGTGCTCTGAATAATGAATAGCAAGTCCGAATCAAAATATTACCATTGTTGATTGGGCAGCAGATGAATCCCATCAGGTGGCAAATAAAGTAATGGGTCTATTTGAATCTGTGTTCTTGTGTGTTTGTGAATGATAGACCACCAAGACGCACTCCGTGAGTGACGATAGACCACCAAGACACAATTTGTTAGTGACAATAGACCACCAAGACACAATCTGTGAGTGATGATAGACCACAAAGACACAATCTGTGAGTGACGATAGACCACCAAGACACAATTTGTTAGTGACAATAGACCACCAAGACACAATCTGTGAGTGATGATAGACCACCAAGACACAATCTGTGAGTGATGATAGACCACCAAGACACAATCTGTGAGTGATGATAGACCACCAAGACACAATCTGTTAGTGCCCATAGACCACCAAGACACAATCTGTGAGTGATGATAGACCACCAAGACACAATATGTGAGTGATAATAGACCACCAAGACACAATCTGTGAGTGATGATAAACCACCAAGACACAATTTGTTAGTGACAATAGACCACCAAGACACAATATGTGAGTGATGATAGACCACCAAAACACAATCTGAGTGATGATAGACCACCGAGACACCATTTGTTAGTGACGATAAACCACCAAGACACAAGCTGCGAGTGATGATAGACCACCAAGACACTATCTGTGAGTGATGATAGACCACCAAGACACAATCTGTGAATGACGATAGACCACCAAGACACAATTTGTTAGTGATGATAGACCACCAAGACACAATATGTGAGTGATGATAGACCACCAAGACACAATATGTGAGTGATGATAGACCACCAAGACACAATCTGTGAGTGATGATAGACCACCAAGACACAATCTGTGAGTGATGATAGACCACCAAGACACAATCAATATGTGAGTGTTGATAGACCACCAAGACACAATATGTGAGTGATGATAGACCACAAGACACAATACCTGAGTGACGATTCAAACACCGAGAACAAACAAAGAACTAAGAATAATTTGATTGTTAGGCTATTCAATCACCGGTTGTCAGGGAGTTATAAACCGAACCCGGGGACTTGACTACACAGTGTTCCCAAGTCAGTTCTCAGTCTTGCATGGTTACCTGCCAGTCGGCACCAATCAAGAACACAAGATTCGAATATACACAGCCTCCAGGCTTTAAATTTCAATCCTATAGTGTATATTGGGGCCTGCAAATATTCAGGATTCGATTCGATATGGACATCGCCGGTGGTATTCAGTGTCGATACTGAATCGGATTCCCGATTCAAATATTTTATAATACATAGGTAAAGCCGAAAAGCTCACATAAGAGACTAACTGGCAAAACAGTGTAACATTTGGTGATCAAATGATAACTGGTTAACTGTACGATCATGGGTACATTGAATTGAGTCTGTATGTAGCCTGTGCCAGTTGATTGAGTGGGATTCTTTTTAGCGAATCGCGACATTGACGTCAAATTAATAGAATTGTTTCTTTTGGATAGGGCCGGCATAATCAGTCCCGACTCCCAGGCCAGTTGAATCGAGTCAATTGTGATGGAAATCTGTGTTTAATAGCCAAATCGCAGCATTGACATCGAATTAATAGCTTTACCAAAAGGCAGCGAAAGCTTCCAAGAGCAGCGGTGCTTCTTTCATGCTGAAATACTACTGGCAGTTACAGCGGATACTGCATTTTGGCTGAAATGTCACACGTATTTCCCAGCGGACACTGCATTTCCACTGAAATTGTATGCCGATTTCTCAGTGGACACGGCTTTACTACTGTTTTACTCTTTAACTTCTGTAAGTGATATATCTGTTCAGCTGATTTTTCGCTGCCTTTTCAAGCTAATTAGAGTGGGACAAGGCCATGTGACTTACAGGCCATGTGATTGTTGCAAGCAACATACTTTATTTTCTATGGCAGACATCTTGAATCAACATTTCATTGTTCCTCTCAGCTTTAATCCATGCTATTTCACAACAATCTTTTATTAATTCATTTATTCTATGTCCCTAATATTATTTATCTGACTCATAGAATATGGTAATATTGGTATTTGTGGTCATGATATCATTCTGTCAGTTATTTTCATCACTTTCAAGACTGCATGTCCTCCATGACATTACATCAATGCACAAAGAAAAAAAATAAACATATCTTTAATTTTGTTCCTTTAAATAGGCTTGCCACTATCATGATGCATTTAATATCATGCTTCTCAACCACAAGTAAATGTACATGTATATTTCAAGAGATACTGATTGATCAGTTCATAAATCCATATTTGTTTTATTAAAGCACCTCAAGCCTACCTCATCATAATGCTAATACAACACACACCAGCCATTACCGCTGAATATGCCACTGTTTATGAGCTGAATATAACACTGAATTTTCCCTGAATTAATCTCCAGCTGTTTAGCTGAATTTCCACTTAATTTTCAGTGAAATTTCAGCTAAATATACAAATGTATAATGCTGCAAAAGAGGCTGCATTTACACTAATTCTAGGCTGACAGGCTCACGGTCTCGGTCCCATTCACATTCGATGGGTAGCATATAAACATGCGCGTAGCTTGGAACAAAATACACAATTGATGAGATTGCCCATGCATTGTATGAACATGTCAAAATCACATCGATCATTCATTGTTGATTTGATCCAAGGGGAATCTCAAATGTTGATTTGTTATTATATCATCTGATTACAGAAAATTATGGTTCATGTCACATGATCTGATTACTTTAGACATGCAGAGTTGCAGACTGCATAAATACGCAGTATTTAACTCACACGAGATTTGGGTTGAACAGAATACAACAAATTATTTCTCTCATAATCCTACTTAATCAATTAGTTCATTATTAAACTTATCAAGTCAGAATCTATATCAGTTATACACACTGATAGTAGCACACAAACAGCATTTGTTAGAATATAATTACCCAGAAAACTTCCAATACCATATAGGTAAAACTCACTGCCGACTTTGGGGACCTTTGCTATGCACTAGCGGTTCGATTCGATATCGACGTTGGACAGCCGAATCAATATCAGATTTTGAACCCGTAAGCCAACGCTTTCTCTTATATATGCGAGGCTCCCTATGGGAGACTCGCATATATAAGAAAATGCACCAGCACAGGATCTTGAATGCTTCACCAGCGAGCTCCCGTCATTCAAGGGTTAATGCTGCAAGCGAAATAGTTTTGCATTCTCTTATATAATCCACAGGGAGCCTCGCCTATACAAGAGAATGCACTGGCTTAATACAAGGTCAAGGTAAATATTGTTAGACCATTGTATTCTCTTATATATGGGAGGCTCCCTGTGGGAGAATGCATTCCGGAAGCTCCACTCATGGAAGGGTTAATGCTGCATCAGCGCAGCTCTCATCATGGAAGGATTAAGACCTACAGTAATGCCCTAAATAATTGACTCCTTAACCACAGCAGAATAATGGGTAATTTTTCATGATTTAGTCAGAAATATGGCTTGTTGCCATTCATGGAAAGCTCTCACTGAGTGCTTTCCTGTGAATGACAACAAGCCATATTTCCGACTAAATCCTGAAAAATTACCCATAATTCTGCTGTGGTTAAGGAGTCGATTATTTAGGGCATTACTGTATTTAGTTCATATATATTCAATGATTTAATTAGTAGGCCATTTGGAATTTGTAAGCATAGTTTATGTTATGAGGTTACGGACAACATCAATGACTATATCAGATTATATCCAGAAAATATGTTATTATACTGGGAATCTGCAACTCTATATACATCTTTAAAATCTCTCTAGAAGAAAACATTGTCAATAAGAAAACACAGGCCAACAAAATAAACAGACAAATGAATGAATCAAAGAAATTTAGACAACCTGAATAGAGATATGTGTTATAATACAAAATATCCCAAGGTGTTACAAAAGATATATACAACTTTATCAGTGGATGATCACGGTTTCTTTATTACACTGATCATAACCTATGTTAGTTTTGGCACAACCAGCAAATGAGGATTTACTCCAACTAATTTTGCCTTGACTACTACCTGCCTGCATACATGCACAGCATTCCAGCGAATGCTGACTACTAACTGCTGCTATATATCCACTTCCCAGAATGAGTTCATCACTTCTCGTCAGTGCACTGCAGCTGTGTGGGTTGTAAATATATCTAGGTCTATAGTAAAACTCAAACCTGCAGGTGGCACAGGGCTCCACTTATCTACACGGAAGTTTAGAGGGGGATTACATGCGTTCAACAGGTGTGGTCTGATGGGCAAGCTTAAAGGTGAAGTCCTTTCATCCATTGTCTGATTGAATATTAGAACCCTTTCTATACTAAATACTTATTGATGAGTAGTTATCCCATTGAAATGTTCAGATAATAGTTCATGTTATGTTATAGCCTTATCCACATACATTTGTGTGGAAAATAGTAAATGCAGGAGAGGGGGGGGGGGGGGGAATATTCATCACCGCTCAAACAATCATGAAAATGAAACTAAAATTACCCATATTTCACAAGATTTTTGAAAATGATTTTTTTTATTCAAATTATAGACGTATCACTACATCAGTCTTGTTTTAGACAAGATATGGTGCAGCAGTTCAAAAGTTGTTAAACCATAGTCAATCAATAAGTTTTGTTTGATGTCTAATTCAGTCATTTCTGAAATATATGAAGTGTTTAGTTTAAGCTTAAACTTACAAAAATACTTTCAGACATAATACGTCAGACTCATATACAAACAATCTGACAGTCGCTGTTTTTGTATCAGACAATGTCCAATGTCAGGCAGTTAGGTCATAGGGTTAACCTTCCATGACTGGAGCTTCCTAAAAAAAATTGAAAATCCTGTGCTAATGCATTCTCTTATATATGCAAATCTCCCATAGGGAGCCTCATATATTATAAGAGATTACATAGGCCTAACAATATTTACCTTGTAAACCAGTGCTTTCTCTTATATATGTGAGGCTTTAAGAGAATGGGAGAATGCATTCCGGAAGCTCCACTCATGGAAGGGTTAATGCTGCATCAGCGCAGCTCTCATCATGGAAGGATTAAGACCTAAAGTAATGCCCTAAATAATCGACTCCTTAACCACAGCAGAATTATGGGTAATTTTTCATGATTTAGTCAGAAATATGGCTTGTTGCCATTCATGGAAAGCTCTCACTGAGAGCTTTCCTATGAATGGCAACAAGCCATATTTCCGACTAAATCATGAAAAATTACTCATAATTCTGCTGTGGTTAAGGAGTCGATTATTTAGGGCATTACTGTAGCACAGGATCTTTACTGCTGCACTAGTGCAGCTCAGGCCATTAAAAGGTTAATTCCAGGTAAGATTACATGCCTGACTGACATCTTCCAACCGACAATTTCTGATGATTTCCAAAGAAATATTGCTTGCTAATTCCTGATCTTGCTATGTCACCTGTATGATGATTTTTATAGTCTGGTTTCACGAGGCCAATGTAATTTATGTCTCTGTATTCCACACATGTGTGGAACAGCTTGGAACAATATGACACGGGCTGATACTGAGAAATGGTATGTAATAAATGTAATAAATGAATGTAATGTACCTGTGTTTTATTGAGGAATATAATGATGTGGCCATTGTGACATATTTAGTATGAACCATGCATTACAGTAATATCAACCCCTAAACCACAGCAGAATTATGGGAAATTTTTCAGGATATAGTCAGAAATATGGCTTGTTGCCATTCATTGGAAAGCTCTCACCGTGAGCTTTCCTTCCGATGAATGGCAACAAGCCATATTTCCGACTAATTCCTGAAAAATTCCCATAATTCTGCTGTGGTCAAAGGGTCATATAATTCGGTCATTACTGTATTCTTAATATAACACAGCTACATTACATTCATTTATTAATTAAAACATGCCCACAAGCCAATGATACCGAAACCGGAATATTTTTTAGGCTTCAGTCTACGCACTAACAATAGAGGAAGCAATGTTATATATTCCATTCCATGAAAGCCAACTGAAGTAGAACAATGCTCTACGACAACAAACATGAATGAACAGCACCAAAGTCAGACAAATAGCCGCCAAAGACATAAAAGGATCACCGCAATTTAATTAGTGACACATCCATCAGGGCAACCGTGTCATTGATCAGCGGCACCCCGACCAAGATCAGCAGCATCAAGATTACAGACAGTGACACAGGATCCTACGCTATACACAGCCACCTTTATCTTGGCGTTGTTGGTAATATATTTAGAATATTACATGATTTGTTTGATATTAGGCCCGATATCAGGCCAATAATATGAAACCAACCAAGTTGTTTATTTATTAATTAGATCTCCTTTTAGTATTAACTGACCACTTTTTCATATGAGTCACATCGCAAAAATGGATACCTACACGTTATTTATAGCAATGAAGTATATTTTCCGCATGTCATAAATCCATATTACTTGGATTGGAGATGTCGCAAATCAATATTACTTGGTTTAAGGGCAATATTAGCCTTGTCATCTATTATATATTTTGGAAGATCTGTCTGTGTGTGTGTGGTGTGTGTGTGTGTGTGTGTGTGTGTGTGTGTGTAGGTGCGTCCGCGACTACGTCAAACTGGGGACGTCGACCTGATTTTATGCCTTGCACTGGGGACCTAAAAAAAAATGGGGACCTAAATGAGGTCCCCATTTTTTTGCCCACTTTGAAATACACAAATGGGGACCTTGAACAAGAAAAAACTAAAATTAAAAAAGTCCCCGGTTTATGATTTCAGTCAGACACCTTCAGACTCCATCCTCACGCTGGGAGTGTGTCTCGCTAGCACAGTTCGCATTCACACACGTGTCAAGTTACTACGCATGCGCATAGGGCCTACATGTCAAATGACTGCGCATGCGCACCTAGATGCCTATGATGATACGTCACGACGATTTCTCAATATTTTCTTGGCGCGCTCGGTGAATTTTCGGATATTTATCATATTAGGATGCCATTTCGGTAAGTTTTGTTACTTTTATACATTTAATTAGCCTGACTGAATTTAGACTAGAGTCGAATGTGTCCATTAATATAATTTTCAATAAGCGTTTAGGTCTATAGATTAGATATTTAAACCCCCGATGTGTTAAAATTAAAATTCGAGGTGTTGGCATTTCGATCTTGTGGCCAAAAATTGATAACTCAGAAAAGATAGAAAATTCTCTTTTTATGCTTTCTTAAATTTCTGATTGCGAACATATGTAGGCCTACAGCGGGTCGTGTAAATCGACGACCTTAAAGTTAAAAGAACGTGGAGGAAATGTTAATGTATCGCCCTGATTTCCGTTCGCAACTTCGCAATTAGTTGATATTTTAAATAACATCACCATGTCAAACTGGGGACTTCGATGTGATATTAATTATACTCTACACTAACACTGGGGACCTCAACAAACTGCATGCAGAGTTGCAGCCCCACATCATGGGCCGCCCGAATGATTAAAGTGTAGGTCGCGACTATTTCGGTTATATGCGCGCATTTATGTAATTCAACTCCAAATAGTGACCTACTGCAGAGTAAAAGTCGCTTCTGCAAAACGCTGGCTTTGTTTTGATGCAGCGCGTCATCAAAGACGACGTCACGGAAAAATATTTTTGAATCGACGAGATCATGAAAAGCGACGTTCCGTTCTTGTGACGTCACAAGTTGAAGACTGTAAATTGTTTGTGTAACGTTGATTAAAATTGGCGGACGGAGCATGCATTTCGGTGTTAAGCTGTTCTATTTTTGTTGTTGTCTGCGACATTGTGATTTCGGATTTGCGATAGACTTTCTACCGTACATATAGCCATCGGAGTTTGAACTGTCATAATTGTTGATCAAATGTCACAGAACCACCAAATGCCGACAACAATGTAACATTCTAGAAATAATTTGGACGGTGCAGAGAGATTGTATAGCACTACTCTCGATCGGGATCCAAATAATAGCAGGGGTGGACAAAAGTAAAATATAAATAAGAGTGCGGGCGCAATATTAATAGTACAGGGGGATTGTGTGTGTTTCTGATAGACTGATACCCAGTTGCCCACATAATTCAGAGAAATAAATTGATACCATAACTAATTGATACCTTAACCACTGTAGAATATTGGGTACGGTACTTTTTCGTGATTTAGTCCACATTTGTTGTTGGCCATTATAAATAATAGCCCTATAAGTATTTCTGAACATTATTTTTACTGTTTGTAGGGCTTTCTGAACAATCACCCTCCCTCTGTTGTTGAACTAATTTCTCATAGGACCGCATGCCTACTCAAACATCAAGTTGGCGTCACTAGATTTGGCGTTTTTCAGTGATTTTTGCGATCCCTCTGAGGTTGGTGGCTTCACAATTTTTTTTCATTCCGTATAATTCTCGCTTCAGACAATTAATTTTCACATTTTATTTTTTTCATATCTGCTAATTTTTTATTTTTTTTCATTGATTATTTTTGTGTTCCATTTTTATTTTGAGCCATGTGATTTTAAAAGCACCAGCTACCGATCGAAATACCTAGATTTTAAAAGTCCGCGCATGGACTTTAATATAAGGTCGGCTGGCGAGGATCACGAAGCAATCAATATTATTTCCACCCAGCATTGCCGCAGCATTATTGATGCATATTCGGCCAACCCAAAGCGATTCATTTTTATTTAAATATGTATAAAGAACAAATACGCTTCATACTAGTTAACACCCCTATGTGGCCCCAATTTATGGAACACGTGTATTTGTTAGACCTGTTCGAGTTCGCAACGATAACCATGCAATATCATATGAATATAGGCCTATATGCCTACCCCTCGTTGGTTAAAAAATGGAATCGACCACTCAAGTAAATAGCCAACCATTCGCCCAAAAGTTCGGACGTGTCGATATGTTTACCAGTCCAGATGGCTGCGGGGTCATATAATGTAGGTACATTGCATGCACTCTGGTGGCTGATTGTACTTTCATTTTCGATTTTTCAATATAAGTATATTTAATCATTGTTAGATGTGGGAAGCCCGGCGCTATTAATTCGTCGGCGACTTTTGTTTAAAATGTACACATTTTGCTTCGGTTTTTGCCAGTGACTTACGATTTTTTAGCCGGGAAATAAACGGACATGGCTCATTCGAACCTCCAAATTTCTGTCTACTTAATTTGTAGCGACTGATACAATAGGTCGACAAATAAACGAACTTTTGATATACCGGTTTCATATGGTCTGAAAAACACTTGCCAAAGTCCCAGACATTTTCAACTTTTCGCCAGAAGTAAGATAAACGCTCTTTATTGTTACCATATCTGGAATGGATTGGTTATTTTTGCAAAAAAATCTCTAATTATTCCGGATAGTAGCATTCGACACTTTCCATTTTGTTGCTTCTGCATTTTAGTGTGACCGCGATTGGTCGTGAATTTTCCGTTTCCTGGTTAGTAAATTTGACCGAGTCATTTGCTAACTTCTGATTGGCTAAGACGAGTTCATCCATGAATATTAGCCAATCCGGTGTTATCGTGCTATTTTTATAACGCGGGAAACCGATTTCATTCATTAGTTCGAATAGTCTTGATTGACAGCCGTCTTGTTCCAATAAACGTCTGATAACAGATGCGGCCATCTTAATTTAAAATTAAGCTCCGCCCCTCGACATCTACCGGCGCTTTGTTGGGATGACATTAACTAACACGAACACTGACTTCCGGGTTGATAACACGTTTTTCGAAAACAATGGATCTAAATTAAAAATCAAGATTAAATCTACTTGAAAACGAAATGACACAAGACTAAATCATAAAATTTAACATCATTGAGTAAAAGCATAAGAAAAGAGAGTGCGCGCTCCGCATATCGAGATAAATCGATCGAATTGATGGATGCACGATATTGGGCAATAAATTATAAACTGAGTTACTCATTCACTAACAAAGTTACTAACGGATCACAAAATATATATGTTATTGAAGGGCCATTAATGCCCTATTCTATATCTGATGACAGTTGGACATGAAGATTAGGCAAGTTTTTATCACTTTATTTCACCAATCAACTTTCAATCAATACTTTCTCATATGTCCTGTCCATCTATTTATTTACTTGTTTGTCTGTTTTATCTTAATTACTCTACCTGTGAGTGTGAAGGTGACTTGATTGTCAATAAACTTATCTTTGCATATATGATAGGCCAATAGATATATATCTGTGTTGATTCGGTACGGTATTTAACGTACAAGTCATATTTATAGCTCTATTAGTTGGGTTGTACATGTATGTCAGAGGCCCCCACCCCACCCCCATGGAATACGGAATACCACTTAACACAGAGGGTGGAATACGGAATACCAGTTAACAGCCATATGGAATACATAAATTTTCATAAAAATATATCAAAACTTAATTTTTTGGAAGATCGGCGTACGAATACCGGTATATTTGGAATACCGAATACCTCCTAACAGAGGGGCCAGAATACGGCGTACCTCTTAACAGGGCATGGAATACAGCGTTCGAAAGGGGGGGTGGTGGGGGCCTCATGTATGCTAAATATGTTGATGTTCTTTGTTGGTTCTTTCAATTGATGTTATTTCACGGTGTCTGTATCGTCCAGATGATCAATTTCATTATTGTCAACTCAGTCTTGAAAAAATGCATATTTCTATTGAGAATTATTTGCTATTATTGCACAAATTATTAAATATTGAAAACAAATATACATTTGGTCAAAATTAATTATGAGCATTGAGCAGAGCCTGGTTGAAATGCTACGGTGTGGCGAATCATACTCGTCTGCGAGCGACGGTCAGAACTGATGCTATATATGCATGGTTCTATTAATGGTTTGTATTTTGATGAGGTAAACTGCTCGTAACCTCCATTGTAGACAATTTCACACCAGGTTCTATTCATAAACAAATTAGAAATTTGGCATAAGGAACTGTAGTAAACAAATGTCTGTCCAAATGACTATAGATCATTGACGACACGGCCATACATATATATACGGGTAATCCAATGTTAATAATGTAATGAGGCAGCATGTTTAACACAACCTTTATTATTAAACATTATAAAGTTAACATATTAAAGACATACAATGGACTTGTTCGGTGTCGTCCGATTTTTTTCACCGGAGTTATGTCCCTTAGTTTGCCGATTTTAAGGTCGTAAGCGCAATAACTCGAACAAATATTAACCGATTTCAATAATTTTTGGTATACGAGTTGCTTTCAACAATATCTTTGACAAGTTTGAAAACCAGTGTCGTCCGATTTTTCGCACCGGAGTTATGTCCCTTAGTTTGCCGATTTTTAATGTCGTCAACGCAATAACTCAAACCAATATTAACCGATTTCAATAATTTTTGGTATATTTTTTGTTATATTTTAATATTTAATTTAAATTTCAAATTTTTTTGCTCAAATAACACTCCCAAAAGTTTATAATTTAAGTATTAAGCCCTGTTAAGGCCTGCATATTTATTTGTGGTAATGCTGTACATAACACACCAAATAGGTGAAGAGCAAACAATTAATTAGACATATACATACAAAAATAGGTGAAAGGGTATAGATATATTAGAGAGTGTTTTGATAGAGTAAAAGAGAGTGACGCCGGGATGTTGTCACAAGAGTATTTCCCAACAGGGAGCGCCGGCATCTTGTGTATATGTGAGTTCACTGCATGGCCACATGGCTGGTGTTATAATCTAAACAGTAAACAACCCACGACAGTAATGAGATTTTAATGAGCACTTGCACCAATGCTGAATGATAACAGTGTTTTATTAGAATAACATGATAAGCCCTTCTTCTGTGCTGTGCCTTTAATAGTTACATCCCATTTGACAATGACATATCTAATTCTGATTTGGGATTATTAGTGTGTGTAATGTTATAATGTCACTGCCTCACCAGGCCTCATTGGTTCCATCATTTTGGTAAATATATATGTACCACTGTCATCATCTGATTTTCACCCAATTCGTGTTTAAGTAAATCTTCCAAGATCATTATTCTGGTTCTCATTATTTGCAGTTAACTTAAAGGAACTCTCAGGTGTCAATTAAACATACAGGTACCTAATCTACCTATAGATATTTTATCAGATTGGAACGAAATTTGGGACAATTAGGTAAATTGTGTGTTTGTTTCTGAAAATGTTCACCACTCGTGGAGAAGTTGGTTTTCACCCTCGCTAAACTCGGGTGAAAACCAAATTCTCCACTCGTGGTGAACATTTTCAGGGGATATTCTATATGGCATCAGTTGTGTGGAAGTCTGAGCTGTCCATCTGTGAGTCATACCGTCTGTAAGTCTGTCCATCTGTGAGTCTGTTCAAAATAGTTTCCGTTCAAGCTACAGGTCGTATTTCTCATCCAACTATCACCAAATTTTGTACACTTTTTCATCTCATGTATGACAAAGGTCCCCATATGGATGGTTAGGTGTGCTTTATCGAAAATATAAACGCACGTCCCCAGTTACATTCACACGCATACATGTATGACAAAGGTCCCCATATGGATGGTTAGGTGTGCTTTATCGAAAAGATAAACGCACGTCCCCAGTTACATTCACATGCGCATCCGGTTGACAAGGTCCCCATTTTGAAGTCCCCATTCTATGGCATTATTTTTAAAATGTCGCAACGGGCAACATGTCAACAGTTCGACAGTGCTATAAGGACACGGACCAATGTGTCAAATGTACAACGGAATGGAATGATTCCAACACATCTATCTCCGAGTCCCCATTTCCCGGGATTATGTCAAAGTCCCCAGAGACCCCCCTTGCACACGTATAGGTGTGTGTGTGTGTGTGTTCGCGATGAACTCGAAAACGGCCGACCCGATTTCGATGAAACTTCGTATGTGAGGTTACTATCGGTCGGGAAGTGGCATATTAATTTTCAGATCCGAGGTAAACTTTTCACGTGCCGAGGTCAAATCTGTTTTTACGCTGTGTTACGGGACTTTCATTTGAGTTCGGTGGTTACAAATCGATTCGAAACAGCGTGAATAATAAAATGCCAGTCATAATAATGACACAGTGAGAATCTTTCGTGTTTCCTCTTTCCAACGATATATAATGCGTATGTATCCGTTTTAGTTATCTGCCTCAATTATCAAGAAGAAGTGGTACTATCTTCCATCAGGATAAAAACAATGCGTAACTTCTATGACGCCGTTAGAGGTCATAACGTTAGATCATGTTAACGCTTTAACCGGCCGATGCATTTGACTGTTTCAGACGTCTTGGCGATATCTCAGGCACGTTGAAACTTGATAATTAATGAGCGTGTGTATATGAGGCGCGTTTATATACTTGAGTGGAAATCAAATCTGGTTAAACTGGCGGATTTTTACGGACGAAATTTGATGCATATATAGGGTATCTCGGTATCCGCTGGGCCGATTTCCCGGTATCCGCTGGGCCGATTTCCACAATTTTTGGGGTGTTGGTGTTTGACCCCACCTGACCTTGACCTTCAAAATGGTCAATTCAAGGTCAAAGCCCGGACGAAGTCGGGTCACCTTCTAGTCTATTATATATTTTGGAAGATCTGTCTGTGTGTGTGTCTGTGTGTGTGTCTGTCTGTTTCCAATGGACTCGAAAACGGCCGAGCCGATTTCGATGAAACTTGGTACGTGGGGGTATTTTCGGCCGGGGAGTGACATAGGCCTATTAATTTGCCCGTGCGACGTGACCTTGACCTTGAAATCGGGTCATTTCAAGGTCAAACGCACGAATATCACGGGATTTCGATGAAACTTGGTATGTGGGGGTATTTTCGGCCGGGCAGTGCCATAGGCCTATTAATTTGCCCGTGCGACGTGACCTTGAAGGTCAAATGCCCGAATATCACGGGATTTTGATGAAACTTGGTATGTGGGGGTACTTTCGTATGGGGAGTCTCATAAGCATATTCATTTGCCTGTGTGACCTTGACCTTGAAATCGGGTCAATTCAAGGTCAAATCGCGAATTCTGATGGGATTTCCACGAAAGTTGATACATAGGGTTACTTTTGTCCACTGAGTGTTTTGGACGGGTTGAGTCGGGACCCCGACCTGACCTCGACCTTCAAAATGATCAATTGAAGGTCAAATCGGGTAAAACCGGATGGATTTCGACGGGCACGTTTGTCGGGTACTTTTGTCCGGGCAGTGTTTTGGACTGGTCAAATCGTGACCCCACTTGACCTTGACCTTCAAAACGGACAATTCAAGGTCAAAGCCCGGACGAAGTCGGGTCACCTTCTAGTATGATATAACTTGAAACTATTAATAAGATATTGTGACACAGGGGTCCTACACTATTACACAGCTACTGTTTATCTTGGTGTTGGTGGTAATATATGACATGACCGTACGCTTGTGACACAGGGCCCTACACTATTAGACGGCCACGGTATGTCATGGTGGTAATATATGACAACGTGACACAGGGCCCTATGCTATTACACAGCCACCGTATATATTGGTGTTGGTGCTACTGTATATACAGTAATTCCCTAAATAATTGACTCCTTAACCACAGCAGAATTATGGGTAACTTTTCAGGATTTAGTCGGAAAGATGACTTGTTGCCATTCATCGGAAAGCTCTGACTGAGAGCTTTGTGACATTGTGACACAGGGCCCTATACTATTACACAGCCACTGAATATCTTGGAGTTTGTGGTAATATATGCCACAGTGACACAGGGCCCAGTCTGGGTGAACGTCGACTCTATATTTGAAATCTTATGAATATTTAGGTATGAGTTTACTTAGACTGCACAGGGCCTTACTCAATTACACAGCCAGGGTATATCTCAATGTTGGTGGTATTATATGACCTTGTGACATGGGGCCTACTCAATTACACAGCCACTGCAAATCTTGGTGTTGGTGGTAATAAGACAATGCCATCCAGAAGGGATTCGCTCTGACGAGATGAATGCCATATCACAGTATTGATCTTCTGTTAACTTCTGCTAAGAACAAGGAATTACTTGTAACTGTTGTTCGATTGATTAAGACATTCTCACAGTCTTAAATCAAATTATTTTCTCCTCAGACATTTAACTTCCTGTTAACGTTGCATTGTCAGCACTTCACAAGAAATCTAAAGTTGTAAAAGGATAGAATTGAAGTATTTTTTAGCTGGAATATTTGTGATTGGTAACAACGTGCTCAGTAATAGTACAGATTCCTTCGGTCTTTGATGTCTATATTTTCGAGCTTCATCTTTACAATGGTACAATGACAAGTCAAAAATTCCCAACTCAGGGTTGTATCTTTGTTTAAAAATGTTTGATATTGTTTGTTGATACAATTGGTGTAAGATAATAAATTTGTTATTTTTAATTGCATGTTTTTAAAACATGCTCAATTGAGTTCTTTCTTCAAGTTAAAAAATCACACAAAATGGTATGACTTTGGAATAGTATGCACCACGTTGTTTAGTAAACAAATTTAAAACAAATTTTTGTTGGGGTTTACTAAATTACAGAGGCTCATTGTATTAAGTCGTAATAAATAACATATTTTATTTTATGAAATATCTGAATTGTCTATTAAACTCATAGTGAATACTTCGTGAAATTTATATGACAGGTACAAAATCAATTGGTGCCTGTCATTTTGACCCGCACTAAAATTTGAGTTATTTCTAGGCTTGGGTATAAAATGCTAGTTTATTGGGTTTGATCATCGTTTCAGCTGTTATGAGCAATATCACGACGGCAGATTTGGGGGGGGGGGGGGGGGGGGGGGGGGGGGGGGGGAGACAATGCAGTTAACAACTCATGCACTGCATGTAGAAACCACCGACAACAAAGAAGCACCTCACAAACTTGTCCAGAAACACAAATCAGTTTTAATATCCTCCCTGTGTATGAATTACAAATCCTACCTTATCTGTATTCAAACCAACTTCGCCAGCACTGGACACCTTTATATGTTGGTCTAGTGTGTCATGCGCCTTACAACTGAACCACAAGAGGCCCCCAATAAGCAGATAACAGTCAGAGACAAAACCTGAGGAATCCCATTCATCGCAGGAATATGTTCACATTATAAATTAATCTGTCATGACTTGGTAAAGGTCAAATCCTTTATACTGCTGTACTCCTCAATTAAAAAGGAGATTTAGTTAAAAAAAAAAAAGAAGGAATCAGCTATCTTGTCATTTTATACTCTTGGTGAATCCTGGCAAACGTCATGGTCAGAAGTCATGACACATGACAGTTGGAAGTCAAGAAACAGTATCATATCTAATCATGTCTGGAATTCTTGAATTTGCGAGTTAATATTCTCAGAATGCTGATCATGGAATGGATGATCAATCCATGATGATCTCGACACAAGGGCTGATGGGATCATGTTACATGGTACCAGGAACCAGTCTATCAAACTATATAGAGTTACGGTCACACCTCAACATTAAATGTGTGGCAATAAACATACAGGGGAGTCACTAAAAATAAAACTGGCAGACCACATGAGGGATGGTATTAACCATTTGTCAGAGAATGGCGCAGGTTGCCCCGATAGACTGGTCCTTGTCTAATTTAACAGACAATCCAGACCATTATAGTGACTTAACGGCATGAGTGTACTGAGAACTAAGATGGTGAAGTCAGGAAGTTAACAGATCCAAATCGAACACTTTCGCCAAGACCAGCTCATGACTAGTAACCAATTGAGCATTTTATTTGACCAGTGACACAGGATGGACTTTACAAGATAGTGCCAAGATCTACAACAGATATGGCATGAGTGATAAATGTTATCAAATGAATGAAGTGTTGATGGTGATGCAATGTGACAGGAAGTTACCAGACCCCAATCAGAGCCACTTTCAAGGCCCACTTAATTTTCAAATCACCAGATCACATTTTATCACATAATTTGGCCATAATAGCAGTTTCATAATTATCGGTAATAGACACGTTTAATATCAGTGCGTGCGATGACGTCACGGCGTTCTTCAAATAACTTGCGATCGCTGTAGTATGATTGTTGTTTTCGATGAATATTTCGCGTTGCTTCGGGTTTATTTGATCATGTGATAAAAGGTATCTCACACTCGTCCTATTTTATACGTAATTTATCAACCTCGTCCTCTAAATTCTATTTGAGCCTCGGTAAACCTCGGCTCAAATCGAATTTAGTGAACTCGGTTGATAAATTCCGTATAAAATAGAAACTCATGTGAGATCCTCTATATATACAACATTTTCCATATTATACCATTTGAAAGAGGAAGCTCTAAGTAAGGGTTAGAGCACAAGAATTGTTCTTTACCAGAATCAATTGAGTTGAAGACAAGATTATTCTGGTATGCAATCAACTGGAAATGTGCTATTGAGCGTGTTTTGACCATGACGCACAATCCATGCGCTGGCCGCGATTGGACACAATAGCCGGTTAGTCACGCCCAAACAACGTGATTAACATGCACTGATCGCCGTTGAATACGAATTGATATGTCTGAAACAACACGGACTGGTACCACTTTAAAGCACCCGTGCGATTTGTCTGTTATGAGTTGCGTGTGTCTAACAATGGGATAATCACTGAACTATTCCATCGCAAGCCTTGGGAATTGGTGTGCTTTACCAAAAATCAGGGAACGATTGTAACAATGGGATTGTGCTCTAAAACATTGTATTATCAACTGATCTGGTTGATTAAACTGGGAACATGTTGACAGTAACAGTTGTTTTTGTCAAGGTACCGAGGTATGTTCTGTGCTTAATTTTGATCCGGACTGCACTGTAAAGTCTATTCTCAGTGGAAGGGGAATAAATGAATTCTGATGTATTCTGGGTTGACAACGGGGGAAGTCTTGGAACGAATCTGAGAATCTCCATAACTTGGTGGACACTCCTGTTCTGTATTCTGGTGGAATAGATATATTTTTGGTTCCTCTTCCAAATGGTATACAATATGGAATATGTTATGTTTTATGTTATCTGGGTATTCAAAAATTAAGTGGGCCTTTAAAAATATACTGTTTGCAGTCAATGTTACCCACCCTGATACTGATATGATTTAGATATATAATCTATATAAGCAACAATGTGCGCACGTTAAAGATCCCTACCGTGGCGAAGAAGTCACGGGTTCGGCAAAAAACTTCCTGGAAAAATTATGGATCTACTCGATCCCGTCCTGTAAAAGCCAGCCTTGGTCACTAGGACGTAACAACTACAGATACAGATATATTTTTTGGGAGCTGGGGAGGATGTTTGTAGATGTATTGGTCCTCTGCAACATATAACTGTGGAGGTGATTAATTTAAAAAATATTTTCCAGCCCATATCATGAATTAGCAGACATGCAAATACAGACCATTGCATTTATTTGTAAACATTCTTGGTATATGTGATACAAAAATTTACATCTGGTAGTGGACGAAATAAAAGATATTTTCATTTTGAAATGACCAAAAAATAATTTAGTTTGTTGCGAAGGAGATTTCAGCTTGGTTAATTGGGGTTTATCATCCTTTCATCTCTTAGGCGATGTCATGATGTCAGATTTTGAAATTGAGAAAAAAAACGCGGACTGCACCATGGTTAATTTCACCAGGAAACCACTGCACATAGAAATTATTGACCCCCAGAAAGTACATTTACAAACTTTCCCAGTTAAATGAATAATTAAGGTTATCTTCCAATTGCCTGAATCATAAATCTGTGCATATCAAGGTGTCGAATAGGCATTATCAATGCTGGATGTCTTGTTGGCATAATGTGCCATTCACTTTACAATAGAGCCAATTTGGGCTTGAGGTATCCTATCCAAACCACATATATAACCACTGACACATTGACACATGAAGTACATGGAGTACACAAGATAAAGCTGAGATCTACTCCAGATATGCCATGAGTAATACATGTTAACAAATGAATGTGACTCACAAGTTAAATAATTCAATTCTGTCTGTCAATTGAGCAATTCGTTGAATTGACAGAGCTTTTTATCTGTAATTTTTATAGGCCATGCTCAATCTGCATATCAATGCACTGATCTCATGAAAGCCAATTCACATTATTGACATCCTGAATTAGCATGAGGCTGAATTTATTGATTTATAATAGGGTCTTGGTGACCTGGAAACGAATAATGAAACCTCTGAGACCTGAATACTTGCTGACGGGCAGTTACTGGATTCCCATTCATTAACCCTTTACCCAACAAACCGGCCAAAAACGCCCAAATAAAGCTTCAACAGCCTAAAATATCTTCGGTCTGTCTCAATAACACCATACAAATATGGATATCATTGGAACCGGTTCATTGACCACATTGTGATGGTTACAGTTATGCCCTGTGCCAATGCATTCTCTTATATATGCAAGTCGACAATAGGTCGCCTCGCATATATAAGAGAATGCATTGGCCTAAAAACATAAAATAACAATTTTTATAATTTTTCTACATTCTTTGACAATTTTATCATTTTTAATATGTGTTAAGCCAATGAATTCTCTTATATATGCGAGGCGACCTATGGTCGACTCGCATATATAAGAGAATGCATTGGCACAGGGCCGTTCTGTTGGGTAAAGGGTTAATTTGTAGGGACATTCAGACAACCATGGTATATTGATAATATTAGTCGGGAAGATATTTGTTTGTTTCTTTTTTTAAGGCCTGATTTGCCGAAATAAGGTCACATCCCCTTGAAAAAATAGTGTCAGTATCAGTCAGTATGGAATGCTTTTTCTTTTGCTTTTTACAATTTAAAAAAAATAATTATATTGTTCATATTTCTTATGACAAGGGAAATTACATCAACTCTTATTTCATTCCCATGGGTACCACAAGAAAGCTTAAGATTTTTGTTGATATGTTCATTTATTAAAATATTTGTTATTGTAGATAGAGACTCCAATCAGTCTTTTTTTTTTAACCCAATGCTACCGAAAGTAAGGTAAATTAAGTAATTATGCTTTTTCACTTCTCATTTCGAAATTAATTGTAATGGTAATTGCAGAAAGTGCCAAGAAATGATAATAGTATAATGCATTACTTTGCAAAGTAATGGACCCAACCCTGGGTGTGGCATATGTAAACTAAAACTTCAGCTTTAAACATAAGTTGATGAAGTGTTTTACAATTGAATAATATATAATATAAGGCTTAGGTTATTCATTATTTCATTTGAATATTCTTATAAATGATTGTATGGGAATCCAGAATATTTATCTGCCTGTCATTTGATTAAACTATCAAAACATCCCTACAAATGAAGTACAGTAATGCTCTAAATAATCGACTCGGCAAGAGCTTTCCGATGAATGGCAACATGCCATATTTCCGACTAAATCCTGAAAAGTTACCCATAATTCTGCTGTGGTTAAGGAGTCGATTATTTAGAGCATTACTGTATGCTTTATTCTCTCATCCAAATAAACACATGAAAATTACATGTAACAGATATTGAGAATGAAGGATAGACCATTCCATTACATAATGTTAGAACTCAATGAGAGAATGCATTTAGTATAGAAAGGGTTAACTGTTAACCCTTTCATGATGGGAGCTGCGCTGGTGAGGCATTAAAGATCCTGTGCCAGTGAATTCTGTTTATATATACGTGAGTCTCCCATAGGGAGCCTCCCACATATAAGAGAATGCACTGGCTTACAAGATCAAGGTAAAATATTTTTAGGCCAATGTATTCTCTTATATATGTGAGGCTCCCTTTGGGAGACTCGCATATATAAGAGAATGCATTGGCACAGGGTTTTTCGCAAAATTTCAGGAAGCTTCAGTCATGAAAGGGTTAATGACTAATCTCTTTATTATATTAGTTGTTTCCAAAGTAATAGAACAGGTGTAGAATAGAAAAGAATAGTTTTAATGTCAATCAGGATGCCCTTGACTGGGTAGTGGAATTTAATAATACAATACAAGCTCAAATATAAAATGCTGATTCTAAATGATTCATTGATTTTCTGCCACTGACAGTGCCACCCAACACATGTATATAAACCCTCTTAACAAATGTTAGCTGTCCCAACAACACATCCAACAAATAAAACTCCCCTAAAAAAATGTTAGTTGTCCAAGGAAAATCACTGAAGTCATTAACTTTTCAGGATTTAGTCGGAAATATGGCTTGTTTGCCATATTTCAGACTAAATCCTGAAAAGTAACCCATAATTCTGCTGTGGTTAAGGAGTCGATTATTTAGAGCATTACTGTATGTGTTAGATAATTATCTCATAGCCCAAAGAATTCTCGTGATATTCATTCTTTTCAAAATAGTTGCCAATTCAATTGTTTTATTGAATTTTGGGAAAAGTTTTATTTGTAACGTGAATTGAAACTAATTTATGTTTTCTTTAAACATAATAATTCTAATCAAAATTGATATCTAACACTACATAGTTTGGTGAGATGAGTCAGCTATATCAATTTATTACCCAGAAACTACATCAAAAGTACTACCAAACGAGATAGCATCTTTAATTTGATTAACCTTTTTTCTTCTTCTGTGGCATCAAACAATTATAGATCACAACTTATATACAGTACACTCCAAAATAAATAACCTTCAAAGAAAAGATTCCTCAACTCAAATATTATTCAAGATCGAAACCACAAAAACAATATGGAGGAGCGTCCAATTGAAGCAAATGGTTTTAATCAAGTCTGAATTTAGTGTGTCTGACATTTGCAGAATGAGGTCCCCAGAGGGTGAATTTAGTGACGCTAGTGGCTGGCATCACCAAATTCACCCTCTGGGGACCTCATTCTGCTTAGGCCTCAACTACTATGGGAGACCTAGGATCAGATTGATATTCCCCAGTTGAAGTTGGTGATGTTCACCCATTAGTTACTAGTATGCATTTTATCATCTGCAAATTAGGGGTAATAGAAACTCAACAGAAGGGGAAAGTTACCCATAATTCTGCTGTGGTTAAGGAGTCGATTAATTAGGGCATTACTGTACATTTTCCAGATAAACAATAGTGAGTCCACTTTACTCAGAAATGACGATATGAGACATGACCTGAAGCAGCAAGACACATGTCATCTTATAGAAAGGAAATATGGCAAGAAGTTATACGGTACTTGTAATAACTAATACAAACACATGTCAGCATTCTTTATCAGTGCAATAAGTACACTTCTCAGCAGAACAAAGCGAGCGAAAATAACAAGGTACATATTCATGAGCAATATGCTTTGTACTCTAAAAAATGAGTGTAGCATCCCTCTCCACCAAATTACTGACAGGTAAGTATAGACTGGGGCAGATACATCCAATGGATAGCATGGTATTAATTCATGGCAGAGGCAGGAACCAGGCCAAAAAGCAGTCAAATGAGTTATTAGCAGACTAATTACCATAGCTCTAGTTTATTCTTAGCACAGTATCAATGTCTACTTAGTGTTTACTACAATAGATTATATGAATATATTCTAAAAATGTGACTTTTTAATATGGATTAGATGGTACCCCAAGACCAAGCCTTAGTTTAGTGTGCCTGTCATTTGCAGAATGATGTCCCCAGAGAGTGAATTTAGTGACGCTATCCCGCACAGCGGGCTAGCATCACTAAATTCACCCTCTGGGGACCTCATTCTGCTATACTTTTATGAACCCCAACCCTCCAATAATTATAGATCTTGAAAACAACAGCAACAATATTTCCCATTTATGTTTATCCCTTTCATGACAGGAGCTGTGCTGGTGCAGCATTAAAGATCATGTGCCAGTGCATTTTCATATATGTGAGTCTCCACAGGAGCCTCGCATATATAAGAGAATGCACTGGCTTACAAGGTCAAGGTAAATATTGTTAGGCCAATGTATTCTCTTATATATGCGAGGCTCCCTATGGGAGACTCATATGTATAAGAGAATGCATTGGCAGAGGGTTTTCGCAAAATTACCATGCACAGCAGGCTAGCATAACTAAATTCTGGGGACCTCATTCTGCTTTATAGGCCTCATGGCCTCTGGAAAGTATCTTTATTAACAAGTTTTATAGGTTCTTCAGAAAGTTTCTTTTCCTTTTTTAGTTTAGTTTCTCTATATCCCCAAATTGGCAGATGACACATTGCATAATCAAAGTGCCCAATGGGTGTACATCACCATCTTCACCATCTGGGAACTTAAATCTGAGTCTAGGTCTTCCATAGCAGATGAGGCCATGCAGAATGGGGTCCGCCAGAGCATGAATTTGAATTTGCTAGCCCACTGTGCGTGGTAGCGTCACTAAATTCACCCTCTGAGGACCTCAATCTGTAAATGTCCAGCACCATATTTTGAAGCCTGTTTCTTGCTGAGGATTTTTTTTTAATTTAATACGAATATCGATTACAAAGCTAAAAATAGTCTTGAGCCCACAAGGTTCAACTATTTGTCAACCACTATGACATTTTCCGAAGACCAATGTGACATTTGCCGATAGCCAATCTGACTTCTGTTAATAATAATCTGTCCCATCAATATCTTGGTCAGATGGAATCAATTTTAAGCCTCAGATATTGTCGACAACCAATCAAGATTATCAGAAGACACAAATCCATAGCAAAGAAAGCTTTCAGAAACCCATACTCAGAGAATAAATCACAACGATCTTTCTTTCATTGGCCTCTAGATAGCCATTAATTCACTCCAGGCTCTGTGATCTAGAAAGGATGTACTGAGGCCATATATGAGTAGGTAGCATAATATAAAACGCGTCCAAGAGGAAGCTTTGAGAGTCTAACGCTCCTGACTATCCATAGCATCAATCAGTGCTTCCAAGTTTCTTTACTTTCAATCAGTTTTAGCGAGTCTAAATGTTCTAGAATCAACCACTGGTCATTGCAAAAATAACACATATTCCAGATATGCACAGGCATGAAGTCCCATTTTTAAACAGAGAAAATGACTGTTTCAAATCTTTCACTGATTTTATCTAAAGGAAGCATTAAAATATTCCATGCCTTTTTACCACAATGAAGTGACCTGTCACACAAGATATCTGAATTCATTACATATTTAATACCAATATAGATGGTTATTTAAACTGTCGACATTCATTCAGAAATGTAGCACCTTCAACAAAGCCCAATTTCACTGAAATAAAATTTGAAGATATTTTAAGCTTCGGGAAATGGACAAAACGCAACATTGTCAGAACGCTACATTTTCATTTGGTCAGAATGCCACATTTATGGAGAAACTCCACATTAATTTGGTCGAAACGCCACCAAAATGAAGTCATACAGCCATATTCCATCTCACACTTTAGAATGATTTATCCTATAGTAGTTTGGCAATACACATAGTTCATATCATGTTTCCACGATATCACGTGGTCATACAAGCTGAGATTGCTGGGCATGGAACCTCGGGGAAATCGCCATGGCGCCATTAACTTTCTTTTAGGCAATAGATGTGAGAATACCCTCATCAAAAGTATATGTACATGATTTCAACATTTGCCAAGATACAAGAATAAAGTTACTTTCTCTGTGCGTGGATCACAAACAAGCCTGAGTTTAGTGTGCCTGTCATTTGCAGAATGAAGTCCCCAGAGGGTGAGTTTAGTGACGCTATCCCACATAGCAGGCTAGCATCACTAAATTCACCCTCTGGGGACCTCATTTTGCTTAGGCCTCATCTTCTCTTCACATAGATTCATTTCCTTTTTAGTTTAGTTTCTCTATATCCCCAAAGTGGCAGACGACACGTTGCATAATCAAGGTTCCCAATGGTGTACATCACAATATTCACCATAATTTGGGAACTTCAATCTGAGTCTATATGTCTCCCATAACAGATGAGACCTAAGCAGAATGAAGTCCCCGGAGGGTGAATTTAGTGATGCTAGCCCGCTATGTGGGATAGCATCACTAAATTCACCCTCTGCATGGGGACCTCATTCTGCAAATGACAGGCGCACTAAACTCAGGCTTGGCTGGACGGCTTATGTTGGCCCAAATTTACCATGCACCTTACCAACTGAGCCACTGGTGACAGCTCAATCAGTCTAAGACAGTCTACATGTTCCAGAATCGATCGCTGGTATATTATGCCCAAGCATGACTTCCCACTTTTTATAGCAATATATCTATCGGGGAAAACTACAGCAGTTATTTCCGTTTTCATCTAACAACTCTTCCTGCAGACACATTATATAACTGAGGAATGTATTAGGATTTTTAGATAAATGAAACTTTTTTTTAAATCAGTTCTTGCTTATCTTCTTGTTCCAGAATTGATCACTGGTCTATGATAAAGCTAAACTACTGTACTGCCAAATGAATGACCCATTGAACCGGGATGACATCCCATTTGGGTAAGACTTTCAATGTGGTTGATGGTTATATGTTGCAATTAACCACATGACAACCGGAGGATGGATGTCATTGAAACGCATATAATTATGAACTGCTATAAAACAGTTACTTCCAATTGAAGATCGAGCAAATTTATGTATGTCATATAAATGAAATTTGTTGAGTCAGTGCATGGTTAGTCAAAGAATATAAGCCGAAATCGTGATTTCTTTAGCGCTATTCCACTGTAGTCATGGACAAGCCTGCAAATATTGCACATAGCGGGCTAGCATCACTAAATTCACCCTCTGAGGACCTCATTCTGCTTAAATAGGCCTCATCTTATCTTGGAAGTTTCTTTATCATCAAATTTCTATAGAAACTTCTTCACATAGATTCTATTACAGTTTTGCTACCCCACACAGCAGGCTAGCATCACCAAATTCACACTCTGGGGATCTCATTATGCTTTTAGGCCTCATATTCTGGAAAGTATCTACAGTCTCAAATAAACATTGTTTTTAGTTACTTTTTCCCTTCTATGAAGTTTCTATATACCCTAATTTGCAGAAGATAAAATGCATAATCAACACGACTAATGGATGAACTATGACAAACTTCAACTGGCGAACTTCAATCTGATTGTAGGTCTCCCATTGCAGTTGAGGCCTAAGCAGAATGAGGCTCACAGAGGATAAATTTGGTGATGCTATCCCGCCATGGGGTCCTCATTCTGCAAATGGCAGACACTATTTGCAGGCTTGGCCATGGAACCATTAATAATTGCTGTGCGGTTATGGTTTGACTTTGACCGCAGTTTTGAATGCATTATTAATAAACCCAGCTACTGGGTCAATTAATTAGGGCAGTACAGTAAGTGTACATACACATTTTTAACACTGTCGTTTTCAGGCCCTACATTCTGAAATTCAAGGCCATTAATCTGAAGTTTCCAAGTTTTTATTAAAGACATTCAATTACGCAATCAGTAAAGTCAATATATCGAAGAAAATTCAGGTTATACAAGATAACAATTTAAGCATGTTCAAGGCTTGGAATTTGTTGGACACAAGGCCATTCCAGTCTTTCAAGGCCCTGGTAACCTTGTTAGAAGTTTGTCATTTTATACACCATTCCAATTTCCATTTCAAATTTTGTACTTTCATTACATTCCATGCAAACAATTTTCCACATGTATCTGGTGCATTCTTTTGCACTTTTAGCTGTATGCTCTTCATATTCTGAAAGAACACCGGAATGTATTCAATCACGTCTTTTCTGCTGAAACCATAGCATAAATATGATCATAGCCATCCCACTCACCACAACTACTCTCACATCCACACATCAGTTACATGGAGACATGAAACCATGACGATACCAGGAGTTCCGAGCAATTATGTCCTGATATCAGTCACATAAAACAACGTTATGGCCCTCATCGGAATTGTCACAGTTTATATCCACATGGTTATGAAGGCCCTCATGAAACCTACTATGGGTAGGTCAGTTCGGGACCTGATAACACAAAAATCAATGCTTGTATCTACTTGTATTAATATATTGTTGGGCGATTATAAATGATTCATTTGCAGGGGCAGCGGAGCAGGGGGCATGCAGCAGCCCCAACCCCTTTCCCTCAAATGACGCCAGTACAAATTCATGATTTACATAGGGAAACATGCCCCATTGATGGTTGTGCCCTTTATACTTCTGCCACCCCGTTCATTTCACACCAATGACAAACCTTTACTTAACATATTCATTGGGAAATCCACCATTCTGCAGCATTTGCATATATTCCGCCGGCTGATTGTGACTCTTTTAGCATACCTATGATCATGGCCACCCCCCCAATATTCTGTTCCAATTAACTTATTAACCTTTGCACTTTCATCCCACCCTAACAAATCCCCTTATGTACCCCCGAATACTTTTTCTAACTTTCTTGAACTATAGCTACTTTTTCTGCTAATAGAGACCCTTTCAGCATACCTATGATTATAGTCACCCCCCCCCCCCCCCCCCCCACCCACACTTTTCAGCCACCTACTCTTACACAGAGACGTGGCGACAGGGGGCGGTTTGGGCGGGAGGGTGTCACCCCGCCCCCCCAACTTTGGTCAAAATTTTCAACAGTTGGAAATTTCATACCTGCCAAAACATTAGTTGGAAATTTCACACCAACAATAGGTTGAAAATGTTCTTGTAGTCTGATTTTCAAACAATTTATTAGGGGGAATTAATTGTTTTTGGACCAATATTTGTATATTTTCCTATTTTGGTCAAAAATTTGGACTGAAATGGTCATCAGTTGGAAATTTTCCTATCTTAGGGGAGGGTGACAAGTTGGAAATTCCAACACTTGGAAAGCTTGTGTCCTGGGCCCTCCCCCGTGGCCAATCAAAAACTGCTAGTTAATTTAAGAAAACAATATTGTCATACATTTGGTCAACATTGTCATTGAAATTGTCGTCAGTTGGAAATTTTCCAACCTAAGTGGGGGTGTCAGGTTGGAAATTTCCAACTCTAGGAAGGCTTGAGGCTAGTTTATATGCTAGGATTTTGCGATTTTCTTGTTCAGATTTCAAAATTTTCGAATACCTGGCCGAACCATGGTCGGCCCGGTGTGTCATTGTCCCTCCCTCGTGGCCGATACAAAACTGATAATTAGTTCAACAAAACAATATTTTACTACATTTGGTCAAACTTGTGGACTGAAATGGTCATCAGTTGGAGAATTTTCCAACCTGAAGGGGAGTATGAGGTTTGAAATTTCCAACACTATAGGAAAGCTTCAGTTGAGGCCAGTCTAGATGCTAGGATTTGCGATTTTCTTGTATAGTTTTCAAAATTTTCTCACAACTATGGTTTAGCCCGGTGTGTCCTGGTCTCTTGCCTGTAGCCGTGTGCATTTGGGTGGAGTTAGACCACTAGATGTTAGGATTTATGAAATTATTCAGGTTAAAATATCTGAATGTTCTCATACTGGGAATATAGAACCATGGTTTATAAATATATAGGATATTAGGCCTGAGCACTGAGGTGCAATGCAAGGGGGTGGGTGTAAATGGAATTATGCAAAACTTGTGTTTGGTCTGATTCTGATTCAAGGGGGGGGGGGGCTGCAGTTGGAATTTCCCAAGGTGGACACCCCCCCCCCCCAACAGAGACCCTCTAGCCACTGTCCCTGCTCTTACAATGACTCAAATACACACATCATGAGTTAAAAGTACATGAAAACATGATGACACCAGAGTTCCAAGCAATAAATGTCCTGATATATCAGTCACATACCTCGGTATGTCCCTCATCAGAATTTACATAGTTTATCTCCACGTGATTATCAAGGCAATCAAAGGCTCTCGGGGAAACCTACTATGTGTAGGTCAGTTGGAGGCCTGATAACACAGATATCAATGCATGTATTAATATAATGTAAAGAATTATTTCATTTGGCACCAATACAAGCCCTGTACATAGGATACTCCTCAGGGAAATCCACCATTCCACGGCATTTACATATTCTGTGGCTGTTTTTGTAGTTTCACTCCAACAGCCACCCCCCTCCTCAAGTACCCTGTGTGTACTTTTTGTTACTTTTTTTAACAGTAGCTATTTTTTCTGCTGATAGTGAATACTTCAGCATACCTATGCACATTACCATCATACCCGCACCCCCACCCAGTCCGGCCACCTCCTATACTCTCACATCTGCACATCACAATGATGAGTTACATGGAACCATGACAACACCAGAGTTCCGAGGAATAATGTCCTGATATTTCAGTCACATACCTCGTTATGGCCCTCATCGGAATTGTCATAGTTTATCTCCACGTGATATTTAATGCCAAAGGCAGAAACTAAAATAGCTTCCATCCAGAATCAAACATAGAAGCTTCATGATCCGACCATTATTCTGGGGTGCAGAACTACTACACTCCAGGTGTACGATAACGAACTCAGCAAAAATTACACCTGGTTACATAAGTCAGACCACTATAGTGTAGGCCAAGAAACAACACATCCAGCATTTAGAAGATAAACTGTTGATTCGGAGGACAGCCTCTCTCCACACAAGATCAATAGAACATGAACACTGAACGAAACAGTTTCACGATTGATTCTTTGTTTTCCACCGAATAAAATCCATGGTTTGTAATCCCTGAGAGAGTTGATGTACACTTGGAAATAATTGTTTATAGACAGCTATATGTAGAAATAATAACTGTATTAATGAATATTAAGGTCTGATCACTGAGTTAATAACAATACTCAAAGGCTTTGCTGTCCCAAGCACATTAGTCAGTACTCAAATAAGCAAGTTAATATCCAAGCCCAGTGGGTGTTAAGTCGGCCCAATGTTAATAGCTGTGCATTTAAGTTTTTTTCTGTTTGGTATAACAGCTGAAAATTAATTGTCCTGTTCCAGATATCAACCTTTCATCAACTGTGTGTGATATAGGGACATTAATAAGGATAGTGAGAAAATGCCTTTTAACCTTTCAGTTCAAAGTTCCAATTCTGTGCCATATGTAATGTACGCCTAGTAATAGTGCGCGGCATCAGTAAACAGTAGAGTATATTTAGATGGTTCATATCAGGGATATCTAAACCACTAAAACTGCATACTTTGCAAGATGACTCCTTCAGCGAAGAGGTGTAGAGGCTGGAGAGGGGTTGTATTTATATTGCAACCTCCCCCCCCCCCCCCTCCAAATATTTTTTACAGATCATTATATGAGTTGTATGTAATCTGTAGATGGTTTGCTGTTTGGTATGGTTTTAACCCTTTAATGATGGGAGCTGAGCAGGGGCGCCAGAAGAGGGGGGCAGAGGGGGCAGCTGACCCCCCTGTCCTTGACCAAGGGGGGCGAGCGGGGGCAGGACTTTTTTATGGAGACAGAAAATGCTTTTTGTGTGTTTAATCTATTGTTTTTATAGCAAAATGTGACTTTTTTGGTCCAAATACCACCAATTTCACAAGGAATATTAATTTTTTGTCAATTTTATCACAAAACGGCCATAAAAACTGACAAATACCATTAAAATAGGGATTTTTGCCACAATGAATTTATGGTTATTTTCCCGAGTTTGCGGAGAAAATGCCCTTTTTTGCGGAAAAGTGTCCTTTTTGTAGGCTCTGCCCCCCCCCGCCCTTGGATGCTTCCGGCGCCCCTGGAGCTGAGCTGAAGCAGTATTAAATATCCTGTACTAGTGTATTCTTTTATATAAATGCGGGTCTCCCGTAGGGAGCCTTGCATATATAAGAGAATGCACTGGCTTACAATGTCAAGGTACATGTTGTTAGGCCAATGCATTCTTTTATATATGCAAGGCTCACTATGGCAGACTCGCATATATAAGAGAAAGCATTGGCACAGGGAGCCTTGCATATATAAGAGAATGCACTGGCTTACAATGTCAAGGTACATATTGTTAGGCCAATGCATTCTTTGATATATGCAAGGCTCACTATGGCAGACTCGCATATATAAGAGAACGCATTGGCACAGGGTTTTCGCAAAATTTGAGGAAGCTCCAGTCATGGAAGGGTTAATAATATTTCCTCCTGCAGTTTCCCATGGACACGGGTAAAAAAGACAATCCATTCTCTATTACAATAAGCAGCATGCTGAATAACTTCAGTATCTAAATTCTCAGATTATGGTGATCTGTCGTTTCGCTAAGTGTGTGAGTTGTCATAATTGTTTTGTTCCTTTAACCATTTCTAAATCCTAAATACTCATTGACGTGTAGTTCCCTTTGGAAATTTTCAGATAATCAGTTCAACAAACAATAGGTAGTTTGTTGAACTTATTATCTGAACATTTCCCACCAATGATAGTAATCCTTCTACTATCTTTTCATCTGTCTGTCATCTGCTCATTGCTTAGGCCTCAACTCCTATGGGAGACCTAGGTTCAAATTGAAGTTCTCCAGTTGATGTTGGTATTGTTCACCCATTAGTCATCTTGATTATGCATTTTATCTTCTGGAAATTAGGGGATATGAGAAACTTTCCAGAATGGAAAAAGTAACTAACAAGGGTCCAGCTTAAAGACTGGTCGAGTTTTTTCCCCATAAGAGTGAATCTGTTCGACTGAGAATCCCTAAAATTGGATGAACTAAAAAACTATATATCTCAGAACTAGAGATCACACCGAAGATCCATATGAAGTTTCTTGATGATTGGAAGAGAAATGTGACCTGTAATGTGCGCTAAAGAATTTAGTCATACAAAGAGTAAAATCCAAGATGACCACTGGCAGCCATGTTTTTTAACAGAATTCGGAAAAAATGGTAACCAACCATCTAGGTCACCGAGGATCCATATGAAGTTTGGGGATGATCGGACGAGAGATATGCTCTATAGGGTGTGCTAAAGGATTTAGTGATGCAAACAGTAAAATCCAAGATGGCTGCCAGCGGCCATGTTTTTCATCGAAAATCATTAAAACTCGATATCTCCCATTTAGAGGTGATCCTGGACTCATATACTGAATATCATTGAAATCGGTCAAAGTTTGTTTGAGCTCTCGTACTAACGATCGCGATTGTTCAAAATCGCTAAAAATAGACAAACCAAGTCCCATAATTCTCGTATAAAATATTGGACAAACTTGGTTTTCGAATTCTTTCGAAATATTGTTGCAACATACCCATATACCAAATATGAATGAAATCGGTTGACGTTTGTTGTATTTATTGTGCTAATGTTAACGGTCTCGCAGCCGCCCACCTACCGACTTCTCCAAACCATAAAAACAATGTTAATTTGAGACTGTAGATACTCCCACCCCCCACCCCCCCGGAAGATCAGGCCAAAGCAGAATGAGGTTCCCAGAGGGTATATTTGGTGATTCAAGCTCACCTTGTGGGATAGTGTCACTAAATTCACTCTCTGGGGAGCTCATTCTGCAAATGGAAGACATACTATTTGCAGGCTTGATGGTGAGGGGTATAAAGTAATCTTATAGCAGAATAATACCTGAACACATGCCAATGCTAATGTATTTATATATCCACACAGCAGGACTTTCATTATAGCAGACCAGAGAAAGCCCTTAATGAGAGGCCCCATGCAGGGAGATAATTCCTACAGACCTTGATGTCCACAGACAGCTGCCTTTATATCCTCATTCATTTAAAGATTTAATGGAGAAGCTTCAACAAGGTAAAAACAGGGGCAGGACATGATAAGGCTCCAGCCCCCATTGCCCTTAACTTAACCCTTTCATGACGGGAGCTACGCAGGTGCAGCATTAAAAATTCTGTGCCAATGCATGATCATACATGTGAGTCTCCGATAGGGAGCCTCCCATATATAAGAGAATGCACTGCACTGGCTTACAAGTTCAACGTAAATATTATTAAGCTAATGCATTCTCTTATATATGTGAGGCTCCCTTTGGGAGACTTGCATATATAGGAAAATGCATTGGCACAGGGTTTTCGCAAAATTTCAGGAAGCTCCAGCAATGGAAGAATTCACCTCAACAAATTGAGATTTCACACTGAGAAAAGTGCACTTTTGACTCCCCTGCCCTGAATGCTTCCCAACCCCTTTCACTGTAGAAACAGAATCAGAATCAGATCTTCCAGAAAAGGGCAAATTGTTTTAACCCTTTGAGTGCCAGGTCGATTTTTGTATCAACCCATATACCCTGTGCCAATGCATTCTCTTAAAAGAGAATCGACCATAGGTCGCCTCGCATATATAAGAGAATGCATTGGCCTAACAATTGTTTTTTTTTTTTGTTTTTTTTTTTTTTTTTTTTTTTTTGTTTTTTTTTACAATTTTAACATTTTAAAAGGGTTAAACAGAGGTATCAAAAGCATAAGTGCGGAAGACAAACATAGAACGACACGAGTGCTGATGTGGAAGGATAGAATGAGGGGTGCAGCCTCGTGTTCTATCCTTTTGTGATGGCACAAGTGTCGTATCGACAAACCCATTAACACACATGTCTTCTGTGTTCGGTACACGTATAGAATCCGTGATTACAAGATTTATTCAGGCACATACAGGGCTTGTTTTGTCATATGTGATGATTCTTTTATTTTAGAGTTCCGCGGTTTCATGGTTGAGGGGGAATGTCATTTACGTTGTGTGACGTCCATGGGTTAAGTATGGAACGTGTGCTCCACAGGGATTTGTAAATATGGAACAGCAAGAACACTGCAATCTAGGAACAATAATAAATCATATATCACAACACTGGCATAAACAGTACTTCGAAGGAATAAGCACATATATAGCTATCCTAATGGATGTAATTTGCTTTTGGTCTGAGAAAAACATGACAATAAGTAGTGAATTTAATTTGCATTTGATATTTTTATTTATGATTTGTCTCGAGAAAATTGTAATAGAAGATGGATAGGGATTTATTATACTCCGATTTAAAATTAGGTCATACAAAATCAGTCGCGGTAAAGGGGGACTGCCAGAGTCCCGTGCACGCCTCCCCTAAGTGTTTATAAGTATTCTCCCACCAAATTATAAAAGTATTCATTGGAATGGCCTATTGTTCATCTGGAGGGAGTTTTCAGGAAATATAAGATGACAGATAATACAAAATACAGAAGGAGTCTGGGAACCTCATTCTGCAAATGACAGGCACACTAACTCAGACTTGGGTGCAGGGATTTTTGGGGGTCAAAAACACATTCTTCTCTCCACCCTTTCATTCTTCATTGAATGGAAAGAAACACCACATACCGTAATGCCCTAAATAATTGACTCCTTAACCACAGCATAATTATGGGTAATTTTTCAGGATTTAGTCGGAAATATGGCTTGTTGCCATTCATCGGAAAGCTCTCAGTGAGTGACAGCTTTCCGATGAATGGCAACAAGCCATATTTCCGACTAAATCCTGAAAAATTACCCATAATTCTGCTGTGGTTAAAGGATCATATACTTCGGGCATTACTATATATCAGCTAAAACAGCATTGTTATATTGTCCTAACAGAAAATTATATCTTCCAGGAGATTAATATGAGCTAATGGCCTTTTAACCCTTTGAGTGCCAGGTCCGATTTTTGTATCAACCCATATACCCTGTGCCAATGCATTCTCCTATATATGCGAGTCGACCATAGGTCGCCTCGCATATATAAGAGAATGCATTGGCTTAACAATTTTTGTTTGTTTTTTTTTTTAAATTTTTACAATGATTTTTACAATGACTTATTGTGTAGGTTTAGGGCCGATAATATCGGCCCCTGGCACTCAAAGGGTTAAAGTGCTTTAAAATGAAGTATGGTTGATAATATTTATACCCCCACCCCCTCCCTATTCTTGCCTGCTTATGACGCCCTGCTCATACCCCAACACATCTGGCAATGGGAAACATGTGCAAAATGGAACACCAACAAAAAGAATGAAAGTAACTCAATTCCTTGATCATAACAAAAAGGGTTAATGAATCCCGAAGGAAGCGCAAGAATTTCATTAACAACCAAAGTTAATTTCCTACTCATGGCTTAGATCATTTTCACCTGATAATTTAATTTCGATACCCAAAACTGAAACCCAACCTTTACCAAATCAGCCCAATCTAGTGTACGCCACAGATGTCTTCTCTCATTACCCTTGAAGTACTCAGACAGAGAGCTTTTTCCTTCTGAACTGATATAAATAGGCCCACAATTCATGATCTGGCATTTAATTGGAGGATGCTGGTTTAAATCCACCAATGTAGAAGGCCAAATGCTAGGTAAACATGCATGAGCTAGGCATGAATGGGCAGCTAAACCCAGGAATGTCAATAAAGAGACAATACAGGTGTCCAGTACAAAGAGACCAGGGTACTGTTGTCCAACAAACTTCCAGACCATAAATACAGCCCTCCTTAACAAGCCTTATGATTTATGTTATTATGGATTGTGTAAGACATTGCTGGCTATTAATTCAAGGTATTCCAAGCATGAAATGTGGGGTACTCAATAACATTGACTACATTTCCTGGTGTCGTTAGGTTACACCTGGATTCCGCTGTTGACAATGTGAAGCTTGGGGAAATGTTTAAATAGTATTATGTAACTGCAGGTCGCAACGTGTAAACATTATTCAAGCCACAGGAAGTGTGCCTTGATATCAGTACATTAATATTAAAGTGATGCATTGTATTCGAACTCCTAATATACTGGTATAGTTTTTTATATATACTACAGGAAGTGGGAATTAAGCTCTCAAATAAATATTTAATCTTTATATATAATCCAGATATATTTTTAAATTCTATAAAATTCTAGATTTCTCAAAAAAACAAAAAAACAAGAGGTTTTGCATGAAAAATGCCCCCATTTTGAACATCCAAATAAAAAATGAACTGAATAAACTTTACCCTTTCTATACTAAATGGATTCTCCCACCCAGTTATAAAAGTATACAGTGGAATGGCCTATTATTTATTATGATTTGTTTTATAATGGATTGTGTAAGGCATTGCTGGCTATTAATGCAAGGTATTCCAAGCATGGAACAGAGATTCTGTTACAGTAATGCCCTAAATAATCGACTCCTTAACCACGGAAGAATTATGGGTAACTTTTCAGGATTTAGTCGGAAATATGGCTTGTTGCATTTCATCGGAAAGCTCTCACTGAGAGCTTTCCGATGAATGGCAACAGACCATATTTCCGACTAAATCCTGAAAAAATACCCATAATTCTGCTGTGGTTAAGGAGTCGATTATTTAGGGCATTACTGTACTTGTGATGTGGAGCTGGAGGAAATGTTCAAATAGTATTATTATGTAACTGCAGGTCACAAAGTACACATTTTATTCAAGTCACAGGCAGTGTGCTCTAATATCAGTACATTAATATTAAAGTCATGTACGGTGTTTGAAACATCTATGACATGAGTACATTTTACTCGAGGAGTCATGCTCTGCCCCAACCCCTCTGCTCCTAAACCCCTGTAAACAGGAAGTAAATGCCCACAGCATCACCCAAAATATTGATAATATATTTATGCAACAAGATATTTTCATTCTAATATGTGGTGACATTACCACACAGGGCCCACACACAAACTGAGTGTTGGTCACCCATAGGAGATCAAATTTGAAACTATGGTAATTTTCAAGGTGACTTTAATTTTGATTTGTTATGCATTAAATGGAAATGACTCATTTGAAACTAAAAAAAAATTATATATACGTTGTATTAAAACCTACTTAGTATTACATGGAAAATTATATTCTGACCAAAAACATCAATATAGCATTGAAAAATGTGTTTTATTTCTTATTAAATGCCATGCAATTTTCATGCAAAATTGACTTGAGTAAAAAAGGGCCTAGTTTTTCTCCTCGGTGATAATTTCTATAGGATCACATATTTATGGACCTATTTTCATCCACAGAAACAGATTATGACAAAAGCGAGAATTACTATGTATAACTTGAGACAAAAAACAACAACCAAATCAACTTAAAGCATGAAACTGAAGACCAAGAACTACTTTAAGTCTGTTGTCATCTGAAGATAATAGAATCAGTATCTGGTCTGAATGGAGTTAGATAACTCTAGGGTATGTATTTACAATTATTTCATGCACATTATACACATGCCCTGGAGGTATTGAACAATAACAAGCCACAGTTAATCACAAATGACAATAACTAGATCCTTTTATTCATATTACACCCTGCCTCAGTGATCAAAGGGTTTAATGACTGAACCATTTCAGTCATAAGAAATTTATTTACATATTAAAGAATTGACCACAATATTGTGTTTGGTTATGGGTGGTTACAGGCGTTCATGTAGAATTCATGGTTTGACTGCTAATGGCTATTATGACTATAAAACTATCATTACTGGAGGTAGGATAAGGCTAGTTTGTTGTAATTATGTAACACTTCAATCCCACAATATTTATGTAACAGAAATTAGATACACTGTTGAAATAAACAATGGAGAATAACTCAAAAAAAAAACATTTTAATGAGATGCTATAACCAATGGCTGAGATACTCTGAGACAAAAACCATTACTTAAAGATAACAATGGATAACTAGAACGAAATATGCAAACAATGACCGACATTGTGTCCTTTTTTGAAAAATGGAGAATTCCCATACTAAGTTAAATGGATCCAAGGCACTCACAGTGGGTAAATGTGCAAAAAAATGTTTAACTCTGTAAAAACATTACCACTAAGAAAAACATGGAGAAATAGATAAACTTTGTTCTTATATTCATTATTGATAGTTCTCCAAAAACGAAATTGTGAGTGTTGAAACCATTATTTTGTTAAAAAAAGAAAGAAATGTTACAGTGATTTGTCATGTAGAAAGTTCAAATATTTTAGTTTGAATTTGATTTTCAGAATATTTTTTAAATGCCTTGACCTTTTCCAATGTCTATTGTTAAGTTTTTATTAAATTTTGGTATCTTATGCCAAGTTATGGGACTAATTAGACTTTTATTGGTAATTACACATAACAGTGATGTTTACATAACAATGGATTTGACATGCAAAATTTCAGTATTGGAGAGTTAATAACAATGACAAGGGTTGTGCATCAAAGATAAAATTTGTTTACCATTAGGGTGAATTTGTCTGACAGCATCACTAATTAAAGTGTCAATGACTTTGGAAGGAGTTATTTTTTTGCTGAGCAATGAATAGAATGAACTAGAGGTGTGACTGTCCCAATGGGACTACGGATACCCCCCTGTTTTTAAAATACTAAGATGTTTCACATGTCAGTAAACATTTAGTTAAAATAATAAAATAACAGTTCCCATTGCAGATGTACAACCATAACCCTAATCTTAAACCTATTGACCGAAAAATGTAGGAATAAAAGCTTGGACAAAATTATGTATGTTGCGAACAAATTTCTAAGTCGAAAAAGGGGAATAACTCCACACAAAAAATGTCGGACAGACGTCATAATCGCAGGTGCACAGGTTCCCATGGTACTAAATATGAGTGCCAAAATTAAAAAACATTGACCGAAAAATGTAGGAATAAAAGCTCGGACAAAATTATGCATGTTGCAAAAAAAGTTTCTAAGTAGAAAAGGGGGGATAACTCCACCAAAAAATGTCGGACAGACGTCATAATCGCAGGTGCACAAGTTCCCATGGTACTAAATATCTGTGCCACGTTTTTTTTAAATTGACCGAAAAATGTAGGAATAAAAGCTTGGAAAAAATTTACATGTTGCGAAAATTTTCTAAGTCGAAATATGGGGGATAACTCCACCAAAAAACGTCCGACAGACATCATAATCGCAGGTGCACAGGTTCCCATGGTGGTTGATGTCTGTACCAAGTTTCACGGAAATTGATCGAAAAACGACTGAGAAAAACTCCGGACAAATTTGTGTCCACGGACGGACGACAGACGACGGACGACGGACAAGCTGACTCCAGTATACCCCCCCTAACTTCGTTGCGGGGGGTATAAAAAGAAGAAGGAAAGTACAAAAGTTATAGTATTAAAAGGGCTTGCTTTGCCATGTTGTAGATGAAATTATTTTCATTTAACCAATAAATGTGGGCTGCAGAGTGTGCCAATGGATTCAAATTTGAAATCTAAAATGGCTGCTGGTGGCCATGTTTTTTAAGGAATTTCAGAAATAATTGATTGCTCTCATCGAGAGGTCACCCCGAAGTTCAGTATGCAGTATGGTGATGATTGAATGAGGGATGTGGCCTGTAGGGTGTGCCAAAGGATTTAGTCATGCAAAGAGTAAAATCCAAGATGGCCACTGGCAGCCATGTTTTTCTATGAATTGTGGAAAAAATTTATGCCTCCCATCTAGAAGTCCCCCTGAAGATCCATATAAAGTTGGTGATGAATGGCTCTGTAGGGTGTGCCAAAGGATTTAGTCATGCAATGAGTAAAATATGGCAAACCTTCACACCAAATTCCATTCAGATCTGACAACCCATTCCTGAGAGATATGACGGGACAGACACATGGGCAGACTGACAAATTTTTCTTCAAAAAATAGGGGTATACCTAACCATAAATCATGTTGAAAGGCTATGCATAAATCAGAATCACACGAAACTGTTTCTCAATAAACTCACAGGCAAAATAAGTTAATCTTTTATATAATTTAAATAATTATAGAACTATGCGCTAAAAAAATCACTGACTGCAATAGAATATCTGAAACACATCGCAATTTTTACTGAGCAAGAAGAGATGAATCAAGATTACCGTGTAATGTTTGGATCAAAATAATAGAGTTCCCTGCTCCTTCGTTTTATATTCCGATTCATTATGAATTATCACATCCATTCGCATATTTATTTACGAGCACCAGCGTATGTACATCAGCCCTATCACATAGTTACTATGAAACAGACATGGCCGTTAACACTATTCAAAGAGGGATTTATAATCTATAAGGAATAAGAAAGCCTTCACTTACCAGAACGGAAGACACAATTGTCGATAACTCAATGCAAACAATGATTTTAACTAGTCATATACCAGAGTCACTTCAATAAATCTTTATCTCTATTTGTTGTCCCGACATTCTAAAGACGCCCCACATAAGATAAATATAGAAGATATTGGAAAAAATAATCAGACCTTTTGTGAAATATTAACAAGTTTGTTTTTGAATAAAATTCCCTCCTGCTGAGATTTTGTAATTTCGTGGCTAAGACATGGTTAAGAAAGGGGCGTTGGTCATCAATAATAGGTCTAATAATAATCAAGTCGTCTCTGTATGTTTCTGCTACGGAAACTCGCATACCTGTGCAGATATAATCAATATAGTATTAACCTGATAGGGTCACCAAGTGTTTACAGACGCGCTGAATGCATTTGCCGAGGATTAGGCTCGACTAAGCTCTGTCACACGCCCTGTTAAATTATTGGACATCCGGGGATTAATTCCGATCAAGACAAATCACTCAGAATGGATATTGATGAGAAAATAATATTTTCAGTCCAAAAGGAAACTTAAAAATTCCAAACATTCAATTTTTAAATGTCAAAATGTGCAATAATTCCAAAATTTATACTGTAAAATTTTTTCTTTCGCAATTATTTGAAGTCTTTTATTGATAATTTATAGGATTCTAGAAAGAAAATCAGCACAACATCGAGAGTTTCAGTAAAAGGACTTTTAACCCTGGAGCTTATTGGAATTTTGTGAAAACTCTGTGCCAATGCATTCTTTTATATATGCGGTTCTCCCAAAGGGAGCCTCGCATATATAAGAGAATAAATTGGCCTAACAATATTTACCATGACCTTGTAAGCCAGTTTATTCTCTTATATATGCGAAGCTCCCTATGGGAGACTCGCATATATAATAGAATAAATTGGCCTAACAATATTTACCCTGACCTTGTAAGCCAGTTTATTCTCTTACATATGCGAGTCTCCCATAGGGAGAAAATGCACTGGCACAGGATCTTTAATGCTGCACCAGCTCCCATCATGAAAGGGTTAAACAAATGCCATTCACATCAGTTTCCATCTAATGCATATCTAGAACTAGTATATAAGTAAAACAGTATCAATAATAATTAAGTACATGTACAATTTTGAAATCATTTTTTTTTAATTACGAGCCTATGGTTAAGCGTAGATTGTTCAACTTTAATCCTATAGACAATATATAAAGTCAAGGCCTTTGTATCCACTGGCCTTGTCAGTGATTTCCAATTATTTTTAATCACCTGTTTATATTAAATTGGTTAATGCATATTTTGTCAATTACCTCAGTATAACAATGATATAAAGAGTAATCAATTGGTTCCTAGAATTACGTTAAATAATTCACGAGAGGCAAAAGGCATCGGTATCAAACGAGTGCGCTTTAGCGCACGAGTTTCTTACCCATACGTCTCTCTCCTCGAGTGAATTATTGAACATAATTCTCGGAACTAATTCATTACTCTATTTATTACACTTCTGCATCAATTTGGTTCGCCAAATATGACAAAACCACACAGAATTAATGCATGAATCTCCCGATGTGGAGAAAGATCAATCATCAAAAATTCAGTCTAGATCAATAAGGGACATAATATCAATGACGTCACGGGAAATGACATAATTCACTAGTGACATTACCATTTTTAATTAACAGCGTTTTCTATGGAAATCGCACATAGGAGTGTAATAAGTGAATATAAACAGCACAATAGCTATTTGAATGGTAAGCTGTATAACTAACCCCAAGAACAATGGACCTATCCGTACGTCCCGCCCACCAGTAGACTGCATGGTTACTGTTACTACGCACCACAAGCCATCTCAATTTCGCTATCTCTTCAGTGCTAAAAATGGCTTCCGATGAGAAAGGACTGTGTTGTTAAACGCCATGTAACACGATAATATAGCTTCTTTCTGAATATCACGATTTTCAAGATACCTTTGTGTGTATATATGCATCTTGTAAAAGTGACTGTCGTTAGATATAAACAAAAATAGAACCACTTTTAAACAAAACACCAGGTGTGATTGTTAGGCCACTTCCGATAAATCCCTCTTTTCAAGTCTTTTGTCGAAATAAATATAACGATATCAGTTTACCATAATACCACGAGCGTCCTGAATGAGCCCCGGTCAGATCAGACCGGATGCAAAGGATTATCAAATAATGGCTTTTTAAAATTCCACATCCCATTTTGCTGTCAATAAAGTACATTAAAGAAAAAGCCGACTATCATGGAGTTCAGTTACATGTTGCCATGAGGCAACAATGGCACAACATGAACTTGTTCGGTGAAGGTTGCGTGTTATACACCACGAAGCAAGTGCACTGTTTGAAATTTCGTGTAATTCTCTTGGAAAACATCTGTTGATTCTCATTTACACGTACATTGTCGAATTAATATGGAGGAAGCTTTAGATTCTCAAATGGATTCAGTAAAACGTTTGCAGGATCAGATCCTACAGGTAAGTGTGAATAGCAGACATTTGAACTCAATATTAATTACCATGGTGTTATAACAGCAACAAATGTATACATTTATAACGAAAAACACTTCACATAAAACACATACTCGCGGCACAATTAATATTCATAACGCATCGTCGATCGGGACTACTATTTTCACGTTTTAGTTTGAAATCTGTTATATATAAATATTGAAATTTAAATAACACTATCCGAGTGTGGTCGTTGGCATTGTTTAATCCAGCGTAAACAGATGTCTTAGTTACTTTTTTATTTTGAAAACCGAACTAAAACATGTATAAATATCGTTCATCAACCGGACATGTTCCCCATGTACATTTCAACGCCATTTTAGCTTTTTAAGACATATTTTGCTCTCGTGTTCGTAATTTCCCTATGGCCTACAATGGTAGTTAGGGCACCGCTTGTGGTGCGATTCATATCACTAGGCAGGCGTTTAAGCTATCGGCTCATTGGCTATAATTGAAATTGGGGCGGTACCTAAGGATAGGTCCATTGAACATTGAAGACTGACTGATGAGTGATAATTTAATGCATTTTCAGATATTTTTTTTTTGTCAAGATAGGAGGCTGCTCCAAATTATAGAATTATCGGGGTACCCTGGCAGATGTTATAACGGCATTAGTTTTTAAAAATTTTGATTTAAAAATATTATGTGTTTTCACTGTGGCCCACGCCGTCCAACTGAATAACTGGTATAATTAAGTCCCCTGTGGGCTTATTCCAGAACCAAATAAGTCCAATATGAACCAATGTCAATATTTAGGTCCAATACGAACCTATTTTCATGAGATTATATATATATATATATATAAAAGAGTAGGGTCTGTCTGTCATGTGTATGAATCGCACAGATTCTGATGCACAATTTTTGATCCGACACTGACTAAAGGCTCCCAAAGGGAGCCTGTTCCAGCTAGTTGTTAATAAAATTCAACTTGTATTTTTAGTCTAAATTTTCAAACCATCTGAGTTGTTAGAATTTTTTTACGTGAGTTCAAGAAGCCAAAATTAAATCCAATTATTTTTTATCACTTGTTGATTTACACTGTCAGGGATAGATGAGTTGGGAGATTCATCTCTGGGTTCTATTCAATGAATTTCACAGAAGTGAAATTATCATCGCGTTCCAATTTAATAAAATTCTATGACTTGGAATAAGTATTTCTGTGGCATATGAAGTCCACACAATAGTATTGAATGCATTTATCAACATATTTTGATAGCCGGAACTCGATGAGGATGCGAGCACAATTTCAGGCTACAAACTACAACTTCCATAACTGGAGCTTCCTGAATTTTTACAAAAACCATGTGTCATAGGGAGCCTCGCATATATAAGAGAATACATTGGCCTAACAATATTTATCTTGACCTTGTAAGCCAGTGCATTCCTTTATATATGCCAGTCTCCCTATGGGAGACACGCATATATAAGAGAATGCACTGGCTCAGGATATTCAACCCTTTGGCAGGTTGAACGACATTTATTTGTATTAATTAGATTAATTTGTCCTTTTAATAAAGTTGTTTGTATGATTTATTTCTTACAATAAGCCAATGTTATAATATAGCTCAGTTTATTTGCAAAATATTTTCACCCATGGATATGACATCATAAATGATGTACTCACCCGCTAAAGGGTTAATGCTGCACCAGCGCAGCTCCCGTCATGAAAGGGTTAATGCACAATTTTTGATGAGCTAAGTAATCATAAAACCATAAGTTCAAAGTAGGCAAAACAGTTTTTATTTTCCCCTTTATTTACTAAATACTCATTGATGAGTTGCTATCCCTAAGAAAATGTTCAGAAAAATATGTCATTTGTTGAACTCTATTATCTGAACATTTCCCACCAATGAATAAGAATCCTACTACACTTTTTATTTTCTGTCGTCTGCTCATATGTTATGAACATCCCTCAAAATAGATAATAGACAATTCCAACATATACTTTTATAACTGGGTGGGAGAATGAATTAGTATAGAAATGATTAAAAGCAATTTCTCTACTCAGTTTATATTCTGTCAAATTTGTAAAGTGGATATTTCTCCAAGTAACGGATAAATTCTTCTAAAAGCTGACACTAACATCAAACTGAATTGTTGTAACAAGGGGAACAATTCTAATCTCATAGACCTCGATGAGAAAAATCTAGAGTGATGTCTCTTGGTCAATGAATCTTGTAGAGATTAATCGTTGTGTCATCTATTCATGAAATCAGCACAATGATATTTCCACCAAGCACCTTTAGATTCAGGGTGGCATGTAGGATGTATGCAACAAGGATTTATATGAGCAGACAAATTCAAAGCTACAGTAATGCCCTAAATAATCGACTCCTTAACCACAGCAGAATTATGGGTAACTTTTCGGAGAGCTTTCCGAAGTGAGAGCTTTCCAATGAATGACAAGCCATATTTCCGACTAAATCCTGAAAAGTTATACATAATTCTGCCGTGGTTAAGGAGTCGATTATTTAGAGCATTACTGTATGTGCTGTACAGGAGTACCATATAGAATGGTATTCACCCCGGGGCAAGTGGTCTTGATAATTTGCTACTATCAGGTTCCCAATTATAGTGTCGGCATGATTATTAATCACTATTATTTGGTATTGAGACATAGAGTGAAATTGCTATCACAATTAATAATTTGAGCCTAAATCCCATCCATCACTATTATTAGGCCATCACAATTATTAGGCACCTCTGAGTATGATGCTGGTAGGGCAAAGTGATGCTGTTAAGATAAATTACCATTATTTTTTCAAAAACCAGTTTCTGCTATGAAACATTCCAGAACATATACAGTAGTGCCGTAAATAATCGACTCCTTAACCACAGCAGAATTATGGGTAATTTTTCAGTATTTATTCGGAAATATGGCTTGTTGCCATTAATCGGAAAGCTCATAGCAAATTAGCAGGACCACTTGACCAGGGGTGGTATTAACAAACACTGCCTGTAAAAGAATTGCTTATATCCACAAAATTTTTACTTTCTATTTAAATATTTTTGTTTATGGAAGACAAGGAAACAAATGGCAAAGGAGGTAGGGGTTTAGTGATGAACCACACTGTTTCTGACAAATCATACACTGACACCTTGGTTAGCTGGTATTTTTCATTGCATATGATTCTCTTTGATGACCACAAAATAAATGTAATGTTATAAACGTGAATGTGGACAGTGATTTCTCTTTGATTTGAGGACAATTGCAGTTATATTTTAATGAAATATGTCATCACCAAGTGCAAACTTGGCAAGCAGTTTGAGTGAATAGTTTAAAATGTTAATTACAAATGATTAAAGAAGTTGTTAACCCTTCCATGACTGGAGCATCCTGAAATTTTGCATGAACCCTGTGCCAATGCATTTGACTATATATGCGAGTCTCCCAAAGGGAGCCTCACATATATAAGAGAATGCAATGGCCTAACAATATTTACCTTGACAGCCAGTGCATTCTCTTATATAAGTGAGGCTCCCTATGGGAGCTGCACCAGCAAAGCTCCCATCATGAAAGAGTTAATTCATATCAACAGGGCACAAAAGTGCTCATTGGGTTTATATTTCTCATAGTAGCGATAAAATATTTCACACGTCAAAAAGACCTTATTCAATCAAGTGTCAAAATTAGCTCTATAAGGAACAGAGTTCACATTAACTGTGTGAAATAACTGTAAACAATTTTATAGCTGAACAGCCACAATGGAATGGGAACTCCAGTGAAGCATTAAAAGCCACCATATTCTCACTCCTGATTAAACTAATGCTGATAACTTTCTGTTAACGACTAGATAAGTTTTTATATGCATCCATAATATTATATTGCTGTGAGTAATACATTTTTTTGAAATGGGGAAAATATCGATGCAGATACAATCACAGTATATTTAACATGACATTTTTACATCATGTCAGCACATCCAGATATTTATGTAAAATGTTAATATACCGTGGGCCAGCAAGGGCCTTGAGTTGGCCACTCTGCGTGTAAAAAAAGTTATCCAATCGATATCTGTTAATTGTGGGGGTTTTTTTGGGGGTAACAGTGAAGTCTTCCCCATAGAACTTAAGCTAGTAAAAGGCGGAAGTCATTTACTTATTATTAGTATATTTATAGTGATATATGGAGCTCTTCTTTGAGCACACAAGTATTCGACATGCAATCTCGAATAAAAATTAAATTGTTTAGGAGATTTAGGGGAGAAACAAGTTGGCTGGTGTGATTTCGGGACTTTTATCACTGCGTTTTATGATGAAAATTGCAGATCAAATTTTTTCAGTGAGCAGGTCCTTAATCACAGCAGAATTATGGGTAATTTTTCAGGATTTAGTGGGAAATATGGCTTGTTGCCATTCATCAGAAAGCTCTCATTGAGAGCTTTCTGATGAATGGCAACAAGCCATATATCCGACTAAATCCTGAAAAATTACCCACAATTCGGCTGTGGTTAAGGAGTCGATTATTTAGGGCATTACTGTCTGTACATGTACACATGTGTCAATGTGCACATTTTTAAATTCTGATTATACTTTGATGTGGTAAGATTTTACTTAACTCACACCTTTTTCTCACCTGGGCAATACAGTGCAATCAGCCACTGTGAAATGGATCCTAAATAAGGTGCACAATTGTTTGTATACCTAGGTATTATAACCCTATCAATACCAAGATTGTAAACATAAAACCTCCTTCTGAGTTGAATTTTTTCAGGTAATAAATGTGAGCTATAGGGTGTACTGATGGGATTCAATTGTGAAATCCAAGATGGCTGAAAGCGACTATGTTTATGAATTATGGAAAATAATTATGGCTCCCATCCTCCCATCTAGACTTTCACCCCGAAGCACATTAATTGTTCAGCTGCTGTTATGGGGAAAGAGTCTGTACAGGGAATATTATTGTATCGAGCTAGATAATGATCTACTGATAATGTCATTGTGGCCACACTTGGAAATTTTGCCTTATCCAGATGATATAATGATGACGATCGCCTTTATTTCTGGCCCTTGTAAGCTGTTTTGGTCCAAAAATTACACTGCATTCTATGACTGTTGTGGTCACAAAAGAGCTAAAATGCAAAGTCCTGCCTGCGGCCTACCTTGTGAGTTCGTCTTCCTGTTCAACGATTGCTGGAACGTGATCCAGCATAGGGGATGGCGGGCCGTCATATCGCTTAATACTTGATGGGTGTGGAAGAGACGGAGATTCTAAAGGAGGGATTGGATATTCTCGTTTCTCCGCCATTTCTCTCCTCACATCAAAATTAGTCTTCTCATACGACACCTTCTCATAACTTTTTCGTTCTGAAAATAATAAAATAGATATTGGTTATTTTGGATGCCAATCCATGGCAATAGCTCAAACTTTACTTTGTTAAGTTGAGATAATAAAATGGCATAATGATGGATAACTGCAGAATAACTGGGAAGTCAGCAGTGTAATCTTTATCACAATATGACAGAAACAGTGTAGTACAACCTCGTTATTATCAGAACGATCACTTCATTTAAAAAAAATGTTATTTTAGATAGTTTAACACTAATATTTAATTTTTACTTTGTTAACAGTAAATTCAACTAGAGGTGGGACTAAGGATACTCCTGCAGTGAAATTGTGTTACATTTAATAAGGATAGCAAGAACAAAACATATGAAGAGGGTCCTGAATGATTTAGTCATGCAAAGAGTGAACTCCACGGTGGCTGCCAGTGGCAATGTTTTTCATCGGATATTGGTTCAAATGAAAAATGTCCCATCTAGAGGTGATCCCAAACATGCCTGTATATTTTCAAACATTTCCCCAATAATTGTGGGCTGCAGGGTGTGCTGATGAATTAAAATGTGAAATCCAAGATGGCCACTGGTGTACATGTTGTTTTTATGAAATTCAGAAAAATCAATAGCTCCCATCTAGAAGACACCCCGATAATCTATATGCAGTTTGGTAATGATCGGATTAGGGTTGCGGCTTGTAGGGTTTGCCAAAGAATTTAGTTACGGTACGCAAAGAGTAAAATCCAAGATAGCTGCTGGTGGTCATGTTTTTTAATAACAAAAATGGTTCAAAGTATATAGTCCCATCTAGTGGTCACCCCAACGATCCATACAAAGTTTGGTGACAATCAGATGAGGGGTGTGGCCTGTAGGGTAAAATAAAGTATTTAGTCATGCAAAGAGTAAAATACAAAATGGCTGCTGGCAGCCATGATTTTCATTGAAAATCGTTCAAATTGAATAGCTCATATCTAGAGGTGATCATAAACAAGCCAGTAAATTTTCAAAACATTTCTCATATAAATGCGGGCTGCAGGGTGTGCCGATGGATTCAATTTGAAATCAAAGATGGCTGCTCGCTGCCCTTTTTTAAATGAATATCTGAAACAATTGATAGCTCCCATCTGGACGTCATCATGAAGATCCATATTTATCGTGAGAACCAGAGCTGTTAAGTTTCACGGATTGTCCGTGAGACTCCCGGATTGCCACGGCAATCATCATCAAAACCCCGCATTGAAAATCCCAAAACGAATTCGTGCATTTGCGGGAATTCCCCAAATGACAGTGACTTACTTATTTCCGGTACCGTAAATACCCACACATTGATGACATTCACAGAATGTACCGTCGGTAACTTTGATGTTCCCTCTGATTGAAGAGTTATATTAATTGATTTTCACACTCCAGTGAAGCCACACCTTATGCAGCTGTATTGTAAGGCCCCATTGATGCAAATTTCTTAGTAACGGATTAGTCACACTGGTATGCAATTTCGATCGGAATGCGTCCATTTCGTTTGCGGGTAAAACTGTAAGACGGGTCATTGTACTTTCGGTTTCACGCATACATGTCCGGTTGTAACCTGTGTAATTCAGGTTCGTTTTTACTTATTTTAAACAAAGTTTCTGCGTCTTAAAATTAGTTAATAAATGGTGGAATGTGTGCATTTCTTTTGGAGGGTTAATCCGTTGAGACGAGTCCATTTTGTAGTTTATTCCGATTTTGTACTTTCGGTTTCGCGCTTATCCGGCTGTATCCGGTAGAATTCTGAGAATTTTTACTTAGTTTATACGAAGTGTCTGCTTTTTCTCTTCAATAAATGGTGGTATCTCCCACTCACAGCAGATCTATTACAACTACCAACAGGACATTCATTACCATTTTATTTAGGTCTATATATTTATAAAATAAACACAAATAGAAACTAAAAAAAACTATATAATATTCGTCATAAAAATTATTTTTGGAAAATGAACATATTTGGGCATACCTCCCGCAAAAATCTCCCGGATTGACATTTTCAAAACTTAACAGGTCTGGTGAGAACCCAATATTGGAGAAAATTTTAACTTCATAAAGGTATAAATACCAATAATTTAAACATAAGCTGTCAATTCACGAAATACTGTGAACAATTGGTTATCACTAATAATTATCCATTAAGGTTATTTCTCGATAACCTTAATCGGTATGGGTAACTCTTCCACAAAGCACAGGAGCGTGTTTGGCACAATGCCAAAAGTGTCGGTTACAATTGGGCGACCAATGAAAATGATCAAAATGATATTCCTCTTCAATTAGATTTGTGATTGACAGTTGCTTGTTCCAGAAACATAATTGTTGATAGCCTGGATTCTATCAATTCTATGGAAATATATTGGTCAAATCTATTTTTGACCAATACATGTACTGGAATTAAATTATAAGATACATCTCATTTTGATTAAGGTTATGAGTTTAACAAAAGAGTTCGAAGACAAATTTACTATAACGCACGTTACAAATAATGATCCATTATTTGAATAATAGATGCCCAATATCCAACTTAAGGGGGAGACGCACGTTTTGCATAAATCACAGTAAATCCAGCCAGAAATGGCAAGTGATTTTCAACAAAGAATTTCTCTGGATCTATCTGGTGAACAATCTTGAATTTTACATATGATAATTTTCATTATATATAGAATCAGAGCAATTATAAAGAGACAATAACAATAATGGATTTTAATACATTTGAGAGGTTGAAAATATTTGTTTCGTTTCTGTTCCTTTAGGTACCGAGAACTGCCAGAAAAATTTATAAATTCAAACAACATGTCAACCATCAAATAGCTTATTGTCTTGACTCCATGAGAGGAGGCTTCATTTGTATCATAATGTTGAGTTAGCTTTTTAATTGCATATTATAGCATCATACCCCATGTATTATAATGAAGAATAAAGCAGTCACAAATATGCCAGCCCAATGAAAACAAATGTTCAAATGTGGTGCTGTCCACTCAAGCAGGGAGCAATCAACAGAAATTAGGCCACAGTGTTAAGAGATATGGTGGTCAGATTTAACTTGGTTATGAACCCATGACCCAGAACTCAACTGAGCCCAATTTTTCAATGACCAACAAACATGGCATGCAAATTCTCAATAATAAAAAATTATTTATGGTAGTTGTCTTTCTGAATGAAAATAATCATTTAATTTCATGAATCAAGAAAAATTAAGTCTCCTCTCATGATCTTCAGATATGATATCATGTATATATGAAATGCACTTTCGAAAAAAATCAATTTAAAGTAGTTCTCGGTACCTGAACACAGTGAAATTTTAAAGATTTTTCATGCCATAAAAGTAAAGTAAATGAGATTATAATAACCATATGTCCAATGGTTCTTATATATGGTACCACAATAATCTCTTGTACAAAATTTCACAAAGATATTCCTGATAGATTCTGATAGATTTAGAGAAAATACATTTTGAAATACCAGGAAATTTTGGCAAAACGTGCATCTGACCCTTAATGGACAGTTACTTCATTACGAACAATTTCATTTTATGTGCATTGTTATTATTCAGTAATAATCGCATCTCACAAAATCACCAAATCTGCGATCATAGGCACCTCACCAACCATGTCAGTTTAGCTATAATTTTTTTTTTTTTAAATTTAAAGGAACACAAGGCACTTGCAGTGTGTAAATGTACGAAAAATATAAAAGTCTGTAAAAACATCACCACGAGGAAGATGGCGAAACTTTGTTCTAATATTCATTATTGATAGTCATCCAATAACGAAATTTCACACTTTCATTGGTAAGTAAACAAAACTGTGATTTGTAATCAACATCCCTAATCTCATAGAAAGTTCAAATATTTTAGTCTAAATATAAATTTCCAAATAGTTTTCAATGCTTTGACCTTTAGCAATGCTTACTGTAAAGTTTAGATTAAACTTTGGTATTTTATTGGACACACAATGAGGTTCTGACAGTCCATTAAGTTGACATTGGGTTCTGATGTCACACCATCTGAGGAACCAATGAGCGTGTGGACAGGGCCGACATAGTGGCATACATCTGAAAAATGTTAATTATTTCAGTGAATGGAACGAGCTCCGCCTGTGGGCTCGATCGATCCATTCGCTTAAATAATGTACAGTTTTCAGCCATTATTCTATACATAAACTTCAAATAAAACAACCATATTCTGTGCGACAAAATTCCATGGCCAAGACGAAATATAACAAATGTCCATAACTATTCCAGGCCTGGAAGTGAAATTATTGAATTCCATGACTTTTTCAGATTTAAGGACACCATACAAACCCTGTTCATAATATGTTATGATTCACTCTCTCATCCCAAACTGAGATGAAAATTTGAAAATTATTTAAAGCCGTAAACTTCTCTGTTTGAAAGGACCCACTCAGTTACAAATATCCACATTGATTCTATCTATTTAAGAAACCAACAATATTGTGCGAGAAAGAACAAAGAAACAGGATTATTAATCCATTCTATACTGAATAGTTATTGACGAGTAGTTATCATCATTTGTTGAACTTATTATCTAAACATTTCCCACCAATGAATAGGAATCCTTCTTCACTTGTACTATCTGTCGTCTGATTCAATTTCATGAACATTCCTCCAGATGAATAATAAATCATTCCAATGTATACTATTATAACTGAATTCAGTTATAAAGGGAATCAATATTCAAAGATGATCAAAAGCCTTACCTGGTGTCATCTGATTACTTTCAAATGAGGTGTTTACTTCAGGAACATATGTTGGTTTAGCGATTGTGAGCAAAACAATGTTAGAGGTGGCTTTCAGCGCACTCACAGCCTCTTCATGTGAAACGTCATCCAACTGCCCATCGTTCACCTGGAACAGCGAGAAAGCAGCAGATAAATAGAGGATGTGCATTATTTACAGACAAAGGTTGCTTTCATTACAAACTACAGTAATGCCCTAAATAATCGACTCCTTAGCCACAGCAGAATTATGGGTAATTTTCAGGATTTAGTCGGACATATGGCTTGTTGCCATTCATCGGAAAGCTCTCTCTTAACTCTTTCAGTGCCAGGCTTATTTTGTAGGTTTAGTGCCAGGGAATCTTACGTTTTTCATGGGCATCAAAATTATTACTATGAATACTTGGTGATATAGTTTTGAGTTATAACATGCCCCTAAGGACTTATCCAGTTTGTTTTTAAATTCGCTATAGCATGCTTAAGCATACCCAAACAAAATTCAACACCCAACCCCTGGCACTCTACAGACCGTAAATTAGGGCTGATGAGATCGGCCCCTGGCACTGAAAGAGTTAAGAAGTCGATTATTTAGAGCATTACTGTATATCTTCAACATTCATTCCACATAAAGATTCAGTCTGAGTCTCTTCTATTTGCAGATTTTATTCGGTGGTTGTTCAAGATTTAGTCGTGAGGCGCTGTTGCTTGATAAATGGCAAATATGATGTACCTTGCTACACGAGATGACAATCAACAAAAGTGGCCAATATATGATAACCATCAAATCCCATTGATTGGATAATCCTATACCGCCGTGATATCAATCTGATCAATGACAACAGATAGCTTTGCATTGAACCTCGACTGGTATATAATCCCAGTTGGTGAATACAAGCCCAAAAGTCTCTAATAATGGTGTTACATGTTTTACCTGTCCAGACATAGACCTATACATACTGCAATCAACAGTTATTTACACTCATGACAGCTGATTATTAATTGTAGAGTATATCTGTTTTCTTCCATGGTTCAGTCCAGTGTCAATTTTTTTTTTAATTTGACATCGAAAGAGGCAATATCTTCCGACTCTGGACATGGTCTGTAATTTTTGTTCAAACACTAGTAGGGGTGTGTGGGTAAGACAGCAGCCCAGAAAACACACTTTTTCATGGCCCGTTTTTTTTCTTTAGATGCCTACAAAGTAATCATTGGGAATCAACTAGCTAATCACTTATAAGAAAGTATCCAGTTCTCAGCTCAGGTTAACAGTAAATTGTTTATCACTTTCTATACTAAATGGATTCTGATATACAAATATTCTCTGGAATGGTCTATTATTCATTTGGAGGCGAACTACTAGTCAGGAGTATTTAGTATAGAAAGGGTTGAAATGATAATGAATGTCGCTAGATTCTTCATCAATTTTGAATAAAATTTATGATATTACTTTCAAACGTACATGCATGTAAAAGCACATACATGTGTATACATGCAGAGGCATGTACAACTCAATAAAATTCCATAAACTATTTTTTTTATATGGACGTATGAATATTGCTCAGAATTCAGAAATTGGGGAAAAAAATCTCAATACTTCTAATTGGAAATGGGCCCCATATTAGGCTCCAGTTGTTGCCCAAAAAACATCCCTGGGAAGTTAATGACAGATGGGTCACAGTTTAGCGCTTGAACCTCAATTGGAAGATTTCTTAAAAATTACAACACAGATGTGGTCCTCCTATGGATGCTTGAGTACAAAAATGTTAAAAGAATGTCAGGAAATAACACCAAAGTAAAAAAAACGCTGTCAGATGGATTTCAAATCTATCTTGGCATTCAGGCTATAATGCCCACTTCAGCAATACCCCACGAAACAAATGAATTTGTGTGAATTCAAAGAGGGACTTCATGTCCTAAGCATGTTATTAGATTTAAACCAATCACCGTTTATAGCATGTTGAGCACAGGCAATATTCAATCTTTGTCACAAGCAGATGTGGAAAACTGTAATTCACAAATTAAAATGAGAGAAAATACAAATGGCCCAGAGCATGTCTGGTGAAGATGGATGGTAGGGATAATCCAGGCTATTAAACTAAAGCTTGATGTCACACAATGCTCACGTGATGATGCCTTAATAAGGCCAAAGAATTCATAGGTTCTAATCGATGCCAGACAATTTCTAAAGTTTGTCTTGAAGTTCTTCAACCTTTTGATTACTGAATGAATTTTCCCCTAGTTTTCTCCTCACCTGTGTACTTCCCACAATATAAAACCAATGGCGAATGATATACAAAGAAAATTTTATTTGCCATTTTGCTTTAAAAAAAAGTCTTCTTCAGAGCTGTACACATCAAAAGTTAATTGCCTTATTTTGAAATATATTGAAGTGGACATCGCTAAAAGCCAAATGGTTGATTCTGCCTGATTGACATGAAAATAAATTTAAGACTCCAGTCACAAATTCATTTTCATTATAATTATCATTTTGTTTGCATCGTTCTTAGAGCACACAACTTATCACAAGTGTATTTGCCCTAATCTGTGGCTCAAATTCATTCATTTGTTGCATATATTCTGTCGAGTATAAAAGTAGATGGTCCCCTAAATGGCCAGATTTAGTGTACAGTACCCCTTTAAAGTGAAATCTAATAATAATTGCTAGACAAAATGCTATCAGAACTTCAATGAATAGAATCATACTGCAAGCACAAAATTCCCACTGGAGATGCAGGTACTAGAATCTATCTTGCACTGCAGTTATAAAAACTATATGTCAAACAATGCACTGACAAGAGTTTCCTGGCAAATTCTACGTTCAGACAAAGCAGATAAAATAATGAGATTAATTCCTGCAGATAGCAAATGGAGAAATTCTAGTTGAAAGTCATCTAAATAGGATAGAAAGTCTCATGGGAAACAAAAGCAGGAAAAACACAATAGTTCCTTCCCGGAACATTTGCACTATGAATTCACAGGGGAAGTGGTTCAATTAATCCAGGCCTAAAACAAATACCTGGCTTATGTTGCGAATATGTAGTAAACTTGGATGAGGGGGCAATATTTAGAATCTCTATCTCAGTAGCTTGTAGATGCAAATGAAAGTGTCTGTGACACTGTAGCTCAAATTGGGGATTCATTGTAAAACTATTTTCAAGTCGTCATCATGTGTGTTCAGTCAAATTTTGACGACAATAAAATTATGTTAATCACAGCTCGCCACTCATGATGATCCATTGTTCGTGACCAAGAATAATGCTCCGGTGACTCGTCACACATTTCTCAGTCTGCTCTGAGACACTCTCCAAGATTCTAACTTAAATCCAGCATTGTACTCGAAGCACAGTTTCAGAATGTTGTAATGCTTGTTCTCATTCAAACATTAGTTTGATGCTCCTCCAAGTGTTACACGCGGCATATGAGAACATCTCACAAAATCCGGAGGAGCGCTCAGAAAGCTTTAGCATCATCATCCGTCCATAACTGATTGACTCATACATGTACACTAATATGTTTTCTAATTTTTAACCAATGTACCCGACGTAACAACAGGGTACAAAAGTTGTGAATTTTTTCGGCGTACCAAAATTTGCCATATATGATTGCCATACTGCATTATTTAATTCATGCCTTCATGCTCCGTGACTATCTAGATGGTGCTGCTTCATAGAGGCTCTCTGCAATATGAATAACATACTGCTACGTTTTGTGTTCATCAGCCTCCATTTAATCAGCTAAGATCAATTATCATTATAAGAAGTTCGCTGACATATACTGAAATAAATCCAGTCATATAGACTATGGGTGCATATATATTTGTACATTAGCAGAAGTTAAGATAGCGGGAAAAGATCCTGATTTACATCCACTGCATATAGGATATTCTACATCATGTTAATTATTATGAGAATTAATTATTATATGACATATCTTTAAATCTCGTGACAGAACATGTTTCAATACCATAATAAAGCTATGCAAAGACATTAAATATATAACTTAAATATTAGTCTTAAAGTCACATCCCGAAAATAGAGAACTAACTCGTAGTAATTCACATATCCATCCATTGTTGCAACAATTTCTTGCGAGTAATGTAGCTATAACTACTGAGTTGATTTATATCTCGGTATATGAATTTGTAATGATATATTAATATTACATATATGTGAGTTCTGCAAAGTTATTTCAAGTCCCATATGGCCCCTTAGAACAAGTACGGCAGTTACTTAGAATCAGAAGATTGATTATAGCTAACTATTCATTCAAGTGCATAAACTCTTACTTTAATCCCTATTGGCAGGTTTGTTTAATATTCTTCACATGTGAATGTCCCAACTCAAAATTGCATGCTTTTCTCTAACTTTTGTTAGCCGATATCGCAAAAAACATCAAATTAATTATCCAGGAGAAATTCCATAATTGTAAGCGACGCAAAGTAAAATCGCTCACAAATTCACTTAAATCGTGAAATTTCGAGTTGGGACCTTCACCTGAAGTGATGTACATTATTAAAGAACAGATAATAACAAAGAAATAAATTCCCCACAATCTTTTTCGACTTTATAAGGTTCGCTGTCAAAACTACAAAAAGTTCTAATGTTTTGTACTGGTGGAATATGATCTCTATGGGTGTTAGCCGGAGTAGAGATTCATCGAATGATCTACACCTGCTAGTATAATGCAGTCGAAATGCACATGCATTGCTATTATGTCAGGTCAATGTAATCATATTTCCTATGTCCCACTGATTTTTAAACAAGCCTTGAAATAGGGTGTCTGTCATTTGCAGAATGAGGTCCCCAGAGGGTGAATTTAGTTATGCTACCCCGCATAGCGGGCTAGCATCACCAAATTCACCCTCTGGGGACCTCATTCTGCTTACACCTCAGCAGAATGAGGTTCCCAGAGTGTGAATTTGGTGATGCTAGCCCGCTATGTGGGGTAGCATCACTAAATCCGCCCTCTGGGGACCTCATTCTGCAAATGACAGACACACTATTTCAAGGCTTGCCATTAAATCTAGTTAATGGATCAAGCATGGTTTGGAAGTTAGCTATCCGTAATACCAATGGGATAGTTTACGGTGTACAATAGAAGAAACCATTATCTAACAAGTCCTAATGGGCATAGTCAGTGATTATCTCTGCTCATGACATTATAGCGCATAATGCTCCATTGGTCTTATGAGCAAGCCTTGCAATAGTGTGTCTGTCATTTGCAGAATGAGCTCCCCAGAGGGCGAATTTAGTGATGCTATCCCGCACAGGAGGCTACCATCACCTATTCACCCTCTGGGGACCTCATTCTGCTTTGGCCTCATCCTCTGGGATGTATCTGTAGTCTCAAAATAATTACTTCTGCTCAGTTTCTATATCCCCTCGATATCCCCTAATTTGAAGAAGATAAATTGTATAATCGAGGTGACTAATGGGTGAACCTCACCAACTTCAACTGGGGAATCTGACCCTAGGTCTCCAATAGCAGTAGAGGCCTAAGCAGAATGAGGTTCCAAGAGGGTAAATTTGGTGATGTTAGCCCTCTGCATGGGATAGCGTCACTAAATTCACACTATGGGGACCTCATTCTGCAATGACAGACAAAGGCCTAAGCAGAATGAGGTTCCAAGAGGGTAACTTTGGTGATGTTAACCTGCTGCATGGGATAGCGTCACTAAATTCACACTGTGGGGACCTCATTCTGTAATGACAGACAAACTATTTCAAGGCTTGCCCATGAGCTGGCACAAGGAGCATATATGTTTCCAGAAAACTGAGTAGTTATTTCTATAGTACAATATTTACACTCCTACATGCATTCACTGTGGAACATGAATAGAGGATGCTGATCAGTTGAAATCACGTCATGTGACATTATTCCATTAACACAACTTGAAATGTGCTACCATAATATTGCTGAAACCAGGTGCTAAATTCTCTTTTAATCTGCCAGTTGAGTGTAATTATAAGAAATTTAAGTTGATTTTCGTTACGTTCCATGGAGATTGGATGCAAGTTGGATTGACATTTTTATGTGTGGATAAAATGTCAGACCTACTTCCATCCGTACTCCATGGAACGCAAGCAACTAAACATCACTTTAAAAGAAACTGTGAAGCTTCAACAAAGTCATGTTTAATTGTCAGCTAAGCTATCTCCCTAACTCTGATAATCAAATTACGATAGTTACTCTGCTATCATTTTGAACACATTGACACTGACATCGCTCACTGATGACCTCTATGAGTATCTGAGATAATAGATAATAATTTGATGTTTAATTATACTCACAGCCATTAGCCGATCCCCAACAGCGAGGCGGCCATCTTGTTCGGCAGCTCCACCTTCAATAATTTTAGTAATAAATATCCCCGTGTCCCCTGGAATGTGTTCATTGTTAACCCCTCCTGCAATACTAAACCCCAAACCTGAAAATAGAACAAACAATTTCAAAATAAAATGAAACTGAGATATATAACCAGTTGAACACATGCTGGGTAAACCAAATGTCAAAACTGAGGAGAATACACTGAGTTCATGCTGTCGGTGGCCAAAAATTTTCAAACATACAAACAGTAATCACCTTTCCGAATATCGTCAGATACAGTAATGCCCTAAATAATCGACTCCTTATCCACAGCAGAATTATGGGTAATTTTTCAGGATTTAGTCGCAAATATGGCTTGTTGCCATTCATCAGAAAGCTCTCACTGATGAATGGCAACAAGCATATTTTCTCAATGATCCTATATTTTTGTTCATTAATTTTAGCCAGTGTCTGAAGAAGGGCCAAAAAAATCTATGTCTATGAACATGCCTGTAGTCCTGTTTTGTATCAGATTAACCCTTTCATGGCGGGACCTGCTCTGGCTCAGCATTAAAGATCCTGTGCCATTGCATTCTGTTATATATCTATTTTAACAGAAATACCCACTATGAAAGCCATCCATGCCTTTAATACCAGATTAACATTGGAAAGAACTGAGTATTATACTAACTGTACACAGGTTAAGTTTGAAGTTCAAATTTATTCAGGAAAAAAAAATGCATTTCAACAGATACAATTAGTCTAACAATTGCCAAGACATTCAAAGATTGGCTCATTAACAATCCAATGCCTCACAGATATGGTAGTTTAACCATTTCATGATAGAAGCTGTGCTGGTGTAACATTAAAGATCCTGTGCCAGTGCATAGGGAGGCTCGGATATTTTAGAGAATGCACTTGAGAAGGTCAAGGTAAATATTGTTAGGCCAATGCATTGGCACATGGTTTTCGCAAAATTTCAGAAAGCTCCAGTTATGGAAGGGTTTAGAAAATATCCAGCAGATTTAGATGATGTTCTTGCAGGTTCTAAGGGAATTATATAATGGCTATCTCTTATCGTATTATGTCAGGCAACATAATGCAACATTCCGCATTTTGGACTGGAGATAATGTCACAGAAACCAATAAAGTATAAAGACTGCCAGGTTTTCTCTGATCATACTTTTTTCCGATGGGAGAGCTAATATGTATCTTGATATGAGTGCTATTAGCCATTTCAACATTCTGATGACTTCTGTACGTTCTGGTTCATATTCAATTCAGAATACACTTGTGTTTAACCCTTCAATAACGGGATAAAAGAAGATACAGTAATGCCCTAAATAATCGACTCCTTAACCACAGCAGAATTATGGGTAATTTTTCAGGATTTAGTCAGAAATAGGGCTTGTTGCCATTCATTGGAAAGCTCTCACATGCATTAGACTCGGTATGGCTCAACAACTGGGGTAATAATTTAACTGTTAAACCACGTAGAGACACATGTGATTGAGCGCGATATAAATAACTATCCATTATAGACCGTTCCAATGTGTACTTTTAGAACTGAATGGAAAACCCATTCAGAAGTGAACGGGTTACATTTTAGTGTTCATCGTTACTCAAAAATGAACCAGTCTATAAACTATTCTTTACAACATACATAGACCATTCTAATGTATACTTTTATAACAAACAGTGTTAGGGTTGAAACGATTAATCGACTAGTCGTAGACGACGCTGAAATGTCAGAACGTCGACTCTGAATTTTGCGGTCGACTAGTCGGAATATAGTGTATTAGTTTCATGTATAACGTTTTCAAGATCGATTCCGGCATAAACGGTGTTAACTGCGCGTAAGTTATGGTAAGTATAACGTTTGGTGGCACCCGGAATTGACAGTGTTACTAGTATAGACACACACGGACCGGTGACCCGACTATTAATTGGACGAATGAAATTGACAACACAATGTCTCAATTGTCGTTTGAGGTCAAAGACATGATGGCAATGATTGACGCGGCGTTGTAGTTTGTCCGAGACCGCTTTGATACAGACACTGTGTATATTTCCATTGATCTCGCACCGTCGGATTATGATGCGACGCTGGGTGCAGGTCGCTTAAGGTGACGTCATTTGTGCTACCGTATATAAATGATACTGACATTAAGAACTGGCTATCGTATTCTACAACGTAGCCTATACTATAGGGCGTATTTAGTCGGAACATTAACATTTTATAGAGACACCGCTCGGCACCGGTTTATTGGTGATCACGTGACTAAACGAAATAATCTTGAACGCTGTTATTAAATTTAAAACCTGTATAAATGAATTGTGTATCTAATCATTATCCACCACATGTCTAATTATATAATTACATTCAGTGTGTTGGATAAATATCAAGATGTTTACAGTATTATTTCCCAAATAAATTGGTGTGTATGCAGGAAAATGCGCAACGCAATAGAACACCATTGCATCAGTCATCAGTGTACGCCATGTACGATGAATTTTCCGTACAATGTTATGTTTGAAAGTTTTGATATCGGGTACCGACTAGTCGACGCAACGCGACTTTTGGGCCTCGACTAGTCGACTCTGAAATTCACTAATCGTTTCAACACTAAACAGTGTTAAACTTATTAACTGAACATGTCACACCAACAAACAAGAATGCACTTGGATTATCTGTTTGTCTGCTTTTACTTCATAGAAAATGCAGAAGGAATCCTATTCATTGGTGGCAAATGTTTAGATAATAAGTTCAACAAACGACCTATGTTGAACTTATTATCTGAACATTTCCTGAAGGATAACTACTCGTCAATGAGTATTTATTATATAAAGGGTTAACAAACCATTCCAATTATGTAGAGAAGGGGAAAAAGTCAAATAAATGTTAATTTGAGACTATAAATACTTCCCAGAAGATGAGGCCTAAGCAGAATAATATCCCCAGACAGCAGGCTAGCATCACTAAATTCACCCTCTGGGGACCTCATTCTGCAAATGACAGGCACACCTATTTGTAGGCTTGTTAAAGAACTGAATGGGTTTTTATTTATCTTTTCTAGTCACTGCAGGTAATTATCTCCCATCAAGGATATAAAATAGGGAATTTCGTTCTGCACTATTTGTACAGTCCATAATTTCAAAATCAAATTTACAGTGCAAAGTGTTTACCAAACTCCAAGCAGCGCCCTCTCCGTTATCACTGCGAGATAACACTGCTGGAAGGATGGTACACTGCGGACCGATACATATATTTTTATGTATCGTCAGAACTATTTTTAGTCACATATTATCTTATTTTGACCACCAAAGTTTGTAATAATGGTAATTCTTTCGATATTGATAAGAACAATATGAACTGAGCCAGACAATTTTAATCCTAAAACACTAGAACTAAGATCATGTCAGAATTCCTTGTGGCAGTGGTATCTCAGCAGAGCGATGGGAGATAACTCTGTCTGGAGTTTGAGTGTTTACACCTAACAGTTGTTTAAGTGTGAAGTTAAATGCGACTTTTTCGCTCATTTTGTTGGGGCCAATAACCTGTCGTCTCATTCTAAATTAGTTATGAGGGACCACCCTAGATGTTTCAAATTAGGAGAGGTCACTCCTCCCTGTTTGTTTGTTAGGGAGAAGTGGACAGTTATCAGGGAGAAGTAAACAATGGCTGAAGTTCAATTGAAGTCCCAACATCACCCTTCTATGATTCAATAAGTATTATGCACATTAAATATATCATTATAGTGAGTAAAAAACACCATCATAATCGGTAAATATACTTTAAATATTCTTTTGGGACATACATATACTGATATATGAGAGAGAAGTCACTTCTCCCTGGGACAAAATTAGGGTGAAGTGGCACATTTTAGGGAGAAGAAGTCTCGCAAGTCACCCTCAAGGCCGGTCCCTGTTAGTTACCAGTATCTATCAACAAAACATTGATATTATCAACAGAGATAATTATTCACAAGCTTGCAGCACTTTGAAACAAGAATATGAACAGAAAGGAGTAAAAACTGAAAGAAAGCCCTAAAGGAACAGAGTGCTCCATTAATTTTCTATGACTTGAGAAGCCAACACAACTGGTTCCCCACGTCAGAGGGAGTCTATTGACCCTTTCTATATGAAATGGATTCTCCCATCCAGTTTGAAAAGAATATATGGGAATGGTCTAATATTCATCTGGAGAGGTTTTTTTTTCAGAAAAAATAAGCAGACATTAGATAATATAAGTACAGAATAAGTCTATTTATTGGAGGGAAATGTTCATGTAATTAGTTCAACAAACAACATGTTTCCAAAGCAAAGGGATAACTACTCGTCAATGATAATTTAGTATATAAAGGGTTACAGTGTAGGGGCAAATGTTTAAAAACTGAAGCATTGTATACTTTTGTAGCAGAAGCAAGGAATATATATATTCAACAACAGGATGGGTTGTTCTGAATAGCAGGATTCAATTCATTTTTTTTAATGTCACATGACCACTAAATCCAATCATAAGCAAAAATCAAGCATATTTTCGAGGATTTTTGCAACATTATGGGTTGTTTGGTGATTCTGTTCTGAAGGCTAGGGCTGATTTAAATGCAGTTTTTCCACCATACTGGTGAAACAGTTTATCTCCCTTCAATTTTCTTTTTATTGTGCTTTGTTAAGCCTCAGAATTTCCATAAGTTCGTTTTTCATAAAACCTCAGTGTATTTCAGATAATATGTTATGCCATCTTAACCCATTCAATACTAAACACTCATGGATGAGAATCTATCCCTTGATAAATATTCAGATAATTGTTTGTTGATGTTATTATCTGAACATTTCCTTGAAATGAATATCAATTATTCTGCACTTTTATTATCAGCTGTCTTGCTTATTTTTTCCAGAACAAGCCTCCAGAACAATAATAGACAATTCCAATGTGTACTTTTATAACTGAGTGGGAGACTCCAGTCAGTATATAAAGGGTTTAAGTGCAGGCAAGATGTGAGGAGATCTTTGGTGTGATGTGTATTTTTTCACTAGATGTATCATTAGAAAATTGCAGACACTTGACAGCCTCATTACACTGGTGTGCCAGCAAATTTCAATCATATCACACAGCGTCACCCTCATGTTTGCATAATAGTGGACTCTTCACTGACAGGTCACTCATCCAATCTCAAACAACAAAGCTGACTGTTTCAGGCTAAAGTCAAAGTCGACAACTCATAGCTTGAAATCTTTTAATGCAAAATTGTCTCTAAATTAGTGCAGCTAGAATCCTAGGGCCATTATAATTTTAGATTAGAGATGGGAGATACAACCGGTGCATCTAGATACAGAATGCTCAGATACATCTACAGTAATGCCATAAATAATCGACTCCTTAACCAACAGCTCAATGAGAGCTTTCCGATGAATGGCAACAAGCCATATTTCCGGCTAAATCCTGAAAAGTTACCCATAATTCTGCTGTGGTTAAGGAGTCAATTATTTAGGGCATTACTGTATCATATCGGTCCATAACATATTGCGTATCGTGGTTACTATATTGTGTAATGTTGCCACAAGTCATTGTTATTGCCTCTTATTTCAGTATCAGGCCTCAAAATATGGTGCTGGTCATCTGCAGAATGAGGCCCCCCAGAGGGTGAATTTAGTGATGCTACCCAGTTTCCAGATGGTGAAGATGGTGATGAGCAACCATTGGTCACCTCGATTATGTAATGTGTTGTCTGCCAATTTGGGGATATTAGAAACTAAACTCATGAAGAAAGAGAAACTAAAGAAGTTCCTAAAGAAACTAATAAACTTGATAATTTAATAATAAAGAAATTTTCCAGAGAAAATGAGGCCGAAGAAGAATGAGGTCCCCAAAGGGTGAATTTAGTAAAGCTATCCTGCTTTGCTTGGAAGCGTCACTAAATTCCCCACTCTGGGGACCTCATTCTGAAAATGTCCAGCACCATATTTTAAGGTCGAGTATTAGCCTTTTCTACACTATTAAAATTAATTCTCCAGTAAGTTATAAGTACACATTGGAATGGTTCATTAATCATTTGGAGGGGTGCTCAGGCAATATAAGCCGACAACAGACAGACAAAAAGATAATACAAGTGCAGAAGGATTTCTTTCAATTGCTGGGAAATGTTAAGCCGATAGTCGTTTGTTTAATTTATAATCTGAATATTTCCCCAGGGAACTACTCATTGATGCATATTTAGTAATTTTAGTTCTTAACAAGAGATGGACTGTCGTCCGGTGCATACCCCCTCGTGGCATACCGCCTAGTGTGGGCATATCTATAACTTATGAGGGCTATACTCAGACAGATGGACCCAAACACCAGCATTTTCATATAAACAAAGATGAGTAACTATAGAACAATAAAAACAAAACAAACATTTGAATGTGCCATTAAATGTCCTCATAGTGGTGAACATCCATAAAAAAATTCATTGAGATCCGAGCATTACTGTTCAAGTTATGAGCTGAACAGACATCGGATGGCCAAACAACCAACATTTCCAGATAAACAAAGATGAATAACTCTAGAATGGAACAGAACAATGGAACCCTCTATTGAATGTTCTCATAGTAGTGAACATCCATACCAAATTCCATTGAAATCCCAGCACAACTGTTGAAGTTACGACATGAACAGACACCAGACGGACCAAAAAGCCAACATTTCCAGATAAACAAAGATGTATAACTCTAGAACGGAAAATCCGAACAAAACAATGGAACCCTCTTTTTAATGTCCTCATAGTAGTGAACATCCATACCAAATTTCATTGAGATCCCAGCACAACTGTTGAAGTTACGACATGAACAGACACCAGACAGACCAAAAATCCAACATTTCAAGATAAACAAAGATGAATAACTCTAGAATGGAAAATCCAAACAAAACGATGTAACCCTCTATTGAATCCCCTCATAGTAATGAACAGCCATACAAAATTTCATTGAGATCCGAGCACTACTGTTCAAGTTATGACATGAACAGACATCGGATGGACGTACAGACGGACGGACAAACGCACGGACGGACAGGTGCAAAACAGTATACCCCCCCCCCCCTCTTTTTTTTAAAAAGGGGGTATAATTATATTGTAAGAATTTCAGTATATGAATTGGAACACTGAAATTATCATCAATATATAGATACGTATTTTAACCATGTATCAAGATACGTATCATATACAAACCATATCTCCCATCTCTAAACAAAATAGAAACTTGAGGCAGGCGTTCCCTACTCTTTCCACCGATATATAAATGCAGTAATGCCCTAAATAATGACTCCTTAACCACATCATTAACACTTTCTTTACTAAATGGATGCTCCCATCAGTTATAAAATTAGCCATAGGAATGGTCTATTATTCATTTGGAAGGGGGTTCAGGATAAATTAGCAGATGACCGTATGACGAAAAGATAATACCACTGAAGAAGGATTCATATGCTTTGATGGGAAATGTTCAGTCAATAAAAGTTCAAAAAACGATAGTCGTTTGTTGAACTTAATTATTATCTGCACATTTCCTATGGAAACTACTTGTCAATGAATATTCAGAAAAGAAAGCGTTTACAATTGATCTGCATTGAATGTTGACTACATCTCTGTGAGGTTGCTACCTAAAAGATAGCGATCGAATGTCTGATATCCAGTTTACATGTGAAATATCATTTACTAACCCTTGTTGCCCTTGTGAAGTTCGACCTTCAATACTTTTTCAACTGGGGTCTTCAACCTTTTAACATACTGGAATAAAAAAGAAACATGTGACTATTGTTAGTTTCTCGCTATTAGTCTACTTGTCATCCCAACAAAACTGGAAGAAAACAATTAGTGCGCAATAGAATTATCATATCGGACAAGATATAATAAAAGAGGGTTAATATTATCAATTGGCACAGGGTTTTCACCAAATATCAGGAAGCTCCAGTCATGGAAGGGCTAATATGAGCATGGTCCGGGAATGTGCTTTAAAATGCTGTATGAATACCTAACTTTGGCCTTTTCGTCATTTATGCCAATAACTCAGACTAAAAATGCCATTTTCAGGAAGTTGTGCCCCCGTTGCCCTTGGATGATTCTTTCCCCCCTGCAAAAAATGATGAAATCCAATTATCGTAAAGCATATTAGTGCATCATCAATGTTTCGTGATTAACCTTGCACATTCTACACTTTGTCAGACTTTTTCCCAAATAATATTCACACAATTAAAAATTAAGACCCTCAAATTTAAAAACTACCTCAAACTAATTGACTATCTGCATGTATACTCACTAATACAACCCTTGTGCCAGCTTTCTTGAGCGCGTCTACAGCAGCAGCATGCGTAACATTCACAACATTTGAGTCGCTGACTTTAACAATTATGTCGTTTATTCTGAAAGGAGAAATCTTTTTATTAGGAATAGTTTGATAATCATTACTATACTATAGTAATCTGATTCAGAGACCTCCAGATTGTTCATTGCAACATTCTGAAAACAAAAATTCTAATCAAGTGAAACAGATCAAAATTCGAGTCGTCATAGAACATCACACTGAAATATTAATCAGATGATGTCTTTGTTATGTCATTAATTACAAGCTACAAATAAGTAAATATAACAGTACTATTAAAAATCAAGAACAAAAACCAATATTGATGAACTCGGAGGGTGGTTGAGCTTGGAGATTCTGCAGTTGTCACGTTAACCCTTTGATGACGGGAGCTGAGCTGGTGCAACATTAAATATCCTGCGTCAGTGCATTCTCTTATATATGCAAGCATAATAACTGCCATAAAAAGTACATAATTTGAAATAGTGAAAGGCTTGAATGACTTTTTTTTTTTTAGTACAACCCTGCTTCAAGAATGTTAACAAAATCTCACTTTCTCACAGCTGGAGCTTATAACCCTTTCATGCACCAGTGCATTCTCTTAAATATGCCAGTCTACCATAGGGAGCCTTGCATATATATAAGAGAATGCACTGGCTTACAAGGTCAAGGAAATATTGTTAGGCCAATGTATTCTCTTACATATGCAAGGCTCCCTATGGGAGACTCACATATATAAGAGAATGCTTTGGCGCAGGGTTTTTGCAAAATTTCAGGAAACTCCAGTCATGGAAGGGTTAATACATTAATGGTAAATTCACACAGCATTTAAGTTTTGAGTATGCGCACTATGAATTCGCACATTGTACATGTAGTGTGCGAAATCAAAACTGGCAGCAAAATATCTGTGGAAGTCTTGCATCTGAATGCAGTTTCTGGCCCTTTTAGTGCAGAAACTAACTTATAAAAAATAATGTAAATTTTTTTTAGCATCATCAGTTTGTTCTAGCAATAGCATAGCTGTACGTGTCAGCTTTACACACCAGTATCATAGCATTCTTGCAGTACCATATGACCATGGTTAATATTAGTTGAGTCAGTTGATGTATACATATATAACCCAAGGTGTTTTGGTGTTTCTGGTGCCAGCTTAGAGAGCGATAACATTTTTTTCTCGATGCCACAAATAGTTGAGGAGTCACAAAAAAATACATATTGACAGGTCTCTTCTCTATTTACATGAGTTCCACGGGTTTGAATTTATGTTTGTTCTCGGTGTTGGCCGGATAATGACTTTTAGCACCTTATTAGGACGGCTCAGTCCACAGATGATAAATTAAGTGTCATTTAGAACGGAGGTCTTCATGCATTTTACAAAAGCCGATATAGGGACATAGAGAAACAAGTTGAGAGTGTATATTGGGTGTACAGTTAGTTACGTTGCTACCACATATACTGCATTTACAAGCTGTTCCTTATTACGAAAATATCGAAATTTCCAAGAGTATATTGATGTATAATTTGCCTGTCCACTTTTGGCTGGCTAATTATTTAAGCCACTGCATACTATATGTACCATTTCCCATTTGTTCTGGTGAGAGTGACTCCTTATAAAGCAGAAATGTGTTGTACCATATAGCAGTGTTTTGTGTGTGAAACTCCATTATAATGAGGATAGCTATCACACAGAGATGTATAGCTTCAACTCTCAGTATTAATAAAAGGCCGCTCGGCCACAGTGTCCCCCGAACCGGTGGCTTCATTTGGAGCGGAGGCTTTGAAGAAGAATAGTATATGGATAAGACACTTCTGCATTGTCTCATTACTGACATGCATACAAATAACCAAATCTTAAAAAAACTCTTAGAGTCAAAATATATAACCTCAAATTGGCACAAAATGAAGAAAATTACAAGAAAAATTGAATTTTTTAAGTCGAAAAGCCCATAACTCAGAAAAATCATCGGATCAAACTCAAATTCGAACTTGACCTGTATCTTAATATGACTGATCCACATAAAAACAGTATTTGCAATTAAAGGATCCAAATTTGAGATATCATCCAGATAACGAAAAAGTGAGAAATTTTCTAAGTAATACAAGTCGAATAAAAGATCGGTAGACCTCATGTCCGCCTCTAAGTGTCGGCTTGATACGACCGTTGTTTGCACATAAAAACCTGTCTTTAGTGCTAGTAAACCTACATACCAAATTTAATTTCATTCAGTACACATTTACTAAAGTTATCATCTGGAAACCTCAAATTGGCAAAAATTCTAAGTAAAAAAGGGACATAACTCTGGTGAAAATTGGCGGGCGGAACCCGAATTAGAACTTGACCTGTGTTTTGCTGGGAGAAAGACACATACCAACTTTGGTTCAGATCAAATAATCCAAACTGGAGTTATCGGTCGGAAACCAAAAATGTTAACAGACGGTCAAATTCTAAGTCGAAAAAGGGTCGTAACTCATGTAAAAATAATTGGACGGAACCCATATTCGAACTTGGCCTGTATCTTTAGCTGGGAAATACACATACCAACTTTGGTTCAGATCAAATTATCCAAAATGGAGTCATCGGTCGGAAACCAAAAATGTTAACAGACGGTCAAATTCTAAGTTTAAAAGTGGGCATAACTCTGGTGAAAATTGGCGGACGGAACCAGAATTCGAACTTGACCTGTCTTTTCTGCTAGAAAAATCACATACCAAATTTAATTTAATTTGGTTCACTCTAACTAAAGTTATCATCCGGAAACCTCGGACGCACACACGCACGCACAGGCTGATTATAATAGTCCTCCGAACCCGTTGGGTCAGCGGACAAAAAGGGCCACAATACTCGCAAAAATGGGTGGAGCATACCCATATTTGAACTTGACCTGTACGTAGGGCTGATAAACTCATATACCAAATTTGGTTCAGATATGATCACACAAACTGAAGTTATCAATCGGAAACCAGAAAATTACAAGATTCTAAGTAAAAAAAGGGCCATAACTCTCGCAAAAATGGGCGGAGCAAACCCATATTCGAACTTGACCTGTATTTTGGTCTGATAAACTCACCTATGAAATTTTCTTTTGATCTAATAACTGAAACTAAAGTTATCATCCGGAAACCATTTCTGGACGGACGCACGGACACCGGCTATTTTAATAGTCCCCCGAAAAAAAAAAAATTTCGGGGGACAAAAATGCCAATCTATTCACTTCCACAAAAATATTTGCATATAACTTTTAAAGCCATATCAAATTAAATAGGGCAAGACTTAATAATTGGTTGAATCTGATGAAAATTAACAATTTCCATCTAGACATGTACAATAATGCCCTGATAAGAGGAGACATCAAGTAAGAACATAGGTGGGGCGAAGTTGAGTCATGGCGGGTTTCACAGTATAATGCAGAACGAATAGTAACCGAACGAGGTCTTAAGTAAAAAACATAAGTGATTTCCTGACATTCTGTGTACGTAGTGTAATGGCAGTCATGGTCAGACCAGTGTGGCAGGACTGAACTCTACTTGTTGCCATTCATCTGAAAGCTCTCATAGAGTCTCAACTCCTTAACCACAGCAGAATTATGGGTAATGTTGCCACTGAGAGCTTTCCGATGAATGGCAACAAGCTATATTTCCGACTACATCCTGAAAAGTTACCCAAAACCTGCTGTGGTTAAAGAGTCGATTATTTAGGGCATTACATGTATAATCTCAATCATTGAGCAGAACCTGAGGAAATGGATGAGAGGACAGCGAGAAACATCTGCTTACTAGAGCAGATTACTACAGCAGGTGCTCAAAAAAAGCCCTAAATTAAGTGCATATCCATTAGTGCTAATGCTGATTAGGAGGGGGTCTTAATAATTCAATCTGAAAACCACATTTGAACAGTACTATAATAACATTTTTATAGGAAACATCCATTAGTTAGATCAAGCTTAGATTAAAGTGCTTTTACATTTCATTGACACAATGTCACAAAAAAAAAAAAATAAGGCCACTCACCGAAGATTCCTTGTTTATCATATGGTGTCCATAATTTTCTACCCGTGTCAAATTTTTCTATTGTATTTACCAACATTTGGTAATATATTTCATACCTTGTCCCGCACTGCTGTGTGTCAGGGTGGGAAATAATTGAATGATGAAGAAGGCACAAGAAAAAACTGAAACCTGTGTTGCTTGTCCTCTGAATCCTTTGTGGACGCGCCCTTTGATTGATTGACGCCGTGTGAGTACTGACCAATATTCAAAAATATTGCCTCTGTCTACGGCACTACTGAGACCCAGTGATACATTGTGCTTTATTCAGAGACAAAGTTGACAATGTAACAAAGGGGAACACAACTTTTTAATAGAATGCAATGTCAGGCATTATAACAGCTATTGTAGATATTAAAGTTCAACCATGGAACTTCTTGCTAAATATATAGTGAAGAACATTCTGGAAATAATGCCATTCCTTAATTTATCATTTATAATATGTAACAAAAATTGCTGCAAGTGTAGTATATCATTGCAGCTAATGGCTTCGTATATGTTGAGGATATACGACAGGAATAGGTTATACAATTTCACTATTCTACCAATATACTTGTTAGTTGACATCAGTTCCTCCGACAGGAAATACTAATCCGTTCGTGACAGTCAAGATGATCCCCTGGGGGAATTTTAAATTGAAAAAAGAGATATTTTGACATTGAGAAGGAAAGAGGCTGAGGCAATAGCGCACTTTAATAGAACATCATCTCACCAGAGGGGGTTAGATTTTGCATTAATAATGACTCTAATACAGAAACTGCCAAGACATGATGCTTGTCGATAAAACACAAATATTCCATGACCAATGTGAACTGCCAGACTTTGAGGATCTAGGTAATAACAATTACTCTCAAAATCAGGCTATAGTTTGTCACAGGACATAGGAAATTGTCGATCCATGTTGTCAGTGGAAAGTCTGAGAATTTGCTAGTAAGAGATTTCCGATGAATGGCAACAAGCCATATTTCCGACTAAATCCTGAAAAATTACCCATAATTCTGCTGTGGTTAAGGAGTCGATTAATTAGGGCATTACTGTAGTTGGGGACCTAAAATCATCATGTAAATGCAATTGGTCGGGGACTATATTATTTTATCCCTGTGAATTGGTTAGGACTGCTCGTGAGGTGGACCAAATATTGATAGTCTGAGACTAAAGCTCGCATGAAATGGTCCGGGGACCAAACAAAAGTTTTCAATTAATTTTACACGGCATATTTACAATTTAACCCAGTCAACATTGCAGGTACATGGAGATTTTATAACTGAATGTTCCAATTGCATGTACAAATATTCACATAGGTCATGTTGATTTTGAGCCCATCGGCTCCTCCTCAGGGTTAAAAAAGAGATACACCAAGGTATCAATCATGCATGTACTAGTATACCCAACAATGAGCCAGAACACACGATTTTGTCCCCACCACAATGGGTGTACAACTATAAGTTTACTGTGTTTCTCATCAGATCATTTTATTTATTCACATCAATAAGATGGATTCAATAGCAAAGCCCAGTTTTGTCTCTGCAACTGTTTCCCCATTCTGCTTTACAGTTAACTCGTGTGCAACACCAAAAGCCAGTGCCAACATGGCAGTAGTATGCAAACCCTACCGAAAAGTCACAAAACCACCGAACAATGCGCGCACGTAATTGTTACTTGTCACAGAGATGGAGTATATATACTGAGAAACATATCGGGTCAATTTGACTGTAAAGTTAGGGTTAGTCACAAGCATTGAGGAATTACTTTGACTAACACGCACATTTCAGCGAATCTCGATCTATGACTATCTCTGGCCTTAGTCAAAAGAAGAATAATTAAAGTTAAAAGAAGAATAATTTGAATTGCAACACTGCCTTAAATAATGTTTAAAGGTACTCAATCCGATCAGATGCTCCTAAATTACTATTTCTTTGGCTTATTATTACCATTTGATTTTAGAGTTAACCATCTTCGTTTGCAATTTGTCCTTTTGACCATATGTTTTCTGGGCCATATCTCGAGAAATTAACAAACTTTAAAAATTGATATCTGATCAGTCTGAGCTTTGATGGGTGGGTTCCTCGACTTGAATTAAATATTTTTTACCCCCTGAAGCCAAAGAAATAGTAATTTAGGAGCGTCTGATCGGATTGAGTACCTTTAATTCATTGCTATTAAAATGTTCAATTTCCATTGCATTGCAATTCTGTTAGATCAATAATTGAACGAATGTGATGGGAGGATATACTCTCAGGTGCCTAATAATCGTGGTGGCCTAATAATAGTGATGGGTGGGGATTTAGGCTGAAATTAAAGGGATGGGTGGCCTTCGTTGTAGGTTATAATTTAGAAACAACATTTAATATCAAATTATGATAATTTCCTCAAGAATATTCTAATAGTATAGCATAATGATGATGATATGAATGCAATATTATTCACAAAACATGCTTTGTGTCCGAGAAAATACAAGCGATATTTATGATTTGTGTAAGAACAACATCTGTCTATTATATAATATTCTTTCCGTTTATGGCAGTTTTAGTGGATGTGACTATTTAAAAAGCTATATCTACAGGGAAGGCCACACGTATCTTTAATGAAAGTGTCAATGACACTGCAGCTCAACTTAGGTAGGGGAATAATTTAATGGTTGACAGTAAATGCAGGAATAGGAAAGGTGCTAATTGAAATGTCTAACCTGTGCCAAAGGATTTAGTCATGCAAAGAGTAAAATCCAAGATGGCTGCTGGTGGCCATGTTTTTTTGGCCAATTGACCCCAAAATGACTCGTTCCCATCTACATGTCATTGTTAACATCCAGGACAAATTTCATGAAGTTCCGACCAAAGCTACGACCTGTAGCCCGTGCCAAAGGATTTAGTCATGCAAAGAGTAAAATCCAAGATGGTTGCTGGCGGCCATGTATTTTGGCCGAATGACCCCAAAATCACTCGTTCCCATCTACATGTCAATATTAACATCTATGACATATTTCATGATGATCAGACGAACAGTACGACCTGTAGCCCGCGCCAATGGATTGAATTTTGAAATCCAAGATGGCCACCAGCGGCCATGTTTTTCGGCCGAACGACCCCAAAATGACTCGTTCCCATCTACATGTCATTGTTAACATCCATGACAAATTTCATGAAGTTCCGACCAAAGCTACGACCTGTAGCCCGTGCCAAAGGATTTAGTCATGCAAAGAGTAAAATCCAAGATGGCTGCTGGTGGCCATGTTTTTTGGCTGAACGACCCCAAAATCACTTGTTCCCATCTACATGTCAATATTAACATCTATGACATATTTCATGATGATCAGACGAACAGTACGACCTGTAGCCCGCGCCAATGGATTGAATTTTTAAATCCAAAAAGGCCACCAGCAGCCATGTTTTTTTGCCGAATGACCCCAAAATGACTTGTTCCCATCTACATGTCATTTGCAACATTCATGACAAATTTCATAAACATCGGACCAAAGGTACGACCTGTAGCCCGCGCCAAAGGATTTAGTCATGCAAAGAGTCAAATCCAAGATGGCTGCTGGTGGTCATGTTTTTTTACCGAACGACCCCAAAGCACTCATTCCCATCTACATGTCAATATTAACATCCATGACAAATTTCATGATGATCAGACGAACAGTACGACCTGTAGCCCGTGCCAATGGATTGAATTTTGAAATCCAAGATGGCCACCAGCGGCCATGTTTTTTGGCCGAATGACACCAAAATGACTCGTTCCCATCTACATGTCAATGTCAACATTCATGACAAATCACATAAAGATCAGACCAAAGGTACGACCTGTAGCCCGCGCCAAAGGAAATTGTTGACGGACACACGGATGACGGACACCAAACCATGGCAATAGCTCAAACTTACAAAGTAAGTTGAGCTAATAATAGTGATGGAAATTTCACTATGTGTCTCAATTCAAAATATTAATAGTGATCATTGGGAATTTTCTCCAAAATTAATAATCGTGCTGACACTATTATTAGGCACTTGAGAGTAATGACATAATTATATATCAGAAATTCACCACACACCAAAGGCTACATTATTTGGAAAAAAGGTTCATATTCATTAGACGAAACAGACATATTGGAAATGGATGAGTTAAACAGACCCACACCACAAACTATCAGTACATGTATACAGTAATGCCCTAAATAATCGACTCCTTAACCACAGCAGAATTATGGGTAATTTTTCAGGATTTAGTCGCAAATATGGCTTGTTGCCACTGAGAGCTTTCCGATGAATGGCAACAAGCCATATTTCCGACTAAATCCTGAAAATTACCCATAATTCTGCTGTGATTAAGGAGTTGATTATTCAGGGCATTACTTTACGTACTCTCAACAGACCAGTATTGTAATATATGTTTCAGAGAATTGATTTAAACTTGTCCTGCTTTCAATTCAGCCTCTAATTATGGATATATCATCGGGCGGAGTATTAGAATTATTTTCACCAAATTACATGTTCACCTTTCCAGTGACTAAGAAAAAATACAGTAATGCTCTAAGTAATGGACTCCTTAACCACAGCAGAATTATGGGTAACTTTTCAGGATTTAGTCAGAAATATGGCTTGTTGCCATTCATCGGAAAGCTCTCAGTGAGAGCTTAAATTTCCGATGAGTGGCAACAAGCCATATTTCCGACTAAATCCTGAAAAATTACCCATAATTCTGCTGTGGTTATGGAGTCGATTGATTAGGGCATTACTGTAGTCATCATGACTCAATCCTGGTCATTATGACTAAACACAATTCTAGTCTAATGCCCCAATCAGATGCTTTGACTAAACTAGTTCTTCGTCGTTATGACTCAATATCACCCTAGTCATTATGAATAATGTTCTGCATTGTGACTAAAGTTAGTCATCCTAGAGACAAACTTTTACTAACCGAAGTTAGTCATATTTATAGTCATATTGACTAATATTTTCCATCCTGCTGAACATTTCAATACTAAGTGTCTGGGGCTGAAACATAAAAAGAGTTTTATCTACATTAAAATTCTTATCAGAGGTAATCGACTTCCGAATATCTTGACAGGGTTCCTCGAATGATGTATTGCGTATTCGGAAGCCATTTATCCAATGATCCAACTGGATCTAACATAAACAACACAAGAAAGCATTCTCCCACAATAGTGTCTTATAACCACTCTACGATGGCAATCAAAATATGTGTAGCCATTCTACAGAATGCCCCCTATATTTCAAAATACATGTAAACACAGACAATTTCCCGAAATAGTCCCTGATTAAAATCGGAGGCAAAAATACTCCCCGAGAGCTTTCCGATGAATGGCAACAAGCCATATTTCCGACTAAATCCTGAAAAGTTATCCATAATTCCGCTGTGGTTAAGCAGTTGATTAATTAGGGCATTACTGTAGTGAACAGATGTGTTGAGTGTTTTGCAGGTTAAATTTTCCCAATGTACATGAGTAGGCATTACAGTTTCAAGTTACCCCAACAGCTGTTTGTACTTCCACCGTTCTTTATTACAGGCAATCCCCTAGTATATTATATTACATTTCGACTTGGATTAAAATAGATATAATGAGGTTATGCAGTCGAAGAAAAAAAAAATGTTTTATAGTCATAACAGATTACTGTAATGTGAGGTATTTCTGTATGATCAAGAAATTGAATACTTGACAGTTGTTAGAAACCAAGATGAGTTTTGAATTGAGTTCATATAATTGTAATGTAACACATCGGACACTCATGATTTGATGAAGAGAAAAAATTGTGATGCATCAAAATTGTGATGAATTGACCCAACCATATCTATTTTCAGTAATATTTTAGTCCACAGTCATTTTGTAAGTTACATGTTGGACACAAAACGTCTGAACCAAAATGACAATATACATGTAGTCACAATGGTCCTGAGAAATCAGGAGACTTTCATTGCCAATAGCAACACATGTTACAAGTATTAAATGTATGTGTGGCTGAAGCTGGCTATTATCTAGAATTAAGGGTGGGGGTGAAGCTTGTCATCAGTCTCACATAATGAATTACTTAAAAGTTCGCCAAATGGTCATTTTTAATCTGTACCTTGAATCGGTTGAATTGTTAACAGATTAGATATAGGCTAGGCCAATATCAAATAAATGAAAAATCGGGCCAGACGGTTGAGCTAATAAAAAGTTAATTTTCACCACCAGTCTGCACCAGTTGCAATTTTCCAAAAAAAAATTTTTTATAAGAAACTATTAATAAATTATTTTTTTAGACACATTTTTCAGACAAAACAGTTATTTAAAATTTCTCAATAAAAGTAGGTATACCTGTATATCTTTATAGCATACATATCAGAACACTCCCTCACTAAATCTCCATTACAAAACTATGGAAGTATCCAGAGAGCTGATGAAAGAAGATCAATTGAAAATCGATCAATTACTCTCCATTAATAGAGGCGGTACTACTGTGAGTGTGAGCGTATAATAAACATTGACATTACAATCCATACCAGTACCTTTAATTAAAGACGCTCTATCTCTTTCATGCACCACTTTCAAAAACAACACTAATAAACTTGTTTAGAAGTCACATTAGCATTATGATGCCAATAAAAAAAACAAAAGATACATCATATGTTTAACACATATTTCAATCGAAAAACAAACAAACAAACATCACAGCTGAACAGTAATTTCATTTCTAAAGATAGCCACTTTTCCTGTCCCAGTTCATGAAAAAAATATTATTATTTATTTATTTATTTATTTAATGTTTAACATTTTTGCCTATTAATGTTGGTATACCTGTATATCTGTATAGCATACATATCAGAAAATGTCCTCCATTAAAACTCCATTACAAAACCACAGAAACTATCCAGAGAGCTGCTGTACTCAGATCAATTGAGAATCCATCAATTAAAAGCCATTAGAGGCAGTGCTCTTGCTAGCATGTAATAATCTGGGATTTGTCCCCCAATTAGTTGATTGGTGGCTCTGTTCTGTGTACATCCCGATAGACATCAGGGATGTACTCAAACAAACACCTGTCGCTGGAATCCGTCATAAGCTCACACTAAATGGAAACGTATTTCGGAACTTCCCATTATAAAGTGCCTAATGAAGGGATAAATCCCACCACGCACGGTTCGAAGGTCGTGCTCTATCATCGCCGTTTATTAACTCTGAATGTTCCGGACAAACTCCTAATGACGATTTCTGTTTATTTTCAGGCATCATAAAAAATATTTATGGTGAAATACACAAATCAGTGGAGCAATGAGCTACATGTATTGTCCTTGCCAGAGGTAATTTCCTTATTTGGAAGTAATGACTGTTGAATGAAGGAGTAGATTTAGTCTGTAGGTTTTAAAGCGTGGATCTGGGAGCTTGATTTAAATGTTCATGGAAATCAATGATCAATTATTAGCAGTCACAGACCTGTTAAACTTGTCATCTAAACAAACTGCTTTCCACTTTTAACCTGGACAATACATTATTGTTCAGCCTATTGTAAGATCAGGTGCCCCACAAGGTTGATGGAGTGAGGAAATAGCTTTCCGTTGAGATAACATATCTGAGAGCTATAAACTCACAAGAATAAATAGAGTAATTAACTTCATGTCTGGCTTTAAATATAGCCATAACAGAGGCATAGTGAGGAATGATATAGTACTCAATTTGGACTGTCTTGTATTGTATATTCTTGATTATAATACTTGCTGCGTTTTGTATCTATTTCACATTCTTCTTTATCAAGCCTGAGTTTAGTGTGCCTGTCATTTGCAGAATGAGGTCCTCAGAGGATAAATTTAGTGACGCTATCCCACATAGCGGGGCTAGCTAGCATCACTAAAATCACCCTCTGGAAACCTCATTCTGCTTAGGCCTCATCTGCTATATGGGAGACATAGACTCAGGTTTAAGTTCCCAAATGGTGAATATTGTGATGTACACCCATTGGGAACCTCGATTATGCAATGTGTCGTCTGTCAATTTGGGGATATAGAGATACTAAACTAAAAAAGAAATAGAATCTATGTGAAGATATTTGATAAAAGAAACTTTCCAGAAAAGAAGAGCAATAAGTAGAATGAGGTCCCCAGAGGGTGAGTTTAGTGATGCTCTCCCGCATGCAAATGACACGCACACTAAACTCAGACTTGTTCTGTATGATAACCAATAATTTAATCACCAGTTTTCTTGCTATTTTAATAGTAGTTAAAATTTTCATTAATATGAAGGCAAACTGATAAAAGAAAGGTTCAGTACAGCTTCACGATATTTACAGTATATGCCCTAAATGATTGACTCCTTAACCACAGCAGAATTATGGGTAACTTTTCAGGATTTAGTCGGAAATATGGCTTGTTGCCATTCATCGGAAAGCTCTCGCTGAAATTTCCGACTAAATCCTGAAAAGTTCAGCTGAAAAGTTACCCAAAATTCTGCTGTGGTTAAGGAGTCGATTATTTAGAGCATTACTGTATATGTCCATAAATGCAACAAAAAAGACATTGATTGCATATTTATAACTGCCTTCTAGGTGGCATTTATCGTTTTCATTTATAGACTAGAATTTCACACGAGAGAACAATAACAATCATATAAATTAACCGGAAGCCATAAATCATTTAAATTATCCTGAAGCCATAAATAGATCTTTCACTATAAATAGCGAATGACAAATTTAATATTCAATCATTTGAGTCTGTCTTGGTGTTCTGTTATATTGTTTCTGACAAGTGGAAATTAAATCTAGCTGTTCTTACATCAATCTTCAACACATGAGACCAAATTAGCAACAATTAAAGAAACATAATTCCATCTGTTATTCAAATTATAATAACGATGGACTTAGGGCTGAGTAGGTCATTGTCTATTAGTACGAAGATGCCCCAAATCATCAATCAACTTGGGAACAATATTGGTGGCATATCTTGTGCTACTAAGGCCTCAAAATATGGTGCCGGAAATTTGCAGAATGATGTCCTCAGAGGGTGAATTTAATAATGCTAGTACTCCACACAGCAGGCGAGCATTACTAAATTCACCTTCTGGCGACCTCATTCTGCTTTAATAGGCCTCATCTTCTCTGGGATGTATCTTTATTATCAATTAACAAGTTTTTTTCATTTTGGATTCATTTTCTTTTTTAGTTTAGCTTCTATATAACCCCAAATTGACAGATGACATAATGCATAAATCAAGGTACCCAATGGGTGCACATCACCATCTTCACCATCCGGGAACTTAATTCTGAGTCTAGGTCTCCCATCGCAGATGAGGCCATGCAGAATGAGGTCCACAGAGGATGAAGATGGTGATGCTAGCCCGCTACTAAATTCACCCTCTGGAGACACTGAAGGAACTGTTACATCAGAAGTCATTATATTGCTGGTTTGTGATGGTTCAGGAATTTTTGACAGGTAAATCTAATTTGTTGAGCCATACAGGTAGGTGAGTATTTTATTCATTTTTCCATTCCACTCACAATATGTGGTCCCAAAGAATGTGATAATAAAAGTTCCATTGTGCGAGTCATATAAATATTTGCCATCGCAGATGAGGCCATGCAGAATGAGGTCCACAGAGGATGAAGATGGTGATGCTAGCCCGCTACTAAATTCACCCTCTGGAGACACTGAAGGAACTGTTACATCAGAAGTCATTATATTGCTGGTTTGTGATGGTTCAGGAATTTTTGACAGGTAAATCTAATTTGTTGAGCCATCTACAGGTGGGTGAGTATTTTATTCATTTTTCCATTCCACTCACAATATGTGGTCCCAAAGAATGTGATAATAAAAGTTCCATTGTGCGAGTCATATAAATATTATGTTACTAAATATCTATACTCTTATTTCATAATATACCTGTTGGATTATATAAATTTCATTCGCCAGTCAGTATTGGGTTTCAAATGTTTGATACACAAAACTATACTCAGCTCAAAGTGCAGAAATCGTTCATATAACTCTCACATATAGAACTATAAAAAAAAAATATAAAAATTAAAAAAAAATTAAAAACCAGTCATGAGGATTAACACTAATGAATGAGGATTAACACTAATGATTATTAGACCTCATATTAAAAGCCTATGTTAATTTCCCATAGGGTGTGATTTTACAATTTGCAATGTTTCCCGCCCATGAAACATTGCCGGACACCATTTTTTGCTATGTTTACCGCTCCGACCGAAAGAGCCCGAACATGTTCACGGAAGCACCCGAACGAAATTTTATGACGTATTTTGACCGTGACATTCAAACCGGAAACCCCAAATCGTCACGATTCAGACGACTTCCGCATTCTTCAAAGTAAACATCATGGATGCCGGTTAAATTTTCAGAACTGCTGACATGGTTATTCGGTATAATAAAAACAATGGTGACCTGGCTCGAGGGCAACATTGGGGATAGTCTCCCCTTGGAACCAATTGGTTCCTCGGGGAGACAATCCGCAATGTTGCCCTCGAGCCAGGTCACCATTTTTATAATGCTTTGTAAACAATGGTGGGATTAAAGAGTATTTGAAACGTATGGACATAATTATATAGACTGTTAGATGTTAAATAAAAAATATTCATTAATTGTGAAATCAGAAAATCAGAATTTGTTTTTGGCCCAGCGTGAACAATGATTGTCAGCCATATTGGATTTTCTAGCTTATGAAGCACAACCTTAAAGACATATTATGGACTTGTTCGGGTGCATGGAACTGATAGGTTAGTACTCAGACATTATGCGAACCTGTGGAATGTAGCATTCTACTAACATCTCGATTCGGACGCAACTATCGGCAATAAACAAACATAAATGATTTCGCCATCGAGATAATTGCATTTAATTAATATATCAGAATGATGGTTATTGTGTTGTCAATCTGGATTAATATTTGTAAAAATAACTGTGAGAAATATTATTCTCCATTTCTAATTGATCACCCTACCGGAGTGTTTCACATCACTTTAACATTTCCCTGTTGTCCAGGAGCGCCAGCGCAGTGAATACTTAGAGGCCCATGGTTACCCTGCCCTAGCTGTTTAGTGCCAGAGCAAATGCATGTATCTGAATTATGGAAAATGTGAAGAAAAAAGTCTTTCCGCAGGCTGTGCATGCCTTGCCTTTCAGTGATTCTCGCATTCCACTTTTTCAGTCAACATCTGATGAAGCACCCAATTGGGGCCTCATAGATGGGAGCCACATTCCCCATGACCTATGTTTGGTTGTAATGCATTTGCAATGGGAAATATTACCAGCTGTGTACCCCTCTGGGTTAATGTGTGGTTATGAGCAGACCTATTTATAATAGCTTTGCCACAATGCGACATGCACATCATGTGACAATCTCTACCAGAGCGCACCAGTCATACTTCCTTTCTGACTCTGTCACCGGCTGGGTCCTAGTTTCCGTTTCTATATTTAGCGCGGGGTTTTCCAAACAAAATGGCGAAAACCGATCGCCCCCAAAGTCAAATTTCCTATGTGCTTTGTGAACAATTCCCACACTAAAAACTTAATGACAGAATGGAGGATCAGAGTGGTAGTTTTGTTGACGATTTTCGCAAGCAACTCATCAAAATTGGAGCAAATTAGAAGTCTTGTGTCTGACTTGCCATGCGTGTTGTCGTGACATTGTCGTCCATGTGTGCTTTGACTTTTGTGCTAATAAAATAATCGGAAAACCGAATCACACCGTTTCGAAATATAGTTCTTCGGTTTTAGTGGGACTTTTCAAACTTAAGGTTCAAAATTTATACAATTATTTCTCGATGTTTTGTGTGCTTAACAATGGCAGCATGTTGCTCTGTTCGCTTAGTATATATCTTAATATCGAGGAAGTCCACCAAATGTGGGTGAAATGTCACCGGTAGCAGCAGTCTTACCGAGTCATCAAGGGATGTAAACCCTGCATGGAGTTTGATAATGTGATGAGAAGTGAATTCTACATTAGCCATTACATGATTGGCAGGCAAATGTTCATGAACTCCCCATCAATATCATAGCATAGAACTTTAGCCAGACTATTGACAAATAAAAATTGGATATCTTGCTACTGGTTACAATATATAATGTCAGAGTACGTCCATAAAATGTCAGCTTGGTACACTGGAGACACACTTACAGAAGTCATCCCAGAGTTATTACTCATTAGTGTTGTGCTTCTATTAACCCCCTCACTATGGTCGATAGGGTCACTGTCACAATGCACCGATCACATTAATAGCCAGCTTTCCAAAACGATAACTAGTATCTTAGCCACCTTTTCAGAGGCATTCTCATTCATACAGTAATGCCTTAAATAATGGACTCGGAAATATGGCTTGTTGCCATTCATTGGAAAGCTCTTAGTGAGAGCTTTCCGATGAATGGCAACAAGCCATAATTCTGACTAAATCCTGAAAAAATACCCATCATTCTGCTGTGGTTAAGGAGTCGATTATTTAGGGCATTACTGTAGCTTTTCAAGATCCATCATTTGATGACCCAATATATGATGTCTCTGCTTTCGCAACTAAAATGTCAACGTCATCTTCCATAACTGTGTTCGTTTATTAAGTTAAAAGAAATAGAATTTGAGCAATTTGGCTACATTGATTGAAAATCTTAGGTCTATAAATGATAATTGAATATTTAATATATTTCTTCCCTTTTAAAGATAATTTTTTTTACTTATTTCAATGAATAAAACCGATAAGTTAGTATCAAAACGCTATCTCCACTGGAAGAATGCAAATAAATTAGTCGAAAATTCGAACCATGTCGACTGTACCATTTCAGAGAACACAATATTTGAACCATGCACAAATGTAAATATTTACTACTTTATTTGGGATGAATTATTGGGTGTACTGATACGCATAGCACAATGATTCTGTCAAAGCTTATAATTCGTTTATAACAATGATGCTGTTTTTTTGCTTATTTAGAATAAAATATATGAAAAAATATATGAAAATAAGTAATTTTGAGATGATAATAATAACACCTCAGTAGAGTGTTCCAATTCACTTTAAAGGCATAAGTTGTTTTTCACACATTGAATCTGAAAAGCTGGCTATGAATGTGATATCCCTTGAAAAGTTGTTACACTTGTGACAGATTTGAAAAGCTGGCTACGAATGTGATCGATGCCTTGTGACAATGACCTCATCAGCCTCACTATGGTCTTCGATTGTGTATATGTATTTCTCTATACCAATCAAATCGGTCACAAGTATTGTCAGTGTTCACTAGTGATCACTTATATTGTCAATTTTATATTCTTGCATAGAATTAAGAACGAGACTAACTTTTCCTATTTTAAGCACACTAAAGAAACAACTAAATCAGTTTTTTGCATTTCCCCATTATACCACATTGATTCAAAGCATGCACATTAAAAATTTCTTTAGCTTTGTATAACTTTAATAATGAATGAAAGAATGAAAGAATACGTTATTGAATGACCACTATCCAGTGATGTTTGTCATCTCAACTTAACACCAACATAAACAGAAAGAATATTAAAATGTATACATATTCGTTCTTATACTGACTTTATACCAATCACAGATATTGCATATAGATAGCATGCTATCATCAAGAGCCGCACATTGTTATGTAAACAAAAGCCAATGTATGTTACATATTTTTGCATATTGTTACATAACACCAATATCGTAGATCTTGCATGTCACCTTTCAGTAAAAATTCTGTGTTCTCAGATATATATTAGATAGCGGAGGAGTCTGCCGTTTATATGTGACATTATGTTCTTGATTTTACTGCTGGGGATGTTATAACGAACCTAAGCCGGATGCTTTGGGTCTTATATAGACTATATCTGATTTTGTGACGTCACCAATTATTATCTAATACGACGCTGGCGTTTTGAATTTTAGCGACCACTTTTGTCGCACAGTAGATCGGTGGGCTTAAAGCATTAATGTCGTAATCGGAAATAAACGTGTGTGTCTTTCAATTGCTGGCATTCCAAAATGAGGGGAGATACTATCGGAATTATGCACAGTTAAGTTCATTTGTAGCGGCGGTTTACATTTTATTGAGAACATAATTATGACATATTAAGAACTGTCAAATATTTGCATTGGAGTGGCCTAAAATATAAATCATGTGTGCAATTGGAAAATCTCAATCACAATGTCAGGGTGGGAGACAACACTGGAATCGAAATTCGTGATGCATGCAAAAGTTATTGTATCGCGTTTAAATTATCCTAATATTACACAGTACATATGTGGATCTGATCATCCTTAGATATCCTTCTATTTTCATGAATCGAAAAGAAACACATACTTATGAACAAAGCAGAAGATACATTCAGGTTATCGCCAATTCTGGCGATGGTGAAAGCTGCATGATGACGATGTTCGTCGAGTTTCGTTGAAATTGACATGATGATATTTCATACACATCTCAATCGGATTGTGCACACAGCATCAGTCAATAATATAATATGGTTAATTTCAGTAAAATACTCACTTCTCAACAACAACCAACAGTCTTGACTTATGAATACTTTCAGTTTGATGTTGGGGGGGTTTATATTCCATAATAATTTGTACAAAAGGAATGGCTTTTAAAAGGGTTTTTTCAGGTTTTAAGTGCTGAGATGGTGAGCTCGTAGTCTGTTTGCATTGTGAATATATGATTTCTCGCATGCCCTGATGAATCCTTAATTGTGCATGTCTGGAGTGAAATTAATAATATAATCACACCACGATATAAGGCCTATGTGAATATTATTTGATGGGAAGACGCATCTATGAAGTTATTTTGATAAGATTAAAAAAGGGCACAGATATATCCTAGCTCATGCGTGTGGTTTAACTGTGGTTCGTTAATTACGCTAGCGTGTGGTCATATTAATGGAGTTAGTTTTTCAATTTTTTTAAACAAAACAAAAAACAATTCTAATTGAGCAAGAAGTTAAATCTAAATTAAATGGAAATTTTTTTTTAATTAATTTTTTTTTAAATTGAGCAAGGAGTTTTTCTGATGACCCTGATTCCACACAGGAAATACCACACAAGTGTTGAATTTACAAGGAAGTCACTCCATTGCAAATAGCAAGTGCAATGCCAAGTGTGGCATATGCCCCCCCCCTTTGAGTACTCTAATGGGCATTTCTGAACGGTTCATGGATATAAACTACAACTTACAAGATTGTGAAAGGCACAGTCCTGATTTTAAAAATGAGCTAAAGTAAGTATTGGGGCACTGGGCATATTAAGTCAAATACAGTAATGTCCTAAATAATTGACTCCTTAACCACAACAGAATTATGGGTAATTTTTCAGGATTTAGTCAGAAATATGGCTTGTTGCCATTCACCGGAAAGCTCTCACAGAGCTTTCCAATGAATGGCAACAAGCCATATTTCCGACTAAATCCTGAAAAGTTACCCATAATTCTGTTGTGGTCAAGGAGTCGATTATTTAGGGCATTACTGTACTTAATAAAAGAATAGACCATGAATATATATACATTTAGATCTGAATGGGGAAAGTTCATTCAGGAGTGAAAAGGTTAAGGAATTGACTGCCATTAGGTAGAAGTCAATCGTAATAAGCTTAATAGGATATCTGTGAAAAGAAAGAGAATTGTCGTGGACACCAGACATCCGACGAAGAACAAATATGTACTATCCGACTCGGAAATAATGGATATAAAACATAGGTCCGAAAGCAAGCACATGTCGAAGCGCAAATTATGTTAGCGACAATACATCTGGGAAATAAAACAGTGCCGCATATTGATTGGTGGTGGTTTAAGTTGATAAGCGGTGAATTCGGGGACAATCCATCGAGACTGATGCCCACTGGATTACTGATGGAATCAAACAGAAATGCTACTCTGTGTACTCAGGGAGTACATCGGCGAGATGGCACTTCAAAGTTAAGGGACATAACTCTATATTGTCTACTGAGGGAGAACACCATGATGAAGCATCTAAATAAATGGGCATAAGACGATGTGAGTGACACCCACAAACAATAAGGTATACTCTGACAGGCAAGATGAAGCTTCCAAATAAAGAGACATAACTCTATTCTGTAAACTTAGGCGACATTAAACCCCTAATGGACATGACTCTATTCTGCGAACTCAGACAGTACTCATTTGAGACAAGCCCCTAATGGACCTACATTGTAACTCTATTCTTAATTCAGGCAGTAGTCAGGTGAAATGAGGCTTTTAAGGGACATAATGCTGTTCTGTGTACACAGGCAGCACATAGATGGGATAAAGTTTCTAAAGGACATAACTCTATTCTGTGAACTCAGTCAGTAATCATGTGGGATTAAGCTTCTAAGGGACATAACTCTATTATGTGAACTCAGGCAGTAGTCAGGCGAGATAAAGCCTCTAAAGGTCATAACTCTGTTCTGTGTACTCAAGCAGTACAAAGAAGGAAATAAGCTTCCAAGGGGCATAGCTCTATTCTGTGAACTCAACAAGTACAATGAATCCTTCTGCACTTGTATTAATAGCTGTCTTATGTATGTGATCTGCTTAAATTTCCTGAATATCTCTCCAGATAAATAATCGACTATTCCAGTGTATACTTTTATAACTACGTACTAGCGGCAAATTTTTTTTCATAAATTTTTCTCATAGAAGTGAGAAAACTGCTTTTTATTTATTCCCATATCAGGAATAGACTAACAAGGAATTATCTTCATTGTTCCATGCTGACGAAACATTGATGCCAGAATTTTCTAAATTCTATGATTTGTTAAGTCTAAAACCATGAATCAACCCATGTGTACGCAAGTCTACCAGTACAATCTTTTTGTTTGATGCATGTCAGAAAGGGACATGCAAGAGTTGAATAATCTGGAAGTCCATGCAACTCAATCTCAGACTCTGGAGAAAACATGAAGGTCAAATGCATAAAATAAATAGACCCAACCCAATCAGCTATACCTATGTCTATTGGTTGACATGTCACCGAATAGAATACTCTCTCGTTTGGATGATAAACCACTTCATTTCATAACTCGATTGATTACATAAGAAATGAACGGCGGTTTCAATGTGGTCATGGGATTTTGACCGCGAGAAAAATTCAGCAAACTGCATGAACCCCGAAGGGGTTCATGCGGAGTTTGCTGATTTTTTATCGCGGTGAAAACCCATGACCACGTTGAATCCGCCGTTTATTATTTATATTTATATACTTACGCTCTTTCACTTCTCTAAATATGTCCGTTATTTCGTCAAAAACACTTTTTCAAATATCTCCGTTATTTCATTTATAAAAATAATTTCCTATTTCTATATTTCGCTCTATATTTCGCCAGTTCGCTGTATTTTCCTATTTCGATTTTTCGTGCTATTTCGCTGTATTTTCATATTTCGCTTTTTCGTTGTATTTCATATTTCGATAATTCGCTATATTTGACATATTATGGGATATGGGATTATATGATAACCAACATTCTGATAGTCAATCGAACATCTCGTGCCACCCGTGCTCGCGATTAGATGCCACTAGCCATCCAATCGTGAACGTCGATTACATATTGTTTGCTATCAAATCCTTGGCGTATTGGCTGACTAGATACTCAAGCAGTCGGTAATTTCCGACAATCCCCGGTGATTTCCGGGACCAATGTGTTCATAAACCTATGAACGACATTGAAAGTGACGTCACGTTACGTTCATAGGTTTATGAACGCATTGAATAAGGGGGTGTGTCTACCGTAACGCTATGGGGAAATCGGAAGAGATATCAGGTGTATGTAAATATAATACGATGAACTCAGAAGGACCCCTGATTACTTTATACTGGACCAAATTTCCATAAAGTTTTTCAGTATTGCTCATCTAAAATTTGAACCTACAAATTATCTGCACACTTTTGTAAGGAGGAATAAAATATGTTGATAAATACATGAAATACAAACCGATAGGCTTTAGCTACAGTAATGTTCTAAATAATCAACTCCATTTAGTATAGAAAGGGTTAAATCATAACTTTTGAGATACAGAAATGCCCTAAATAATCGACTCCTCAACCACAGCAGAATTATGGGTAATTTTTCAGGATTTAGTCGGAAATATGGCTTGATGCCATTCATCGCATAAGTTCTCACTGAGAGCTTTCCGATGAATGGCAACTAGCCATATTTCCGACTAAATCCTGAAAAATTACCCATAATTCTGCAGTGGTTAAGGATTCGATTATTTAGGGCATTACTGTAACTTGCCAAAGACATAGCAAATTTCAGCTCTTTTCAATTTTTCGGATAGAAGTGAGAAAACTCATATCAGGAATAGCCTAACAAGGAATGCTCTTCATTTTCCAAGCTGAAGAAAAGTCGGTGCTTGCCTTTTCTAAATTCTATGACTTGACAAAAGTATTTCTTATGCCCAAATTCAAACATTAATACCATGAATGTGCATGCACACAAGTCTACCTGTACAATCCTTAAGTTGGCTGTATGTCAGAAAGGGAAATGGAAGAGTTGAGTACCCCCATAAGGTTCATGTACTGAAGTCCTGACTCAAGGTCAATTTAGTAAAATAAATAGACCCAACACAATCAGCTATACCTATGTCAATTGTTCGACCGATAGAACATGTCACCAAATGGAATAGACTCTCGTTTCGATGATAAATCGCTTCGTCTCATAACTCGATTGATTACAGTTCATGAAGGACCCCTGATTACTTTATACTGGACCTAATTTCCCTTTAGTTGTTCAATATTGGCAGATTGATTCAATGAAGGGCTTTTGAGTCGCTGCTCAGTCTGGGGGGCTTTTCGTATCAATTACCTACATTGTGGCGGTGAAATCAAGCTTCAAAATTCTACACACATGGGATGTGAGTTAAAACCCACTCTCACAATTGTCACTTGTTCCGCAATAACATGAGACCGGCTTTCAATGATAGAGCAATAGTGATAGAATATTAACCCTGCTTAGACCATTTATAAACATTAACACCTTGACATCCACCAAATCATTCAGTACATAATAAATGAGCAGATTCAGATTCAACATCATGCTAATTTTACTACAAATTCACTGATACAAAAGTTCAAGAACATGTCACTAAATGTAATCTCTAAACAGTCACTTCAGATGTTTGGATACCTGCTACAGTAATGCCCTAATTAATCGACTCCATAACCATAGCAGAATTATGGGTAATTTTTCAGGATTTAGTCGGAAATATGGCTTGTCGCCATTCATCGGATAGCTCTCCCCGAGAGCTTTCCGATGAATGGCAACAAGCCATATTTCCGACTAAATCCTGAAAAGTTACCCATAATTCTGCTGTGGTTATGGACTCGTTTAATTAAGGCATTACTGTATCTGGAACTCATACAATGGATGAGCTAGATATTAGCTAAAGGAGATATTATATACTTTATATACGAGTTAAAGGGATTATGTACATTTTAAGAACAAATATTAAATGGTTGATGTGTGCTTGATGTTCAAAATCGGGCCACAATCGATGCCTATTTTTCTTGTAAATTTCAGTTATATATATATAGAGTTTTTAGCAATTACTGATTTGTGAATGCGCATTGCTAATTTCCACAGATCATCCTGTCAGACAAATGTTTATTTGAGTTTTAAATAAATTTAAATTCAAAACTACTTTGGGTTAGAGACTTGACTTGGTGACGTAGGTTCCTGGCCCTGAAGTTAGCTGGTGATAATTCAGACCGACCTCATAATCGCAGATACACAAGTTCCCGTGGTAGTTGATATCCATGCCAAGTTTGAAATGAAGCTTGTACAAAGTTGAGTCTATGAACAGGTAGACAAGAGGATTCCAGTATACCCCAGTATATGCAAAATACCTGCGTATAATTGTTCAAATTTAAAATCATTTTATACCACAACTAAAATGAAGAGATCCAAAACATATCGAAATGAAGCTGAATGTATATACAGTAATGCACTAAATAATCGACTCCTTAACCACAGCAGAATTATGGGTAATTTTACTGAGAGCTTTCCAATAAATGGCAACAAGCCATATTTCCAACTAAATCCTGAAAAATTACCCATAATTCTGCTGTGGTTAAGGACTTGATTATTTAGGGCATTACTGTATCTTCAAAGTAGATAATAAATGCAACACAATGATGTTATATAAAATTTAGTTACAATTTAATACATTGAAGTTTCTTTCTGGTAACATTAGTAACTGACTTTACATTCATCACATTTAAATGATCAAGAGAATTTATTTTTATTATGTTATTAAGAAAAAGGGTCAAAAACACTCATTATTTTCACATACTGGGACATGCATGGACCTCATAGGAACTTTTTAAAACAATAAATTTCCATTCCTTCAGCATATAAAGTCCGTATATCAGTATAATATAAATTTGTTTTTATCACAGGAATATGAAAAAAAAGTTACTTTAACCATTTGAACCATGGAATACATATGTAAAATGGTCCATTCCCTGGGTTGTAGGATAAAATTTGAATGTTTCAAATGATATCTAAACCGCTTTACAAAAGAATCAAATGCATATAATTCATTGTATATATCCATTAGGATGCACTCAATTAGAAACAACTAAGATTTATTGTATAATAGCTGAAAGAGGCTCCCTTTGGGAGCCTTTATTCAGTATCGGGGGGGGGGGGGGGGGGGGGGCTGTGGCCCCTGCACAAAGAGGCATGCGCCCCCTTTGTGTGTTAGAGCCTTAAGAGGCCTCTGAGGCTTCGCGCTCATATGACCTTAGACAGAGGCAGCCCCCTTTGTGTGCTTTGCGCACATTTTGATCATTTAAAGTTTGATTTAAAGTCCAGCTGAACTGTAACCTAATTTGAGTATTGATATATCATCCCGCGTGTATCTAAGTCCCCTTAACACAAATCCGCAAAAAATCCCGTCAAAATATCCTGCAATTATTTTTTATATCTTGGGAACGAAACAGTCGCCGAAGATTTGTTTTCATTTTGCACCTCGCGCACATGGCTACTGGAGGAGCACGTGACATGACGTCACGGAGGGAACACAAAATTAATGCACAGTTCTGCTTTGCGTCATTGGCAACGTGCGGCTATAATGGCGATGGCAGGTCAGCGCTAACGTTGTAAAGATGATTTTGATCTTGCTGCATTCGAGCCTGATGACAATGATCCTCCACATATCGGCGAGAGACCGGTGACCGACGATCCGACAATAAATCATCGCATCCATGGACCATGCATTTGCACCGGTTCCCCCTCTTTCGGACCAAAAGTAGAAATATAGGTTGCTGTACGTTGGTCTAAACGTCAACACATTTCCCAATCCTCAACAATAACTGAATTGAAATTCAAACAGTTAGACAATTCAGCCTGTATGTGGTGTATAATTTTCAACTTATGTTGTGTCAAGCAGTTAATTGTGGGGGGGGGGGGGGGGGGGCACATCCTTTCACCATTTATGCAGAAACTGCATATCATAAGTAGATCGCTCCATGATTAAATAAACAATTATGTTTTAACTTGATATTCACGATACTGGGTATTATATTTGTTGGTATGTAATTATTTCATCTAGTCAGTCATGAACGTAGTGAGCAAAAATCCACAAAAGCTTGACCTATATATTCCATTACTATAGTAGGCCCTATAATCCTCCAATTAAATGCTCTTTATGTTTAAATTTTTCAACTGGCTTTATATAGACACCCTTGAAAGTTCTCATTGAGAATGTCTGGTCACTAATGGTAGGTATAGGTGTGAAACATCAAACACTTTATACTATCAAGAATTTCCAAACTGCTGTCTTCGTACCGATACTGACCTGAAGTATAAATGCAGTATCATGGCCTTTAGATTATCATATGATATAAAACACATTTTTTGACAATCTGTCAACAAAACAAAAACCGCAAAAGGCGTACGTATATATATTATTTTCAGTATGTATTATATGTTTATTCAATTTATTGTTTCAAATGAACCAAGACCAGTAACGCACAATCTCCACACGGACCAACTATCTAGGGCCTATATAGGCCTATATCTACCACACTCGGTGGAAATGTGGGCGTTCCTGTGCATATGACGAACGTAGTACTTACAAGGCCTACGGTACTGCGCTTGGATCACAAATCGAACGATATTTTACGCAAGCTACATTCGCAATAACAAAATAGTCCCTGCGATTGCTGTTCTTATTTTAAAAATAATACCCATACAGTGGACTGAAGGCATGTTAAAAGGTAACATAATTCCATAATTGATCTATCTTTTACGATAGTAGGTGTTTCATAGTCAACTTTAGACACATTATTGTCGAGTATGGATATGCACACGCACGTGTATGACGTTGAGGTAAGGTCAGATGTATAGGTCACATCACCTGCATAATATTTGTTTGTGTTTATAGTTCAAATGCCAGTTTGTTAATGCTCGGTTACTGCTTAATGACTGATGTAGTCATATAAATTCGTAGCCATGTATATAATTCGAAGTACCGTCAAGAATTTCTCTGAACAATTCGATTGGAATACAAGGAATTTATGTTTTGTTGGTGGAAATATTGGCGAAAAATCGTGACAAACTGACATGATCGACACAGCTCGTAACAACACGTGGATGCAGTGCGGTACTTTTTCGTCTGATTTCATTTTTATGCTTTCACAAATGGATTAATACATTGGTGATTCGTATTGGATTTTAATTATTCTAAACATTCAATCTGGTGAGTAGACTTACTAATGATTTTCATTGAATCATTACATTTCAAGTTCAGGTTCTAATCGATGTTTACGTCACGTTAGACTAGAATTAACGTAGAACAGTCACTTATATTACACAGATTGTTGATTGGTAGCCTTGTAAATCATGCTTAATTTCGCATATTGTCATGCATAGCTGACATTTTGTATTGTCAAGGTGCCGATTTATGTATTCACGCTTGAGTAGAACAAGTCACGATTCACACATCGCCGAAAGTAAATCTAATGGTCCATGTACTACGACGTAGCCGTACCGTAGGTCTACTAGACTACTGATACCCACCCCCCCCCCCCCCCACAAGGACCGTGAGTGCATGGGTGTTTATTGGTACCGGTATTCACGTAGATAACATTTTGTTTGACAATGTGAATTACACTTTTGTATGTCCCAGCTTGCATTTCACAATATTTGTGAAAGATCCTTCTTCAAAGTGCTTGGAACACAAGCATGCAGCTGTATTGTGACAGCCCATTCCAAACTCTCGTTGTGCCATTTGTGGACAAACGCCGTCCACTGTTGTTGAATGTCTGCATTAATTCTTGTGCCAATTGAACATTTATGGCTACATTTTCCAGCCATGCAGCGACGAATACGTTATATTCTTCAAAAAAATAAACAACAATAAAAAAAAGACGATTTCAAAATACGTGATTTTAAAAACAGCGCATAAAATTTCTTCCGTCTTTGTACCCTCGGTGACGTCATTTCCGAGTCGCGACGGAAACACCCGATTCAAAAATGACTATTGTAAACAAAGAAGCCGTTTTATTCAAATGTCTGGAAATAGTACTTTTTTGTAAAAATGTGAACAAAATGGAAAGGATACATGTTATAAACCTTATTTAGCATGAGTTAAGACATATTTAGATATGTTTGGAGCTAAATTAATTGTATTATTCAGCTGGTCTTTAAACAAAACTATTGTAATTTATTTTTAAATTAATTTTTTTTTTTAGATTCAGCTCCTTTACTCTAGTAGCTGAGGGGGTTTCGTATGCACTTTTATGTCCAGAGCAAAACTCTTCACGAATCCACTAATTGAAGGTACACGAACAATATTTGGTTGGTGACACATTTCCCATTGAGGGCGAAATGGGTCAAATGGCCACGCCCCTTTTTGCGCGAAGTACTACCATCCGCCGTGACTATATCTCCAGAACCGTTGGTCAAAGGGGGTCATGTGACCACTCAAAATGTGCAGAATGGCCACATTATGGGGGGTCAGTAATACATTTTCATATCCAAAAGTCAATGGTTTTTAAGATAATTGCCAAAAACAAACAAAAATCCAGTTTTAAGGGCCCAATTTTGGGGTTCAGCACTTTTATCTCAAAGCTGAGCCCCCAATTCAAATTTTATTGATCTATATCCATCGGTGCCACATATAGGTATAATTTCTGTACCATTATTGGATGAGATTGACCTCCAAGGAGCTCTTGACCCTGAAAATAAGGTTTTTGGATGGAATATATTGGTCGTAGAATGAAAAACAGACATTTTCCCCAATAACAAAGATGTTGAGGAAATCATCAATTATACGGTATTTGATCAGTAACCTAAAACTCCTACAAAAAGGTTACCTGGTGATATAATTTGAATGTAGTTCATCTTTTATTATCTAGATTTCATGGCCTTTGATGTGAGATGGCTGCCAAAATGGTTATAAATGGAATGACATATATAAACACAATTTTATTGATCTATATCCATCGGTGCCACATATAGGTATATTTTCTGTACCATTATCGGATGGGATTGACCTCCAAGGAGCTCTTGACCCTGAAAATCCACATTATGGGGGGTCAGTAATACATTTTCATATCCAAAAGTCAATGGTTTTTAAGATAATTGCCAAAAAACGATTTCAGCATGTTACGCACCACAAGTATACAATACCACCAAGGCCACAGCATATGTATGACACTTTTTAAAGAACTATCCGAATTCTCTGATCGACTTAAGAGCACAATTGACCACACACAATGGGATTAGCTGTAAATTGCTGCTGAGGATGTGTTGATCCCGACACACAACGTGAGCTCTTCATGACTGAACATGCCTTGGAAACTGGTGTGCTTGACCAAAAATCAGGTAACAATTGTGCTCTAATCAACAGAAATGTACAGATTGAATAAAACAGGTTTTCAAAATTTGTTATCAACATTTAACAGCTGATCTGATTTAAGTGACCAAGATATGAAACATGCTAAACACTTTTACTAAATGGAATAACCAGCTGTTTGCTTCATGCAGCAGCCACGTGTTGCGATCCTAAAATGGGTATTGCACCTGGGCATAGTAAAAACATGTTGTAATCAGATGGGAGATGACCATATACATGTATACCAGTATATATTTCAGAAGTAATCAATTCTTACAAAAGGACACCTCATCTCACAAAAAGTTTTAGGAAATGATGGAATGATCACTATTCAATCAATAGTAGAATGAGCCTTTGTCAGTCCCACATTAGTTTTGATTGGCCATGATAGTTGCATCACTTGCAGGTTGGAGAAGATGAGTGTCTATAATTTCACTAACATAATTCTTCATAATAGCTAATAGCCCTCATAACTTACCATTTTAAAGATATTTTCATTGTCAATACCACCTCAGGTTAAGTCGTCCTGCTAATTTTATATTATGCTGATGGGTACTGCTGTATTGATATGTTTGTAGGTTAAAGCAATTCTGTCAAGTACCATCATTTTACCTAAAGTTGGTTATTTTTGCATTGTTTGGCTAACCCGAGCAATTTGTGCAAAAGTCAGTGTCTGTATGCAACATTCAAGAACATATATACTTCAAAATTTTATTGTGTACGCTGATGTTTGGTAAACAACAGGAATAGTCATCTCAATTATGGCCAGTTTGTAAAAACCAGCACCCATTATTAAAATATTTCACAATATACATGTTTTTTAATGTTTTCTACACATTGTGGCTTATCCTCGATTCATTCAGATCGCTTTGCTCCACCTGAATATCATACCAAATGTATTAGCATCACCACTACTGAATACTGCCAAATGAATATATTGTGATAAGGGCAGTGGAAAAATAATGGTTGAGTCTTTTCTAAATATAATTCTAGTAAAACCTACACAATACCGTCTTGGTCTGATAAGACTCAGAGTCATGTTTATTTAGGAGTATAGACATGAAGTCCACAAGTTTCATGAAAATTAAATGGGCTCTGCACTAGTAACATCTGGACTCCTGGGACCCATTAATATTGACAAATGCAACACAAATGAAAAATACATAGTAACTTTCCTCAAACATAGATTATACCCTGACAATCATTGTATTTGAATCAGTGTACATATGTATATGTAGGCATGGCCATAGCATGTTTTTGAAATACTGCAGAGTGCAGACCATAAATTTCACTAGAATATACATGTAGTTACTGCATGTACATCACACACATAAGGCGACACACATAAACGTACCTGCATGGTTCACAATATTTTACATGTAAAGTATATATATATATCTCCTGTGCCTATAACATCAAACCAAACGGTTTACAGTACTTTTACTGACATTTTTGGAGTGGCACATATACGTACATAAAAAATAAAAGTCAATTTAAAGGGACGAAATGAAAAATAAATTTGTGCAACTATAATGGAGATCTATATTGCATTACAACATCCACAAATCTACAAAATCTACAACATCCACAAATCTACAAAATCTACAAAAACATCTGACTATCTTAGACATTGGTAATGTGATCATTTTTCCTTGATAAGTTGAAACATGAGGGAGGATTGCATAGCATGGCTACATGCAGAATGTAGATTTGTATGTATTTATATCTGCATATCAACTGATGCTTGTATTTTTCTTCTAACTCACTCCAGGCTAGCCATTATTTGTTCTAGAATAATGTACATGTTAGGGAAATTGTAGAACCTTTATACAAAATGGTGATGCAGCCAATCAAAATTGATGTGGGACTGATAAAGACACAACCTGCTTTACTACTGAATCATACTGATTGATCAAATTGTAGTAACTCAACATTTACTAAACCTACTTGTGGGCTGAGTATAATTCAATTCAACATTAGAATACCATAAAAACACCCTGTTCTCCCATAAGTTTAAAGAAAATAACACATTGAACTCATTTACAAGTATATTGCTAATGTGATATATGTCATTCCATTTATAACCATTTTGGCAGCCATCTCACATCAAAGGCCATGACATCTAGATAACAAAAGATGAACTACATTCAAATTATATCATCAGGTAACCCTTTTGTAGGAGTTTTAGGTTACTGATCAAATACCGTATAATTGATGATTTCCTCAACATCTTTGTTATTGGGGAAAATGTCTGTTTTTCATTCTACGACCAATATATTCCATCCAAAAACCTTATTTTCAGGGTCAAGAGCTCCTTGGAGGTCAATCTCATCCAATAATGGTACAGAAATTATACCTATATGTGGCACCGATGGATATAGATCAATAAAATTTGAATTGGGGGCTCAGCTTTGAGATAAAAGTGCTGAACCTCAAAATTGGGCCCTTAAAAATGGATTTTGTTTGGTTTTTGGCAATTATCTTAAAAACCATTGACTTTTGGATATGAAAATGTATTACTGACCCCCCATAATGTGGCCATTCTGCATATTTTGAGTGGTCACACGACCCCCTATGTCCAACGGTTCTGGAGATATAGTCACGGCGGATGGTAGTACTTCGCGCAAAAAGGGGCGTGGCCATTTGACCCATTTCGCCCTCAATGGGAAATGTGTCACCAACCAAATATTGTTCGTGTACCTTCAATTAGTGGATTCGTGAAGAGTTTTGCTCTGGACATAAAAGTGCATACGAAACCCCCTCAGCTACTAGAGTACTTGCTCAAATGCTCAAATTAAAACATTTTTATTTTACTTTTATTTTTATTTTTTTAATTAAATGTTTTTAAATCAAAATTTTGAAAACCTCTGCCAGGGTACCCTGAGTCACCACACCAAATTTTTTTGAAATCGGTCTAGGGATCTGGGAGAAAAATCTGAACAGACAGAAGGATCCTATTCTTTTATATATGGTAAAAATAGATCAAATGAGTCTATGTCCAATGGTTGAGATTCCTATGTGTCATGCCCAGCAACAGTTATACCCAGGTTTCCCTATGCAAAGGAGCATTATCTTTATTGAGGTCATATATTTGTGGAAATTACGTTGGATGTTTCAGACGACATCAGCTGGTTGGTTTTCTGATTTTTCACTTAAAATAGGACTGACTGTATTCAGTCTTTCCCACGAGGAAAACACAATAAGAGCACTTATTTGTTCCAAAATTCAGAAGACCAGTGTAATTTCACTCATAATAGATTCATAAGTTGGGTTTTTCTCACATAAAATGTTGGTGTTGGATAGACATATGTCAAGGTACATTTGCACATTGAATCATCATAAGCATTTTGACAAGATGGAATAGTGCAAATTTTAGCACCCGTGAATTGAAAATTGAGAGTGCGTAAGTACAGGTGTGAGAGAAATTGATCCTGTTTCCTGAGGACTGTGTATTGTATATAAACGTGGATATATTCAGTAGTTATCCTTGATATGGCATACCCGATAACAGTTACCACCAGGTTTCCCTATACAAAGTAACAGAATATTTATTGACGTCATTTGTTTGTGGCAATTAAGTCAGGTGTTTCATATGACATGAGCCGGTCAGTTTTTCGATTTTTAATGAACACAAGGGCTAAATATCGTATATACACAACTTTGAGATATACTTGTATTCAGTAGATGGTCTTGATATGCCATGCTCGCCAACAGTTATCACAAGGTTTCCATTATGGAACCCTGAAATCTATATCTAACATGCCACATTTCCTTTTTACATGATGTATGTCGGCTGGCTGGTTTTTCCACCAACCGGGTTATAGCCATTTGCGCACTGGCCGGTTTTCCGGTCAACCGGGTTCAAAGGGCTAATAAAGCTATTGGTATCCATCCAATCACACAATTATGAGAGACATTCCACCGCATGTCACCAAAGCTGTCAGTGTAAGGGAAGTAACTCTATACAGTGCAGTAATGACATCTGTCCAAGCCTGCAAATAATTTCTTAAAATTCCCAGACTGATTGGTGCCTGTCATATCAAGTTCAGTACCTGTCATGGATTTTAAAGGTAAACCCATTCATTTACACTTTCAAAACCCCTGTACCCAGTATAATGTAAGTACATGTAGTATTGCATTCTGTTATGGTTACCCCCCTTTAACCCTTTGTCGTCTATCGATTGAGGAGTAGAACAACATATATGTCGTTTCAGGAAGTGTTATTTTATGTAGACATAACTTCAATAAATCATCTGATTTATAAATGATTTGTATAGGAGTTATTTTGATTAATATAATGTCCCAATGTATAAGTCCAATCAATTATGATAACACACGTTAACAAAAAAATGCACATAAATTAAAACGAATTATTGGACCCTTTTGACCCGAACTTGTTAATAATTATTGCTATGACGTTAAATTTACTCATGACGTCATGTATGACGTTACAGGTACTCTCCAAAGGGTTAAATGTATTAAAGAGTTTTAACAGTTTCATACTTAGTGAGGTATGTCATTTTCCTTGAAGCAGGTGTACATACCGTACTGACCCGCGTTTAGGCCCATGTATATATCCTACGCGCACACAGAGAATAAGCCACTCCCAATGAGCGAATTATAGCACACTACGGAACAGCCCGTGTTTTTGCACTAATGACTAACATCATGGTGTGTATATCCCACAAACAAACAGTATTAAATAGATCTGTTGTGATTTATCATTAAATACATTTCTTTTCACAACACAGTAGCATTTGTCACTTCTCCCACCACGGTCAAATAAACCATCTTCCACAAAATACGCCAGAGGATCCAAGCATAACGCCTTCATCACCCAAACATCGTAAGGTATAGTATCCTTTTTGATTGGTCTCCTCCCACCCACCTCGCCCAACTAAGAACGTCGCCAACCACGACCTTCCAGTCTCTGTTTCCATACCATTCAATTTCGTACCATTAAACCTCAAACAACAGAAACTCGTTGTTACCCGCACGTCAAAAACTTATCCACGCTAACAAATGGCTCATTTTACGGATCTAAACCACTGTTACCCGCATACCTAAACATGTATACACCTACTCAACAGACCACGCGCAAACCCAACCATCCAAATACCTGCACAAACGATGTTACCCGCACTCCCACTTCCATGAATTCATGCTTTCCCACAACAAACCCAAGATACCCGCACTTGTTATCCGCAATTTCGGAAATGCATAATCACCACCACCATGTTGATTACCCGCAATTAAAATGCTCCCCCACCACACAGGATAAACACCAATAGGAACCACTTACCCGCATTTTTTATGCGCACTTCCGAGCCTCCTTCTAACAACCCCTTGACCCTTCCACACTGACCAATCAAATTGGAGACACATAACAAACAGTATAAAAGGCGAGCATAATCCTAAAAAAATCACACGCCAAACTCGGTCCTGATGAAGTTAAACATTAACGAAAGCGCTAGACCTATACTGCAGGTTATCTGAGTGTTGAAGCTTTTCTCTGGAGTTTTATCTGAATTTTGTTTGCCTTCCTCACCATCTTTAACACTCAGATATGGTCCCAAGTTTTTCACTCTCCGACGTCACCAGTGACACAGCTTAACCACAGTGGAATTTCACTCTACGAACCCTCCAACCACTGGAGTTGAACAAGAAGGACTTTTTATAAATTGTATTGTGGTTTAAAGTCACATATTTCCGACCTATTTCGTTTCAATCCCGGAAAGTTTTAATTAGCTGAATTGATTACCTGCTAACTTTCAGTGCAATTAACAGCAAGTTATCAGATATTCCTTACAGTACATGCACATCAGATGATCAGAAATGTGTATTTAATATTTGCATACATCGTAAGTTGTTTCTATCATACTAGTATTTGCTACTTGGTCGGTAACATCAAAGAGCCTGCCGTAAATAGTTACACTGTGTTGATTCGTGTGACCCGCACGTGTTTGGTTAGTGACCCAGTGACCCAGTTAGTGTGGTATTCATAACAGACAGTTGTTTATTTAAAGTGGGTTAAACCTGGGTTTCTGTGAGTACACAAGGATGCCGATGCATTTTATATTGGATAATACTTTCTTCTGGTCAATGGCGACGGCGATTTTGGCTTTCACCTCGGTATTGTCGTTTGTGGACACTAATCCCCAGGGCTGATGACGGAATACGGACTGTCATTTTCCCGCCAAAATACATGCTTTTCACTGCTTAATTTTGTTGCGAACAGAGTTGTCTTTCAGGCATGGTTTGCACCCAATTCCACGAAGGATTTTAAGGGAGTACTGGTATAATACATTCTAATTTTTTAAATACACAGCCCACTAAAGACTGGGGATTTCTGAAGTGACTCGTCGGGGTAAAGTTTTATTTACGCCACGCTATTCACTGAGTAACATGGCCGACCGGGTTGTCTTATTTATATCTAGAATGCACACACCGGCCTAAAGATGCGTCAGTTGTGTATGCGATGGGTGTTTAGTTATGCTGTTGGATTGGGAAATAATAGATATTGACATGTTACTATGGACTTCTGGAAAGTTAAAAAAAATTGAGAACGCAAGAAAATCTCAGCCAAACCGGGTACCGGAAACAGAGACAGTTTTTGTTTTGGCCTCAGAACGAGCAGTCGAGGAAGCGCAGTTGCTACTCGCTAAATTTAATTACGAAAATAAATAAAGACACCTGGGTTTGCTAGTTTAAAAACATGCACAATTTTACAAACAAGCTCATAACACAAATGCTTTCGGTCAAGATGACAGGCGCAAATAGATTTGTACCGGACATTTAGGTGTTTTGCGTCGGTCAATGACCATGTCCGTCCCGTTGTTTGCAGGATTGCATCTGTCAGGACATCACCAGTCTCGATATTATACATGTATATGAATGGAAAATGGATCTAGAACTGGGAAAAGTCAGTGAGAGCATTTTATACAAGCCTGAATTTAGTGTGTCTGACATTTGCAGAATGAGGTCCCCAGAGGGTGACTTTAGTGACGCTTTCCCACAGTGGGCTAGCATCACCAATTTCACCCACTGGTGACCTCTTTCTGCTTAGGCCTCAACTGCTATGGGAGACATAGGATCAGATTTAAGTTCCCCAGTTGAAGTTGGTGATGTTCACCCATTAGTCACCTCGATTATACATTTTATCTTCTGCAAATAAGGGGATATAGAAACTGAACAGAAGGGAAAAAATAACCGAAAACAATGTTAATTTGACAATATAGATACTTCCCAGAAGATGAGGCCTAAGCAGAATGAGGTCCCCAGAGGGTGAATTTGGTTATGCTAGCCCACCATGCACCAATATCAGACACACTAAATTCAGACTTTCTTTTCTAGCTTGGTTGACAAGCACTGCTTAACATGGTGCTGAAGTCATCAATTTTTCTACCCTAACAAAATATGAGTTTCTCACATCTGGAATATAAAACAATACTCTCATGTCTCGAATAAACTGTGCATGCATGTTTAGTAAATTTTGGAAAATGTTCCACCCTGTACAAAGCTTATTTCAGTCTGCACATTTTTATTATTTCGTGTATTGTAATTTTGGAAGACAGGCCGATTTTGTTTTTCCCCGCAACAAATCTTGATCGATCGAGTGTTGTTAATAAAATCCCAGCAATATACTAGTGAGTGTTAATATACTAGAAATATTGTTGGCCGGGAGTCGAATGTATGAGACAATGTCCCGTTACACTGGTAGGAACATGGATAATATATTTGCAGATGATTTCATGACTGGAGCTGCGCTGATGCAGCATTAAAGATCCTGTGCCAGTACATTCTCTAATATATATGTGAGTCTCCCATAGGGAGCCAGACATATATAACAGAAAGCCAGGCTTACAAGGACATGGTTATATGCAAGGTTCCCTATGGGAGACTCGCATATATAAGAGAATGCATTGGCACAGGGTTTTCGCAAAATTTCAGGAAGCTCCAGTCATGGAAGGGTTAATTGGTGGGAAATGTTCAGATAATAAGTTCAACAACGGTCATTTGTTGAACTTATTATCTGAACATTTCTCATGGTAACTACTCCTTAGTAAGTATTTAGTAAAGAAAGAGTTAACTTGTGTATCAGGGAGCTGGAAATCGCAACAAGCTTTAGATTTTATCACAATTGTAAATAATATATATGTAATATTTATTATAATGTAAAAATATGAGCTTGTGTTAACAATGTTAACAAATTGTATCAGCTGTATACTCTGGTTCTAAAATATTTCCTATTTATTTAGAACCCTGGTTAGCAGTTAGAATTCAGTTGGAAATATTCATTTGCAGAATGAGATCCAAGAGGGTGAATTTAGTGATGCTATCCCACATGGCAGGCTACCATCACCAAATTCACCCTCTGGGGACCTCATTCTGCATGGCCTCCCTCATCTGCTATGGGAGACATAGACTCAGATTGAAGTTCCCAAATGGTGAATATTGTGATGTACACCCATTGAGAACCTTGATTATGCAATGTGTCGTCAGCCAATTTTGGGATATAGAGAAAATAAAAAATAAAATAGAATCGATGTGACAAAGTTTCTATAGAAACTTGATAATAAAGAAACTTTCAGAGAAGATGAGGCCTAAGCAGAATGAGGTCCCCAGAGGGTGAATTTAGTGATGCTAGCCCGATATAAGGATAGCATCATTAAATTCACACTCTGGGGACCTCATTCTGCAAATGACAGGCACACTAAACTGAGGCTTGGTCACAACATCAGTTTTATGAGCAGAGATAAGCCGGGCAGAGGGGTAAATTAACTAGGATGACAAAGTTGCCCAGATACACAAATCAGGTTATCTTCCCTTTGCGTGAATAAGAAATCTGCATTGATTGCGATTCAAACCAGCTTCCATTGTTGGACAGCTCATGCACCAAGCACCTTACCAACTGGGCCACTGCCATTTGAATACAAGGAAAACCTTTGTATTTGAATACTATCGTAACATTGTGTTAATATATATAATTTTCAATTGCGGGATGGCTTTCACATTCGGCACCAAGAGTATTTATCCTTAACCCTTTACCCAACAAACCGGCCAAAACCGGCCAAATAGAGCTTCAACAGCCTAAAATATCTTCGGTCTGTCTCAATAAAACCATACAAATATGGATATCATTGGAACCGGCTCATTGACCACATTGTGATAGTTACAGTTAGCCCTGTGCCAATGCATTCTCTTATATATGCGAGTCGACCATAGGTCGCCTCGCATATATAAGAGAATGCATTGGCCTAAACAAAATCTTTTTTTAACACTTTTTACCATTTTTTCTTACATTCTTTAACAATTTTATAATTTTTAATGTGTTAAGCCAATGCATTCTCTTATATATGCGAGGCGACCTATGGTCGACTCGCATATATAAGAGAATGCATTGGCACAGGGCCCTTCTGTTGGGTAAAGGGTTAAGTCATGAACTTCTGGTATAATCTGAGATGCTGAGACCTCACGAGATAGCTATGGAAGGGGAATAATTCTATAATGCTAATGGAAAATGGATCTGTTAACAATGCCAAAACATCAATAGCTCAGCTATCATTAGCATAGTCAGCGTGAATGGAGGAAGATTACCAGCAAATCTCCCACGAACAAATGCATAAACGACAGTAAACGTTCAGCACGCACACAATTACACTCTCTGATGAGCAAATATCATTTGAGACTGTATATGGTAACAAATAAATGAGATTCTATATTTCTAATGGAATTGTGAACATCTGAATGGCACATACAATATTGGGCCAGTTTAGAAATAATTGATTCTTTGTTAGTCAAAATTGGGATGACATTTAAGAGGTGATTACCATTTACGTGTGAGATTACATAGAAGGTATCACGAGCCTAATGGTTTGAACATAAAGTGCCAAAACCGCTGTTAAATGTTAAGTTTGTGCTTGATAGAATATCATGAAACACTATGAAAGTGCAAATCCAGAAGATTTGTAGTTATTTCCAATCCTAAACATATGATTTGTGCAGAATTATTAAGCTTGTATTCTTTCTATTAGGAGAGTTGCCAGTTAATTGCCCCCACGTCTAACACCAACCAATGTTCCAAAGATGAAACTGACCACTTTAGTAATCATAAACAGTTTATTAAAAGCATTAGAAAGAATAGTCAAAATCTGCTCATAAATGTCTGTAATTATGTAATGACTTTTTGACAAATAGGCACTTGACAAAGGAATAGTAGATTCAAAATATAATATTTTTGCAAAAAACAAAGATTTCCTGTGGTCAAAACCCATGATTGATTAAAGAATGGAGGTTTTCACACATATTCATTTAATAGTGGTAAGAGCTTATGGTTTCCATCTGTAAATAAAGTTTAATTAGTTTTACAACACCTGCTGCTATGTTATAATACACCCAAGAACATACATTCTTTTTGTGTTTAATTGTGAAAAAAAGTGTCACGGAAAATAAAAAACAATGTTATAACCATGGATGCATTTCCAAAATAATTTCGCAAATCAAAATTTGAGTACATTATTATTTGACAACAAGGTTGTTTGTATAAAGGCAATTTAACACTGAAACTATGCAAAGATATTAAAATTAGGATGAACAAAGAATTTTCAATGCAGCAATCGACTGGCTCAAGCCTGGATATAAGAGGTCGGACACGGTCATTGACCGAGCCAAATACACCGATGACCGGCGCCGCCTTATTATCGTCCGTCAGTTTGTCCGGCGCCCATTATCTTCACAAAAAATATATAATTAAGGGGAAAACAACAAGTAGATGTATTATCCGCGGCAAAGACATTCAATTACCACTACTGTGCACTAAATATCAAATCCCCCCATCAATACAACGCGTTTTACCGAAAACATGTTAATGATCCGTCTTCACGTCCGCACTATTTACGACTTTCTATTTTTAGAACGTGAAAAACCCAGAAGAAAATGGCTGCCACTGGGGGGAAACTCCAACCAAGAAATACACTTCGTCGTGTTTTTCTCGTTTGACGTAAGATACATGGAGATGTCACAAGTTAAATCAGCACAAGTGTAATATATTCCACAAGTTAAGGGTGTTAGTTGGAGATTTAGCGGAAGAAATTCCGAAAAAATTCATACCGGGTAGTTTTTAAATCGCCGCGTTTTGAAACATGTGTTCGTGTTTACTTGGGGGAAGCACGGCGTAGGATTTTTTCTGCGGACTAATAATGTAATAGTATTTTTGAAACTGGAAAAGAATTCAGCAGAGACATACTGTAAATGACAGCCTTGTCTGACTTTGCACCCCTGTCACATTATTACATGAGTCACATGATAATATGAGCTTCAGCTAAAAGTGATGTAAAACACCATAATTCATAACATGGTACATCAATGAATCTAATTTGTGCATTGGAATGGGCTAAAAAACAACTAATTGCTGCTATTTATTGATACCAGGTAAATGACAGACACACTTTTCAAATGTCAGACGCCGAATCTTTGGTGCCTGTCATTGTGTCAGACACTCAAAAAAAAATTATATCCAGGCTTGGACTGGCTCAGTCGCTGATTGGGTGAAAATATCTGCTAATAATTATGATTGCCAGCTGTGGAAAGATCCATTCTCCATTCAATACTTATATTTACATACTTAAATTACAATTTTAAATTTTAAATCTATCATGACCATAATTATGTGCTAGAAGGCACGACATTGTTGAACCTTGTTTGCTTTATGTTCGAGACTTAGCTTTTGAAATTTTATATGTTTGTAGATTGGAAAAATAACGGTGAAGGTTGGTCAATTCCTATCATTTTACTGAAGAAATGGCTGAAGTCAATTGACGGATTTGGAAATAAAGCAAATTAAATGCATGGCTTCCCCATACCTATTGATAGATTTAAACCAAATTTGGGGTGGTGACACCGGGTACCCTGGCCTATAACACTATCGTTCTCCAATATATTTCCAGTCCTTCCCGTCCAAATCCAAACCCTCTCCACTTATAATATAAGCAGACAACAGACAGACTAAAAGATAATAAGTGCAGAAGGATTCATTCATTGGTGGGAAATGTTCAGATAATAAGTTCAACAAACCAACAAGCTATGGTCGTTTGTTGAACTTATTATCTGAACATTTCCTGAGGGACATCTACGCGTTAATGAGTATTTAATTAGTATTAAAGACATATTATGTACTTGTTCGGGTGCGTGAAACTGATCAGTTGGTATCCAGGCACTATGCCAACTGGAAGAATGTAATATTCTACTAACATCGCCGAAAATCTGAAGCAAATCGACTGTACCACTCCATAGAAAACATAGTCTGAACTACACTAAAATGTAAATATTTACTACTCGATTCGGGACGCATCTATCGGCGATAAACTAACGAAAAAGATTTCGCCATCGAGAGTCACTGCATTTAATTAATAGATAAGAATGATGTTGTGTGTTGTGAATTTGGATATAATACTTGTAAAAATTACTACTTTGAAAAAGATTATTCTCCATTTATATTTGATCACCCTACCAGAGTGTTTCACATCACTTTAAATGAGGTTAATCCCCTTTCCAATCATTTCATTTATTTATATTATTATAGCGCTTTTTGTTCGAATTTTTATGTAAAATATCTGTTAATTGGAAATAAATATGTTTTAATACACCAATTTACATCTGACATCCATGACACTAACAATAGTTCTGCCATGAATTCCACTTGTGGGAGATGTGAATAAAATTTATACTCTATTAAATACATATTTAGTGTGAATAGATTTAAACAAATATCGGTGTAGTGCAAAACATGTTCCAACTATATTTAAAGTTGAATATTTGTTAAAATTCACATTCTGATTAGTCGAAAACTACTAACACTAGTTTTCTATTGACCAGCTCATTGTTCACTGATCAGTACAATGAAAGTGTCAATGACACTCTAGATCAACTTGGAAAGAGAATATTTTCATGTGTTACAGTCATTGAGCGATTAGGAATGCGGACAGTTGAAATGTCTATGTATTACTAGATTATCAACATGAAGAGATATCTATTATATATTTTGGAAGATCTGTCTGTCTGTCTGTGTGTCTGTCTGTGTGTTCGCGATGAACTCGAAAACGGCCGAGCCGATTTAGATGAAACTTGGTATGTTGGGGTATTTTCGGCCTATTAATTTGTCCGTGCGACGTGACCTTGACCTTGAAATTGGTTAATTTCAAGGTCAAACGACCGAATATCACGGGATTTCGATGAAACTTGGTATGTGGGAGTACTTTCGTATGGGGAGTCTCAAGCATATTCATTTGCCTGTGCGATGTGACCTTGACCTTGAAATCGGGTCAATTCAAGGTCAAATCGCCAATTTTGATGGGATTTCGACGAAATTTGATATGTGGGGTTACTTTTGTCCACTGAGTGTTTTGGACGGGTCGAGTCGTGACCCCGACCTGACCTTGACCTTCAAAATGATCAATTCAAGGTCAAATCGGGTAAAACCGGATGGATTTCGACGGGCACGTTTGTTGGGTACTTTTGTCCGGGCAGTGTTTTGGACTGGTCAAATCGTTACCCCCACTTGACCTTGACCTTCAAAATGGACAATTCAAGGTCAAAGCCCGGACGAAGTCGGGTCACCTTCTAGTATATATATAAAGTAAAATCCAAGATGGTTGCGGACGGCTATATTTTCCAATGAAATTCAAAAACATTTGATAGCTTCCATCTAGAAGATCAATATCAAGATTAATAAGAAGTTTGGTGATGATCGGATGAGGGAAGTGGACTGTAGGGTGTGCCAAAGTATTTAGTCATGCAAAGAGTAAAATCCAAGATGGCTGCCAGCAGATGTTTTATGGCCGAATAATTCCCATCTACATGTCAATTTTCATGATGATCAGACGAACACTCTGGCCTGTAGCCCGTGCTAATGGATGGAATTTTGAAATCAAAGATGGCTGCTGGCATTCATGTTTTTTTGCCGAATGACCCCAAAATGACTCGTTCATATATACATATGTTAACATCCATGACAAATTTCATGATGATCCTACCAAAGTTACGACCTGTAGCCTGTATCAAAGGATTTAGTCATACAAAGAATTAAATCCAAGATGGCTACCGGTGTTGTTTGGCCAAATGACCCCAAAATGACTCGTTCCCATCAACATGTCAATATTAACTTCCACAACAAATTTCATGATGATCAAACGAACACTCCGGCCTGTAGCCCGTGCTAATGGATTGAATTTTGAAATCCAAGATGGCCGCTGGCAGCCACGTTTTTTTGCCAACAACCCCAAAATGACTCGTTCCCATCTACAAGTCAATGTCAACAGCCATGACAAATTTCATAATGATCCGCCCAAAGGTACGGTATGCAGCGCATGCCAAAGGATTTAGTCATGCAAAGAGTTAAATCAAAGATGGCTGCTGGCGGCCATGTTTTTTGGGCGAATGACCCCAAAATGACTCGTTCCCATCTACATGTCATTGTTAACATCCATGACAAATTTCATGATATTCCGACCAAAGGTACGACCTGTAGCCCGTGCCAAAGGATTTTGTCATGCAAAGATTAAATTCCAAGATGGCTGCTGGCAGCCATGTATTTTGGCCGAATGACCTCAAAATGACTTGTTCCCATCTACATGTCAATACATGTATTAACATCTATGACAAATTTCATGATGATCAGACAAACGGTACGGCCTGTAGCCCGTGCTAATGGATTGAATTTTGAAATCCAAGAAGGCCACTGGCAGCCATGTTTTTTTTGCTGAATGACCCCAAAATGACTCGTTCCCATCTACATGTCAATGTCAAAAGCCATGACAAATTTCATAATGATCCGACAAAAGGTACGACCTGTAGCCCATGCTAACGTCTCCACATGGACGACAGATACCAAGCCATGGCAATAGCTCAAACTTTACAAGTAAAGTTCAGCTAAAAATGTTGAATTGAGCATATCGTGATTGACGACTTGCTGGCAGCAACATCATTGCACAGCTAGAAGTCATGAAACCGAGAGCAAATGCAAGTTGCAGTTTAAAAAGTGATTTTCATACAGTTTCTTTTAAAATTATTTGGCGATATGATAAAAATACCTATTTCAATGGGCATTCAGGGATTTGAGCATTACAACAGTTTGTGAGCGAGCCGACATTCCCCAAAACTTCAGCTAAATATAAAGACCAATATTTATAACAATATGATTTCATTAGCTGGACACTAAAAGGGCTATATTAGTCTAGGGTATCGACATGAATACACAGGATTAAGAAAATTGAGCAAACTGGTATCTGTCCCATATTGGCAGAGTTATATCCCTTTCACTTAGGCTGTTTATCAAACAGAGCCCCACACTGGTTGCATGCCAACAGTGTAGGAATGTCAAGATTCAATTAGAAAATGTTACATAAAGTAAACCGGGCCAGTGATTTATTATTCATTTCCAATCACAAAACCAGTTGGTTATCGAGCCTACTGGGCAATAACTTTAATTGACTCTGTCAAGAAAATCTTTGAAAGCAATGAAAAAATTAGTTACTGCAAGAAATGCTTAATGCCCTGAGGAAATGTGGGAGAGGCTTAAAAATGTCAATAATGCACTTCAAGGACTCAACAAGACTTTTAAATGGCCACATATACTTCAAAACAGAAAGAAACATGGAACACATACAAAAGGAAAGGGAATGTCAAAATGTTTCAGTCAAAATCGCTGATAATAGATGGACAAGAATTGTTTGATGTTTTGAATTTCTTGTTAATCAGAGATTGTTCACTTGATATTTTATTCATAATAGTGTAAGATATCAACAGGCCCTGTCAAATATGCTATGATATCAGAGGACATGAATAACAGAAGAATTATGGGTAACTTTTCAGGATTTAGTCGGAAATATGGCTTGTTGCCATTCATCGGAAAGCTCTCACAGAACTTTCCGACGAATGGCAACAAGCCATATTTCCGACTAAATCCTGAAAAATTACCCATAATTCTGCTGTGGTTAAGGAGTCGATTATTTAGAGCATTACTGTATATGCAAAGCTCCAGTCATGGAAGGGTTAACAAAGCAGATCAGAAAGTTGTATTTTTGTCATCTTCAGTGGCAGACATCTAATTTTACTGTCACACATATTAAAGGCCAGGAACCTACGTCACCAATCAAGTCTCTAACCCAAAGCAGAACCTACATCACCAATCAAGTCTCTAACCCAAAGCAGTTTTGATTTTACATTTGCTTAAAAAACATATAAACGTTTGTCTGATAAGGTAAACTAGCACATGAACTGTTGATATTCACAATGCACATTAAAAAATTAGTAATCGTTAAAAACTCATATCTGTAACTGAAATTTACAAGGAAAATAGGTATCGATTGTACCCCGATTTGAACATCAAACACACCTCAATCATTAACTAGATGTTCGTAAAATTCCCATAATCCATTTCACTAGAATAACTCCTGCAACAAATAGCTAGTTCATCCACTGCATGAGTTCCAGATAGCAGCTATCCAAACTTCTGAAGCGACGGTGTAGAGATTACATTAGTGACGTAGGTTCTTGGCCCTGAAGTTCATAAAAAGCATGACTTACTTGAGTCTGCCGTCAACTGCAGAAGCGCCCCCTGGTATGATTTTTGTGATGAATATACTCGGATCTGAACCAATATGTGGATTATCTTCTCCTCCTGCTATACTGAATCCCAGTCCAGCATTTCCCTAAAAATGAAAAAAAAAAAAATATTGAAAGCTCAGCCTCCAGTATAAAGAAAGAACTTATTTGATAAGATCGAAAAGCATCTTGTTTTTCCCACAGTAATATTTTGCCACCAAAGACCATTGTCCTTTAATAGCAAGCCTGAGTTTAGTGTGCCTCTCATTTGCAGAATGAGGTCCCCAGAGGGTGAATTTAGTGATGTTACCCAGCACAGCAAGCTAACATCACCAAATTCACCCTCTTGAGACTCAGATTTCAAGTTCCCAAATGGTGAATGTTGTGACGTACACCCATTGAGAACCTCGATTATGCAATGTGTCGTCTGCCAATTTGGGGATATAGAGAAACTAAACTAAAATTAAATAGAATCTAAGTTTCTATAGAAATTTGATAATAAAGTAACTCTCCAGAGATGATGAGGCCTAAGCAGAATGAGGTTCCCAGAGGGTGAATTTAGTGATGCTAGCCCACTACGTGGGATAGCATCACTAAATTCACCCTCTGGGGACCTCATTCTGCAAATGACAGACACGCTATAATCAGGCTTGGTCCTTAGGTAGGGTTTCCGCTAGCCTTTGCCTCAGCCCATCAGCCTGTCATAGAATGGTACATCAAAATACATTAACTGCCAAGCTTGAAGGCTTTCTTTCCTCACAGACAAAATGGTTAAAACTTTAAATGCCAAAAATCGCAGACTCTGTATCTCATAGCATCTGAAATCTCAGGAGAATAAAAGCAGACGGAATCCTATTTTATAGCCATTGGTTATCTGTCATGATTTGAGTGTAACTTTCAATGTATTCCTTACAATCAACAGATCTAGCTCTGATTGGTGCATGTTCAGTCTAATTTATTGAATGCCAACAGAAACTAATATGAGCCCCCAGAACGTGCTCTTTCGATCTGGCAGACTGCTATGGGAGAACAATCTCCCGTTTTTAGGGGTGGTCAAGCCTGAGTTTATTGTGCCTGTCATTTGCAGAATGAGGTCCCCAGAGGGTGAATTTAGTGATGCTATCCCGCATAGCATCACTAAATTCACCCTTGGGGACCTCATTCTGCTTAGGCCTTATCTGCTATGGGAGACATAGAATCAGATTTAAGTTTCCAAATGGTGAATATTGTGATATACACCCATTGGGAACCTCGATAATGCAATGTGTCATCTGCCAATTTGGGGATATTGAGAAACTAAAAATAATAAAGAAACTTTTCAGAGAAGATGAGGTCAAAGCAGAATGAGGTCCCCAGAGGGTGAATTTATTGATGCTAGCCCGCTATGACAGGCACACCCAGGCTTGGGGTGGTAAATGTGGGAGAGGGGGCTGCCTTTGTTCAGCCAATATGATAAGGCCAGGGCTCATTTTACAATGTGACAAAGTTCTCACCCTGGGCCACCAGAAGTCGCCCTATTGTACCTCTGAGGTGAAGTTTGAGTCGCCTTTTAATTTTAGCACTTGCCCGAACTCAAGTGTATGTAAAGGCCAGTAGCCGGATGATGATAAACAGAGTTATTAGTTTCACATGCACACTATTTATCTTCCCGTTTCGGTATTTACGTTTTAGTAATTTCTCTTGAGAATTCCAACTTTACCCTGTTTTGACATGGAATTGCCTTACAAATGTACTTGGGCATGAAAAATAAAAGCCCTAAAATCTCCAGAGGGAGAAGTGACCCTATTAGCAGGGTGTATAATGAGGCCTAGTTCAGGCTGCTGTTAGGCTAAGTTTATTATCTCAGCTTGCATAAAATTGAATGAATGGGGGCAGCCTGTATGGTGTTTCTTTGCCTGCTATCTGACGTCAGTTTAACCTTCTCGTTTGTTGAACTTATTATCGGAACATTTACTAAGGGAAATACTCGTCAATGAGTATTTTATAGTATAGATAGGGTTACGGGTCGAGGGAAGACCAGGTGGAGAGTTAATTTCCCAGAGAAATAATAGACCATTCCAATGTATACCTTTATAACTGAATGGGGGAATCCATTTAGTAATCAATGGGTTACATACATATTATGTACTTGTTCGGATGCATAAAACTGATAAGTTAGTATTCAGGCGCTATGACAACTGGAGGAATATAACATTCTACTAACATTGAAGCAAATCGACTGCCACTCCATAGAAAACATCGTCAGAACTACACTCAATTGTAAATATTTACTACTCGATTCGGGACGCATCTATCGGCGATAAACTAACGAAAACGATTTCGCCACCGAGAGTCACTGCATTTAATTCATATATAAGAATGACAGCGTGTTGTCAATTTGGATATACTATTTGTAAAAATTACTACTTTAAACAAGATTATTCTCCATTTTCATTTGATCACCCTCCCGGAGTGTTTCACATCACTTTAAGCAAAGAGAACCTCCAGCGCTCGAAATTAGAAGAAATGTCCCACAGCAAATTTAATGATGTGGCATGTAAGATTCCAAATGTTGCTTTATATTGCCATGGCCAATTTCGAGGTCTGGAACCTCAGACTAGTAAAACCACACCTTAATAGTGCTTTAACCCTTTACCCAAAAAACCGGCCAAAACCGGCCAAATAAAGCTTTAACAGCCTAAAATATCTTCGGTCTGTCTCAATAGAACCATACATATATGGATATCATTGGAACCGGCTCCTTGACCACATTGTGATAGTTTCAGTTATGCCCTGTGCCAATGCATTCTCTTATATATGCGAGTCGACCATAGGTCGCCTCGCATATATAAGAGAATGCATTGGCCTAACCATAGGTCGCCTCACATATATAAGAGAATGCATTGGCCTAACACTTTTTACCATTTTTTCTTGCATTCTTTAACAATTTTATAATTTTGAATGTGTTAAGCCAATGCATTCTCTTATATATGCGAGGCGACCTATGGTCGACTCGCATATATAAGAGAATGCATTGGCACAGGGCCCTTCTGTTGGGTAAAGGGTTAATGCTCATCTCCATAAAGCTCAAGTACATTTGTATATTAAGGTATTCACAGCTCAAGGATGATCTATTGCACGTCGCTAATGCCTTTATAACACCTTGGACTGTGTGGTGTGTGAGCGTCTCCAATGCCGCCCTTATATATCTGGGTTCTCTATTGATTCTTCTCACTAATTTTGAGAGCTATCAATAATAAATGCAAACGAAATCACAAAGCTTTTATGGAGGGTGAAGAGATTAATGCTTTCTGATCGTCCCGTCACAGCTCGAGTTTGACGCGAGCTAGCAAACCTGGAAATAGTGTCTGTCATTTGCAGAATGAGGTCCCCAGAGGGTGAATTTAGTGATGCTATCCCGCATGGCGGGCTAGCATCACCAAATTCACCCTCTGGGGACCTCATTCTGCTTAGGCCTCATCTTCTGGGAAGTATCTATCGTCTCAAATTAGCATTGTTTTTAGTTACTTTTTCCCTTCTGGGAAGTTTCTATAACCCCTAATTTGCATAAGATAAAATGCATAATCGAAGTGACTAATAGGTGAACATCACCAACTACAACTGGGGAACTTCAATCTGATCCTAGGTCTCCCATAGCAGTTGAGGCCTAAGCAGAATGAGGTTCCCAGAGGGTGAATTTGGTGACACTAGCCTGCCATTTAGCTTCACTAAATTCACACTCTGGGAACCTCATTCTGCAAATTACAAGACACACTATTTGCAGGCATGGTCCCTTCGCAGCTCGGGTTTGATGTGAGCTAGGGGAGATAATACGCAGATCAACCAATTAAAGCTGCCTGAATGATTGGTCGGTTAACTTTTTCTCAACACCTGCAAGCAGAAGGTCATATCAAGACATGTGAATTCTCTCATAGTGGAAAGCTATATACAAATGAGTAAAAATATTGTTCATATTACCGAAGAATAAAGGTGTTGCAACAAGCCTTGAAATAGGGTGTCTGTCATTTGCAGAATGAGGTCCCCAGAGGGTGAATTTAGTGATGCTACCCCACATAGCGGGCTAGCATCATCAAATTAACCCTCTGGGAACCTCATTCTGCTGAGGTGTAAGCAGAATGAGGTCCCAGAGGGTGAATTTGGTGATGCTAGCCCACTATGCGGGGTAGCATCACTAAAATCACCCTCTGGGGACCTCATTCTACAAATGACAGGCACGCTATTTCAAGGCTTGTGTTGCAACACACTTGGATTTTATACTAAATACTCATTGATGAGTAGTTATCCCTTTGGAAATGTTCAGATAGTAAGTTCAACAAACAACCAATGTTTGTTGAACATATTATCTGAACATTCCCCCCTAATAAATAGAACTCCTTCAACACTTTTATTATCAGTCATCTGCTTTATACCGGTACTAGTATATTACCTGTATAATATATCCCTCCAAATCAATAATAGACCGATCCGATGTACACTGTTTTATTAAACTTGGTGGGAGAGTCCATTTAGTATAGAAAGAGTTGAGTGCCAACAATGAATTATCTCGTACTTTTTGCATGTACTTTTGAAAGGGAGGCGGCATTCAACGAGTTAAGGATGGTATATCTCTTTCTGGACATAATTACAACAACAACATAATATTTATAAATCCCAATTTTCAAGAATACAAATAGCTATTTTATGAATAAAAATAAAACTGAAGATGGGGTATATTATTTATCTATAAAGGCATAATAAAGTGGATTATTTCGATTGTAAATCTCTTCATGATCTGCAATTTGCCATGATTGTGGCTAATAACATAACGGTTCTACTTCTTGATATGCTCAAAACGTTTTCTTGTGGATTTCTGTTATAAAAATCTTTCCCATGAATGTCATAAAAAATTATAAATAAAATTGATATTAATTGATCGCAGCTTTCCAGACAGGTGTCCTCGATTTATATCTATTATTTTATCCTTATATCTATATAATCTATATAAAACTTGCTGGGACGAGATAGACCATCTTTAAGCATAATTTCAGTTGCTAGGCCACATCATGATGTTGGCACGAGTATTGTTAGAAGAAAGACTTTGTGGAGGGTTAGTTTCATTATGAAACCATGCCACTGACCTTCAGGAGTCAACTGACAATTCACTAGCTTACCCAGATACATGAATCGGGTTACTCTCCTTTGTCATGGAATGTCAATCTGCACTTTTATTGTGAATTAAACCAACTGCGCAATTGTTGGTATGACAGCCTAATCATAGTGATGCATTGAGGGCTATTTTAATACACCCCCTTCCCCCTCCCGTAATATATTTAATAGAAATGACTTACTTATTAACTAGCACTGAGAAGAAGATATGGAAGTTTTTTTGCCTTTAATAGAATGCTGTTTGCTTTCATGTATTTTTCCCCCAAGAATTAAAATTCTCATCAAGAAAATAATGTCACTAACATCGCAAATTTTACCTTTAACCCTTTACCCAACAAACCGGCCAAAACTGGCCAAATAAAGCTTCAACAGCCTAAAATATCTTCGGTCTGTCTCAATAGAACCATACAAATATGGATATCATTGGAACCGGCTCCTTGACCACATTGTGATAGTTACAGTTATGCCCTGTGCCAATGCATTCTCTTATATATGCGAGTCGACCATAGGTCGCCTCGCATATATAAGAGAATGCATTGGCCTAAAGAAATATTTTTTTAACACTTTTTACTATTTTTTCTTACATTCTTTAACAATTTTATAATTTTTAATGAGTTAAGCCAATGCATTCTCTTATATATGCGAGGCGACCTATGGTCGACTCGCATATATAAGAGAATGCATTGGCACAGGGCCGTTCTGTTGGGTAAAGGGTTAAAACAATGTATTTAAGTACTTAGCTGTAATATAGCTATGGCGGCTTAAAGTGGAATGTTCAGAAGGAAATGTAGAGTAATAGAATTGTAGTATAGCAATTAAGTAATCGCATGATAAACAAAGATCTATTTCAGGCTTGTATAACATTGAGTCTTGGCCAGTATCCCCAGACAGCTTTTATTTCTAATGAGCTAAGTACTAAGGATGTGCAATTCAGATGTACAATCTATGATATACCGGTACTATTAAACATATTAGCAGAATGACGATAAGTGGAATCCACCCACCCATAACCTCAATACCGTCTCAGATAAATGGCCTTGGATTTGACACAATCATAGCACTAGTACTGATTATAATATTCTCTAGACATATGAATATTAAAAGATTGTTGTCAAACTTGAAAAGGAATTTCAACCATATACTATAGAAATTATAACGAGAGACTGATCAAGTGATCGGCAGATGTTTAACCCATATCTTGGCGATAGCGATTAGCTATTTTTATAAATCCTGACACCAACCTTTTCATGAGTGCAAAAGTTTCAACAATTTACACTTTATATAGTGAGCATGTGAAAAATATTTAGTTATCACATTGTTTCAACAGGATTGGTGGAGGATGTTAATATTTTTAAGCAAATAAACCAAATGACCCTCACTATGCAGGTTAGGGGTGTGTTATCACGAACTATGCCAAGAACTATAAACATAATCAATGGAAATATTTGAGTTATCAAATCGGATAGTATGGGGTTAATCTTACCTAAACTAATGAACTGATAAACACAAAATAGTCTATAAAAAGCATGTCATTGGATTTAGAAACCCATACAATAAGTCAGTCTCAAGAATACCAGCATCGTTAATATTACCCTGGAGCCCAAATGCAACTGAGGGAATTTCAAAATAAGACACTTCCTCTAATGATGAATATTCAATTGGTGATTTATTGAAAACCTTACTGAACCTGGCTCAAAGTGAAAGGGATAATAATATTATATCTGTCTATCGCATAATATGTGTCTATGGAATGGTTTAATTTTAATCCCAAATCCATGCAAATCAAAAGTGGATCACCATCAACCTGGACATAGAATATGAGAATGATCAAATGAAAAGCATCAAAACCATATGATGTGTGGAAGGGTTAATCATTTGCAATGACATCATATCATGGAACTAAGGAATGTGTGGATTAATTTTTTTCTAAGATAAGACAACAGTGTCTGTAAACAACAATGTCTGTAAACAGCAATGTCTGTAAAACATCTCTACAAAGTAACACTGGACTATTCCAATTTATTATTTTAGAATAGGTGTCTTATAGAGTGTACATTAACTAATGTAATGAACATGTTTCAACAAAGGGGTTAACTTAACATTGCACAGAAAACAGAACTGGACCTGAGAGTCATCAATCACAGTTTGACATATGATAAACAAGGTCTGCCAGCCACAACTGGTCAGGCTTAGCATGTAGTATCTATTAAATGTACATAGCTATAAATAACTCATTTCAATAACACACATGGTCTGTGTGATATGTTCTCTTCAAATTGGCAGCAGCAAACAGGTATTAATTACTTGAATTATAAAGGACCATAACTCAGTTAAAATATATCGGATCAAACCCATATTCAAACTTGATCTGTATTTAGGGGATGAGAAATTCATATACCAAATTTGGTGTTGATCAGATGAAAAATGTTTGAGTCATAGCAGCTTGTGTGAATTCTAAGTAAACATAAGAGTGAAAAGGGTTAATTAAACAATACCAAAAACCATACAGATGAAGAACATGCTAAGAAAAACCTAGGTAAGAAATAGGAGGCAGATCAGAAGAAATATGTTCAACTTATTGCATTGGATAGCATGTGTGTGAAGGGTTAATTATTTTCAAAACCGATCAACCAATCAATACTAAAAACTATACAGGTGAGGGGTGTGTCATCATAAACCTACATATCAAATATGAACACAATCGGACAAAAAATACTTCGGTTATAGCATCGGATAGCACATGCCCATGTGTGGATGCAATGTGTTAATAATTTCTAAACCGATCAACTGATCGATACCAAAAACTATACAGGTAAGGGGTGTGTCATAAACATGCATATAAAATTTGAACACAATCCGATAAAAAATACTTGTGTTGGATAGCAAGTGTCTACGGTACGACAGACAGACAGACGGACGGAATGACAGACAGACGGATGGACGGACAGACGGATGGACGAGCGACAGATGGTTGATCCGGACATCGGCATTATGTGTACCATATATGGTATGGGTACACATAAAAAGCCGATTTAAACAAAATTGTTATCTTATAATATTTTTTAATTTATTAGGCGACACCAATTTTGTGGGGAGAAAAAAAGTAGATGCAGGAGGTAAAAAAATAAAAATAAAAAAATCGTGGAATTTTACAAAAATTTTACAAAAATTGTTTTTGAATGAAATTCTGCACCAAACAAGACATTTCTTGTCATGAAATACATGAAACTATGGATCTGTAAATGATTATAAGCAGAACCGGAAGCGGCAGCACATGAAAATCAGTATGCGTGTAAAACATTTTGAGAGAAAAAAGTTTTTCTTTTTTTTTCATGAAATGGAAAAAAAGTTGTAGGAGGTGTTCGTAAACCAGACTTAAAAATTGGTGTCGCCTTATATGAATTTAATTCTAATGTCCAGCTGGTCACATCAGTATGTCACTATGTGGCATCAAGACTGTTACGAGGCAATCCTGAAATGTGAAAATATCTCAATTTTTCAGAGACGATGATTTTTTTTAAATAGGATTTATAGGATTCCAATTTGCAGAAGGTAAAATGTCATTTTCCCAAGATTTCCCTCAAATTAAAATTCTCATTAAGAGACTAATCTCACTAACATCGCAAATTTAACATTTAAAATGATGTATTTAGGTACTTAGATGTAATATAGCTACTGTGGAAGTATCCGGGCTTGAAGTGAAACGGAAGGAACTTTAGAGTAATAGAATTGTAGTATAGCAATTAAGTAATCGCTTGATAAATGAAGATCTATTTCGGGCTTGTATAACATCAAGTCTCAGCCAACGACTGGCCGACTTTTATTTCTCATGAGCAAACATGATGAATTGCTTGAGTTGCGTGGCGATGTATAGCCTGAATTAGAAATGGCAACAAGAAGACAATTGCTTGTGATGTCCCTAGGTAGCTATTGTCAAGACTATATTTGGAAACAAACTAATGAAATGGTCTGTGAGGATAAGCGTGCGAACCAGTGCTGAATACGAATGGATGACCAATGTAGCACGATTAGAATATTGTGCATGTCGTTAAACAGAATACAGGGATGCCATTTATTGTAGGTGGGATTCGAAAATATCGCATTTGGCGCTGTTTGGTGTGAAAGTCTACAGTTCTGGTAAAATCACAGCTAAGCTAAGCTGTGGAGTCTGTGTTTTAATCAGAACTGGAAAGTCTTTTGCACATTTCATGTTCTATTACATAACATGATTCAGGGCACTAAATGTCCATTTTTCAACTATAAATGTCATGTTCTGCTTATTTCGTCAACATCTCCATCATAACCCAAAGAGAGCCAAATCAATTTAAGGATCACATGACCTCACTTGATGTGACCAGAACCACAGCAAATTAGATTATATGAAAATTTAGTACGAGCACATGTTTACAGTGAATAATGAAATTTTGAAGTCTCATTTTCAATATAAGTTTCTTCTTTTTTTCTTTTTTTTTATACATTTGATACCTAAAATAATTTTCTGCATGTTTTCCAGTTAGCTAAACTTGTGTGCTGTTATTTGTATATTTTTGACAGATAGAAAACATTTCCAGTTCAGATCCCCTGACCAGGATAAAATCAAAGAAACTTAATCTCCCCATTTACCCACAAATAGAAATCAAGATACCGGTATAGTTCTGTTGAATAAGTAATGAGTAAAAGGCATTGGAAAAGAGATTCTTAATGCAAGATCTTGTACAAAATTGTTAATACATCAATTAATTCTTAGACTTCTTCAATCTTGGAGCCAGACACCCACAACATATTTTCCTCATAAAAGGCCAGGGGTATTAAAGATGCATAATCCAATTAAACGCCCCTAAATTACCATCCATCAAAGCTCAGAGATACTAGATAAAAAATTTTTAAATCTGTTATATATGGCGGCCTCGCAAAAATCAGCTGACTTCCAGAAACAGTTGACATGCGCGCGGACGCCTTTATGAGATGTCACGCAAGGTCACAACTCATTGTACTATCAGTGGCAATCGTAAATTACATAAATAATTTCGGAATCTGAGAAGATTAAAAGTAACAAGAATATGGTATGTTGTGATAGTTGATGTGGGGATACATACATATACTCATTTAAGAATCGGTAATCAGGTTTTATTCATGCAAATAGACATGTTATATGGCACCATGCTGGTTTTAATACAAGTGGGAATACTATTTGTTTACATTCGTGATAACATGCATTGGGGAATTCCAATTTGAACTAAGAATCACCATATATGGATCTAATACACCACACTCGCCCATCCACCAAACTGCCAAGAAAAACCATTATGATAGGATTTTTTCGGCAAATATGATATCGTGATTGGTAATCTTGTGAGTAATTATTGGTAATAAACTATTTTTGATAACTAAATCGGCTTTTGGTGAAATTCCATTGTTGTACTGGAGGATATGGGGACAAAAGGATTGTGTACCTTTAATTTGATTATTATAGGCCTAAGACTGGGTCTAATGTACAATATATTCAATGAGTTTCAATTTTAATACACCAGAGTTCCATCCAGGGAATCAGAGCACAGATGTGTGACAAAGATCCATGACACCTGTCAATCACAGGACAATCATGAAAAATTCCATGCTGATGACATCACCCCGGGTGGCTGGAACTTCTGGCAGCTGTCAATCAACCAAAAATCACCTGTTGATGCTGGATGATGTCATCAAACAGGTGGCTGACTACTGAAACTTGCATGATGATGTCATCACACCTGTGCCTGACACTGAAATTAACATGATGTTGGTATCTGGCACCCCTTAATCAACTGAAACTCACAAGACACCAGGTGTTCTATGTCTGACATTTGCAGCCAAAAAAGAAAGTTGTCAGGGGTCCGGATGTCTCAAAGTCACAACTCCCACAGAAAAATCATTTGATCCAAAATCTTGAAAATAATATTTTTTGTACCGGTAGTTATGACTCACTGTATAAATACAGAATCCACATATGGCATCTACTAGCCTGTTCAACTTTTCCTCCATCACCGTCCTCTCACATTAGTTGGTCCTATTGATTTAGCTATGTTGGTAGAACAAACTAGTGTTAAGAAGACTTCTCTAAATTTACATTTTTAAGTTCTTTGGTAAATCACAAGCATTCAAGATCATGCTATTACCTTGCCCAGATACATGAATAAGGTGAACATCAATTTGTCTGGTTCACAATCTTTGTTTATCGGGATTAGAAGAAACTCTGCCATTGCTGGCCATCTTAACCCATTCTATACTGAATGGATTCTCCCAATCAATTATAAAAGTATACATTGGAACGGTCTATTATTCGTCTGGAATACTGTTCAGGAATCATAAGCAGACGACAGACAACAAAAGTACAGAAGGAGTCCTAATTATTGGAGGGAAATGTTCAAATACTAATTCAACAAATGATTATGACCTATTCATCAATGAATATTTAGTATAGAAAGGGTTAAGTTATCCACCATGCACCTTACCAACATGGCAACTGGGGGAGGGGTTGACTATACTAGTGAAACCTGGGGGAGAGAGAGAGAGGGCCTCTGCTGTTCTGCTACCAAGTGCAACATCCATGTAATCAGTTTTAAGGGAGTCAATTGTCACCCTCACAACATTGTTCTCAAGGGAAGACAGAAACCAACCCAAGTTTCGCTCTATACACAATGTACTCAGCTTCTAAGTTCAATATCAGAAATTACAAATAATAAATCGACGAAAAGAAAACCTTCGATCATCATGGCATCCATTGTGTTGGAATATAAGTTTACTGGGAATATATCATGATCTCGGGATAGAGGGTAATCCCCCGGGTGTCATGAGATCAGACGCGCCATTCTTACCCACAATTCCTGCTTGCGTCAATAGGGATCAATCAACAAGAGAGATGCAATATCATCCGTTCAAAAGTCGAGTTTGGATTGTCTGATTGGCATGCGCTAGATTGATTTCCAATGGATATATTAACCTTTTCGTATAAAGACGAATATCAATCATAAGTTAAAGCGGCTATTCTCAGAAGAATTTTTCAAGGTTATTTGCTCGAGATACATGTATAAAATACACTAGTATGAAATATCACTGAGATTTAACATTTAATTGCATTCCTAACAGATTCTCTCATTCAGCTATAAAATACTACATTGTATTATTCTATTCCTCATTTATTGGAATGTTCCGAAAATATAAGCAGACATGAGACAGAGAAATACACTAAGGATTCATTTGTAGTGATGTTCAGCTGATAAGTACAAGAAACAGCTTAAACAAATGAATCAATGGGGAATCAGCGAGCATTCAGTTAATAAAGAGTTAACCATTCCATGACTGGAGCTTCCTGAAATTTAGCAAAAAACCTGTGCCAATGCATTCTCTTATATATGACAGTATCCCATAGGGAGCCTCGCATATATAAGAGAATGCATTGGCCTAACAATATTTACCTTGTAAACAAGTGCATTCTCTTATATATGCGAGGCTCCCTATGGGAGATTCGCAAACATATTAAGAGAATGCACTGACATAGAATCTTCAATGCAGCACCAGCGCGGCTCCCATCATGAAAGGGTTAATATATGTTATTTACACCAAAGGATTAATAAAGGGTTAATAACCTTTCGTATAAATATGGAATATTAATAATAAGTTATAGTAAGTAGCTATTATCGGGAAATAGTAAGTAGCTATTATCGGGAAATAGTAAGTAGCTATTATCGGGAAATTGTTCAAGGTTATACACTAGATAACACATGTATAAAAACTCAAACATCTACAAGTTTTAACCCATCGATTCCTGAATGGACTCTCCCTGCAGGTCAGAACTAATCAAATTAACGACATTCAAAGCCATTTCTCAACAATGTTCAAGGTTTATCAAGGCCCTCAATGCCAAAATTCAAGGCTTTTCAAGGATAATTCTTGGCATTTTTTTTCAAGACTCTGAATTAACTGTTTCATCATTGAACATACAGATATAGAGAATATCCTCATAGTGTAGCTGAATAAAGAATTTATTTTTGCAAGCATGTGGGTAACATAGATGCCCATATAGGCATATACGAGCAAAAATAAATTGTTTAGTCAGCTACACTATGTGGATGTTCTGTTTATCCACTGAACAAATTCAAATGTATTTTGTGATCCGAAATGTGCTCCTGCTCAGAACCATATGGGTACCTTTATTGCACACATGATAAATTTATCTGTCACATTTCACATTATATATATACAAGTTTTTCTTTATCAAATTGAGCTAAAAACTGCTTGATACCCATTGGGTGAAATTACATAATATCATCTAATCTACTTTACAATTTACACAGGGATATATTAGAAACCTTTTGTTTTGCACACTAAGGATCATCAATACTTATCATATGAACATTGGTGGTAAAACCACGAGAAAAACTAAATTAAAATAAGAAGAAAAAAAATTTAAACATCAAGTTTAGCATCGGCAGTTATTTTAGGGTCGGTCGATATGCGGAAACAGACAACTTGTTCTGTTGGCCTAAATTAGGGCTGGTTACAGGTACAAAAGAATTTCATCTTGTCATATTAAAATTTTCAGTAGGTTATAACCTGTCAATGACCATGACATGACAGGCCTGTTATTTCAAGGTTTGCACCAGCGAGTATCCAGCTAAAATAGCTCAGAAGAGATCTTCATTACTATATAAATGACCTGCCATGAGCGACCACCTGTCAAACGTGGTCGTTGATTTGTGGCAAAAAAATGACCAAATTTACCTGTTATGAACGACCAACAGACATGCAAAATAAGTCTTTAACCAGTGCTTTTCCGATATTAACACCCATTGTGAGCCCCAGATGCTTCAGCAGGATGCATTTCTTTGAATAAAATTATTGGCAATCATGCAGTGCTTCATCACAGACTATGATTTGGGGATTCTCCATACATGTGACTAAGCAGAATTCCCAGCAGGGGAGATATAACATTGGTTCATTTTAATCCAAAAGTAGTATTTGGGAACGTGGATTATAAAAACGTCATCACTCTTATTATTTTTGACGTGAATGTTGACAATGTGTTTGACCTAACTAATGTATGATGAAATACAAAAAATATCCTATATTCCATAGTAACATAAAATTGAGACTCTGCTTGGCTGTACTGTTGTTTTAACGGTAGGCCTATCATTAATCCAGTCACTGCCTCATTGTGGCGAATCATGAAAACGCTTAGGGCAAAGTGTCAAACTTACTCAACGCAGGGATTTAATGTCTGCACCCGAAGCGTACAGCATAAAGGAACCTTTGTTTAATAAATACACCAGTTCACGTCCACCCGCTATGTCTCATTGAAAGAACGACAACACGCTGACAATGCATGATTTCCAAGTTTTTATAATGCTCATTCCCGGGCTTCATATTAAATTAAAATCATTCCATGTGACATCATCAAGTACTAGTAGAAGTTTGCAGACACTAAGCAATGACGCAACAATAGAAACATCAAAGAGATATTCCAAAGTCACTAAATGGAGGTCAATCGTGCACGTGTCCAGAATCATTACAGGTCAGGTCAAGGACACCCAATGTTTATGAATTTTCTGCTGTTTGCAATTTTATTCTAAGATACTAATACATCCAAAATAATATAATAATATGTGAGACAGGGAATGAAACAAGAGGTACGCTGTCGTGTGGCATTTGCCCCCGACCGTAGCAATTCGGATTAAGCATGGACGAAACTGCGGATATCCGAGGAGGTCTATATGACCATTCCAAAATAAGTTTGTACAGAAATGTTGACTAAAAACCCCAAAACAAGCGAACCGGAAACCCAAAAACAAGCGAAAATTCAAATTTTCTAAGTTGAAAAAAGGGCCATAACTCTGGCAAAAATCATCAGATCATACCCAAATTTGCACTTGACATGTATTTTCATATAACTGATCCACAAAAATACGGGATTTGCAATCGTACCACCAAAGCTCACGTTATCATCTGGAAACCAAAAAAACAAGAGAAAAATTGATTTTTCTAAGTAAAAAAAGGGCCATAACTCTGGTGAAAATGGGTGGTCGAAACCCACGCTATGCATGTAGCTGTTCCCCCATGCTGCTCTATCACCATACCAAATATCAGCTAAATTTGCCCAGCGGTTGCTGAACAATAATGCAAAATGTTTGTATGGACGTACAGACTTCAAGTCGGGGGCATATAAATAAAGACATGCAGTGACGACTGTTGTACGTTTATTCCCTTTTTATCAAGTTATCATGTTGGGAGTTGATTTGCGCCCCCGCAATCTGTCTCGTTCTTCCTTCTGTCACGACTCACGTGCCTGATGTGTTCTCTGATCGGTTGTTCTACTGCATTATTTAACATGCATTTACCTGTATAAATCTCTTTTTTGTTTTTTCACTAATATTAATTTAAAGTATACTTTATTGAAAAAAGATTAAACATATAATTTCAATCATTTTCAACTAGTTTGTGTATAAAAATAATTCACTTGCTCAGACACTGATGATAGATGTCAGTTCAGTCGAAATTGGAACAAACCTGTCGTCGGCGACCAGCTGTCATTAACGACCATTTTGTGTTGGCAAAATAGGTGGTCTCTCATAGCAGGTTTCATTGTATTAGGAATCTGTTATCAGAATCCAGATGACTTCAATTCAAGTTAAAACCACCAAATAGGTGAATGTATACTTACTCTTTCCAAGATAATTTCTTCGTAAATCCACTCCTCATCTCCATTTAGCTAAAATTAAAAAAAAAAGTAGAACATTTATACAATATATCAACACGAAGTATACCACAATTTTACTTGAAGCCATATGGTGGTTTGCGATCCAAAATATACAAAATAATATTAGCTTTTTAATTTTTCCCAGTATCGAAAAGGGTTGATAAATACTTGAATACCTTTCTAGTTTCTATGGGCATAATATGTCACAGAGAGACGAATTGAAGTCGCAGGTAATACAACTTTTAACATGGTTTTTGGGTCCCAAACCAACAGCAGCCATATGTAGGCAAGGAACATAAAATAGGGTTTGTGTTAGTCTATTCCTGATATATTTGTGCACACTTCAGCGACAGATGCTGGTAAATCGAAAACTAAAGTTAGCAGCTCTCGGCCAATCAAAATGCCTGTTTAGCAACAAATATTGGACTTGAATTACAATGTCATATACTACAGTCAATGGAGCAATAAGGAATGTGGAAAGTTTAAATGTTTAAGTAAAGCCAGAGGTCAAACTGTGGAGCCAATGAAGTTTGGGATCAATTGGATGAAAAATGTTAGCTGGAAGGTATGCCCAAGGATTTAGTGATGCATTGGTAAAATCCAAGATGACTGCTGGCAGCCATGTTTTTCATCAAAACTGTTACAAATTTGATAGATCCCATCTAGAAGTGATCCTAAACATGCTGGTCAATTTGAAAAACATTTCTCTAAATGGGGGGGGGGGGGGGGGGTGCGCTGATGGATTCAAATGTAAAATCCAGATGACAGCTGGTTTAAAAAAAAACAATTTGGAAATATTTGATGTTCCCATTAATAGCCCTTATATTTTCTAAGTGTACTTTCATTGTAAGTGTAGTTCAGGTATACACTTATAGTACACTTGTAGCTTTTGTTTTTTTAATTCAGTACACTTGTACCACACTCACTTTTTTCGAAATGTACACTTATTTCGTAAGTGTAGTGTAAGTGTTGTAATAAGTGTACACTTGCTCTACACTTTTGAGACTTTGAAAATCTTTGGGCATGCTGCCCACACTTACAGCTACACTTATGGTACTTTGAAAAGTTCTCTCTACACTTATGACACACTGATGACACTTATACTTTTTAAATGTTTTGGGAACACTGCCCCACACTTACAGGTACACTTATGGAACTTTGGAAAAATTTATCAACACTTATACCACACTTATCAAACTTTGATATGGATATGTTCAGGAATACTGCTCAGAGCCTCGCATATTTGTACTATATAATTGCCGTCTTATATTAAATATGAACTTTTTCAATTTTGAAATTACGGTATTTCGTTTTTCTGTTATTTATATTCCGATAGTAATAAATTTTATGAATCTTTTGTGCTAAAATAAAGATATATGAGTATGTATATCTACAATTTATTAACTGCAAAATGTTTGTCATAGAAACAATGAAAATTTGTTGCTATCACGTATATTGAAATTTGCGTATTACTATATGAAAGCTTCAATGATTGTGCATTTCCAAACACACCTGCATTCAAAAAACAACAACAAAAATGTCCATTACGAATATAGAAATGTTGTATGAGTAGTTTGACGACGCAGATCAGAATTAAGTATAATAAAAATCGTTTCTAAACCCGTAATTTTGACGTGCAATATTGGGTTTTTTATAGCAAAACTTCGATAGTTAGCGTAATTTCATGACAATAAAAGAATGATGAACAGATAAAAAAAAATTTTAACATTCTCGGAGAAGTACAAATATGTACCTGCTATCTGTTTTTAATTTAACGTAAAATGTATCAAAAATAACAAAGTTTAACTGTATATACGTGTGATTATCGACCCACTGTAAATCTCCCAAAGGAAATGCTTGCGGCTTTCTGCCCACGTGTTCGTGTATGGGGAATTAAATCCCATCTCGCTGTGTGTAAACATTGTCCTCTGATGTCATCATTTTATTGGGAAAACCCATCTAAATCAAGTGATATCCTAGAACTGAGCATACGATTGGCTAAAAGCTAACACGTGACTGTGACCGTGACTACATGCGCATGCGCAGACAACATTCCGGTAATTCGGCGGTCAAGAAATCAAATTTAAATTTCATCTGCATTTTATTTGACAACAGCTTTCATTTACGAAAATAACGGCGAGAAAAGCCAAAACAATTCAACAATTTGGCAAAAAGAAGAAAGGAACTAAACACACTAGAGATAGAACAGGTGGTAGGAGGCTGAATTCGGCAAATAATTACGCAAATAGGCGAAGTTTGTTCCCAATTCGACCGGTGATCCTACAATGACACAATGACATTGAGAAATTAAATCATGTCAACAGTAAAGTCACACTGGATGCATACAGATTATAACCGATGGAAACGTGCGCTAAATTCAGATATACAACATACATTTATTTACAAGTGATAATTCTCAATCGGAGAGTGATGGCTGTCGTCCAGCTGATTCAGTGATTGATCTCTCGCATGTTTCATTGTTGCCCAATGACAATGTTGGCAAGACTCGCCAGGAGGACTGATCACGGATTCAATTTCAATCATCTTGACGTCTTGTCCAAATGCTTGTGATACCGGACAAAACTAATTTTGGCGGAGGGGTAGACTGGGCACACAGAGCACATTGGAATTTGGATCATCTCAGAGACAATGTGACATCAGAAGAAGAAAAAAATGACTCACTTACAGCTTTTTTGGCCAAAAAAAAATGGAATCGGTCATGCCAACGTTTGCAAATTTCTCTCACTCACCGTGCTAAACTAAACATCCCACAGCAGGCACTGCATGCTTTAAATGGGACATGGTACTGAATATGCCATGGACATCATGACAAAAGTGGAGTAAAGACAAACGGGAAGAGACAAGCTTGAAGATACTTCAGCTCATTCAAACTTCGCATATCAGCACCAGATTTATGAAATATATTTATTGAGCCAAGGAACCTAATCGATAGATGATTTATATATTAAAACATTATTAATATAATATAATAAAGTATTTTATCAGTCTAAATCATTGTGAATGTGATTCCCTTGATTAATGCATCAATTGCCATCTTTGATGGGTGCGTCGAAATACCAAGCAGTACCAAGCTGAAGAAAACTAAGGCGGAAAATGACACTTAAAGCGTGTTTTGTGGTGTATAATGAAGAAATAAACCATAATAATGCAACATGACGTGGTTTTATTTGACTTGTGATGACACAGCGAGCGTAAAACTAGAAAACAGTGCAGCGATCGCGAAAAACTTCAGCTTGGTATTTCGTCGTTTACAGGTACTGCTTGGTTTATCAGCGATAGTAGATAGGTGATAATTTAATTACTTGGTTCGCGAAAAGACTAATAATTTCTATCACGACCAGTATAATATCGACTTGTTTAAACTGCGAATCTCATGACATTCCTCGGCACATACACCACATGGATAAAGTATTGACTTTGAAGGCATGTTGTAATTTACTCAGATCAATGATCAGAATGGCGAAATAGAAAATATGAGACCTCTATATGGGCATGGATATGACACCATCAACTCATTTAATCATCACTTATATATTGTTTATTCAACCATTTTGGTAAGCCAGAGTAAGCCGCGATCGCACATCGATAATTAATCAGCAACAATTAAAGGCTCTACCGCGCAGTGCCATATGTTCCCGAAAATTAATTATCACCTATCGCTGATAAACCAAGCAGTACCTGTAAATGACGAAATACCAAGCTGAAGGTTTTCGCGATCGCCGCACTGTTTTCTAGTTTTACGCTCGCTGTGTCATCAAAAGTCAAATTATTATGGTTTATTTCTTCATTATACACCACAAAACATGCTTTAAGTGTCATTTTCCGTCTTGGTTTTCTTTAGCTTGGTTCTGCTTGGTTCTGCTTGGTACTGCTTGGTATTTCGACGTTCCGTCTTTGATAGTGAAATTTAATATGTGCATGCCCATTTATGATATACACTTATTTTACTAATACATGTACTATACACTTATATAATACACTTGCATCACAATCACCATTGTACACTTACAATACACTTACAACCCCATTCAGAACTTACACTTGCCAACATACACTTATACCACACTTTAGAATCATACACTTATATGACACTCACCTCATTTACATAGTTGGAATGTACACTTACTGTACACTTATGTTACACTTGCACTACACTTACTGCCACTGTTGGACTTGTACACTTGGTTGTAAGTGCACACTTAGAGGAAAAAATTTCCTACACTTATGCAACACTTATTTGACACTTATAACACACTTGGGAAATGTAAGGGAGACCACACCAAAGATCCCTGAATATCAAGTTTGGTGATGATCAGATTTAACCGTTGTTGTAGGGTGTATCAAAGGATTTATTTAGGCAAAGAGTAAAATCCAAGATGACCACTGGCGTCCATGTTATTTTTTTTTTTTAAATGTAAAAATTGTATGGCTCCAATCTTAGGTCACCCTAGATCGCTATGAAGTTTGGTGATGATCAAATGATGGATGTAGGGTGTGCCAAAGTATTTGCACATACAAAAGAGTAAAATCCAAGATGGCGGCTGGAGGCCATGTTATTTTAAAAAATTGGAAAAACTTCATCATATGAGCTAAAAATGTATTTTATACGTTTATAAATAAATCTGATATTTCTACATTATATGAAAATATTTAAATTATCAAGCAACTAATATCTCTTGACTCACGTATCCTGTATCTGGAGTGTCTTTTGAGGTCGGCTGAAAATACAAAAGAGGGAATAGGTCAATTTATGATGAATGAATTTCAAAAGTTGGAATGATGTGATGGCTATTATTAAGATAAGAAAAATACAATTCACCAATGATTTACAGTAATGCCTAAATAATCGACTCCTTAACCACAGCAGAATTATGGGTAATTTTTCAGGATTTAGTTGGAAATATGGCTTGTTGCCATTCATCGGAAAGCTCTGTCGGAAATATGGCTTGTTGCCATTCATCAGAAAGCTCTCAGTGAGAGCTTACCGATGAATGGGAACAAGCCATATTTCCGACTAAATCCTGAAAAGTTACCCATAATTCTGCTGTGGTTAAGGAGTCGATTATTTAGGGCATTACTTAGGTCAACAACCTTGCGCACATTAGATCATTATTCTGAGGGCATCAGTCTCATGTTTGGGATAAGAGAATCTTATTCTAGTTTAATAGACCTGAATGACTGATATTGCACATCATGGGTCATGTGATTGTGGCCGATAACGGCCTTAACCGCCTTATCCTCTACCACCAAGGACATCGGTTTTCATGTCTCAGATAATGGAACGTACATTCTCGTCTAGCTCTCTATCACCACCAAATGACATTTCATCACCCGATTCTGAGATATAGAAATAACTTGGGTCTAATCAGACATGAAGCACTAATGGCACAAATACTGCACATCAGTTTTCATGTCTGAGATAATAGGAACCAAGTCCATGAGGATGAAAAGCAATAACATCGCAGTATCATAGGTCATGTGTCCGTGGTCGAAAACAGGAATGTACATTCTCATGTGCCAGTAGAACTAACTGCAGATTAAATTCAGATACATCTGTCAACGCGACATGATCAAACCATGATATATTACAAGCACATGACGTGAATCTTACATGACTAATAAGAATATGTCGGCGCTACGCTTTTGACTGGCACGTCACCTATGTTTAATGCATGAGACCCATCCTACCCCGAGGGCGGCTTAATCCCAATCATCGCACCAAGATGGATGGTGTTGTTTGTCGATAGTTTAAATGAACTAAAACTTCCAAATAATTCAAGATTTCTTGAAGGATGATTTAAGGATCAATAAATATTCGGTTTGTATAAGTCAACTTACTCCTTCGATATTGAAATAGGTGCTCAATAAATAGTTCATTGTTTTTCAATCCCAGCGTGATATTTTATTTTCATATGTGTATATGCCTACAGGAAATGACCTAATGAATAATTAACAGAAATTTTGTGCAATTTGTATTTTATGATCCAGATGTGCGGTTATACTTTCATATGTGCTTATAATTACAGGAAATAACCTAATAAATAACCAACTTTTGGTCTAGTATCCTTACTTAGCACAGACAACAAAATGCTTTGATGAACAAACAAATGAAAAACATATTAAGTCTTCAGGAAATCGGAACACGAAGAAAGTAATTACCAAATAGAAAGATCACCTATAAAAGTCCTTCCTGTTCAGACCAGGTAGTAGGTTTTTGGATTTTTTTAAAAAGGAAAATTACATTTGGATGTTGGTTTAAACTTGGTTTATTTATCCACAAGATATATAAGTTATATAAAACACATAAGATGGGAATACATAAAGAATTATTATAATGGTGATTTATTCTATATCTGGTAGAAAGGGAGAATGTGGTTATCATTCTGAACAACTGCGGTGCTTATGTTTGAATCGTTAGTATTAGGCTAATTTTGAAAATCATTCAATTTATTGTGTGATTATTCTTGCCTTAATGATAAATGCTACAAAATGCAAAATATAGTTGTTAGATCGGCCTGTAATCCATAGAAATACTGATATAGTTTATAGAAATTATACCAAGTAGAAGAACTGATGAGTGACTTGGGGGTGGTGAACATAACCTTCGCAAGTGAGTGTGCGTAACAGATTATTCAGCCTAGAGACCCTGGATGACATAGTAAAGTAAAATGAATTCCACCAGGCCTGGAAATAGTGTGTTTTTCATTTGCATAATGAGGTTCCCAGAAGGTGAATTTAGTAAAGCTACACTCGTGCTGAGTCCGTGCCTCCATATTTAAATGGATAGTCAGTGGAAGTTCTATGATGCAATACTTGGGATCTACCATATCAGCTTCACCCCTTTCATGGAGGGAGCTGTGCAGGTGCAGCATTAAAGATCATGTGCCAGTCCATTCTCTTATATATGCAAATCTCGCATAGGGAGCCTCAATATATAAGAGTGTGCACGGGCTAACAAGGTTAAATATTGTTAGGCCAATGTATTCTCTTATATATGCAAGGCTCCCATATATGCGAGGCTCCCTATGGGAGACACACATATATATGAGAAGGAATTGGCACAGGGTTTTTGCAAAATTTCAGGAAGCTCCAGTTATGGAAGGGTTTAAATGTCTGTCATTTGCAGAATGAGGTCCCCAGAGGTGAATTCAGTGATGCTATCCTGCACAGTGGGCTAGAATCACCAAATTCACCCTTTGGAGACCTCATTCTGCTTAGGCCTCAACTGCTATGGGAGACCTTGGCTTGGCTTTAAACACTCCAATTCACAACATCAACAAATTTATCAGAATTCTACTTGTAGGTCAATCGGATTCTGTTAGTCTGCAAGGAGATATCCTATGTATTTACACAAGTAGCCCGGAGACATGGACGGGACGAGCAGAATAGACAGACATAGTAAATGACATCAGAGGGGCATTCTTTATAAGTCGATTATAAGGCAAGAACATCGCTAATGAATGCCCAGTGGCCACGGACAACTCAGGCAGTATTTAGTCTGGATGGATTGTACTCATAATGCATGGAATGCTTCGCAAAACGTTGAGGGAGCATTGAGTTATGTTACAAGAATGGATGAGAATCGCAGGGAAAAGTTATTTGTTCATTTGATGAGCCGAGGCTCGAGGCAGACTGGACGATACAGGCCACAAAGGAATAATTCCATTGATTTCAGTTCTGAAAATCACTCCACTGTGCACAGAAACAACTGACCTCTGGAAAGCATTGCAACTGACAAACTTATCCAGATACTATGGCAGCAATGATTCATCATGAATTCAATGTATCGCGATACACTTTCAAACGATATGCATATCGTATGTCATGTGTATTGCGATACAGGAAATCAAATAATGTCTGAAGATGGGCTTGTGTAAGAAAGCAAAACCTGCAATTACTTCTCAAGTTTACATGTATACTATGTATATTTGACTCAGCTAGCCAACAATTAAACTCCTTTAGTTTAAAATGAACTCTATCTCCAGTTATAAACTATAAGGCGGTATTCATTTGGGTACACTAATTAGTGTATCGTGATATGTATCGTATAGTTGATCATGTATCATGATTCATAATGTATCGTGACCAAGTGTATCATTGCAGCCCTACCAGATACATGAATCATGTTATCTTCCTTGGGCAATGATTAGAAATCTGCAATTATCACGATTTCGAACAAGAATCGCCATCAATTTTGATCATTTAGACACTTTGTGGAAATGACTAGCCAACGAGCTGAAAATGGTGCCAAATTTTTTATTTGATCATCATCAGTTGCTGACATTGTGCCATAGACATAGTAAGTGCATGCCACGAGGGCCAGGAAATATTTACGTCATAATTTGATAAATGAAACTGTAGAACTGTAGCTCAATTTGGAAAGGGGATAATTTCATGTGTTACAGTCAAAGAAGCGATTTGAAATGCCGAAAGTTTAAATGTCTAAGATGTATTTGATATCAACATGAAGAGATATATATAAAGTAAAATTCAAGATGGCCAATGGTGGCCATGTTTTCCAATGAAATTCAAAATAAATGCAAGTTTCCTTCGATCATGGGGGTATAAAAACTGTGTTAAAATAAATTTTGTATGTTGTTGTTGCAATTGAAGGTCTGGAAACTGAATGCATCTTTGAATTGGGAGTTCAAGACAATGGCAAACCATATTCAGCAACACTCAACTGGGGATGGGTCAATCAAGTGCAGTGTGTTATCCCAGCTGATCCAACCAGCTTTAATTTGTGTTTAGGGAAAAAGCATCTCCATTAGAACTCTTCATAGTATCAAGCAGTTTGTTCATGTCTGCATAAAACCTAGCGTTCCATTTGCAGCAGTCTTTCTGTACTGTGTCATGTTGCCAAGAAATGAGCAGATAATATGATTAGGGGGAGATCTTTATGGGATTTTGATTGAAAATCCGCATAGCTGACAAGAGGTTTCATAATTTATTGATATTCATTTCGAAGCCCCACTCCACAACTGCAAATTTGAATTTGATGCTTGAATGGAGAATTTTCTTAACCCTTGACTGATAGTCATCACATAATATTCCCCCTGGAGCCAGCGGAGCCAGTTTCAACATGCAAAATTTGTTATTGGAGAACTATCAATAATGAATAAAGAAAAACGTTGATCTATTTCTCCATGTTCTTCTTAATGGTGATGTTTAACCCTTTCAGTGCCAAGACCGATTTTTGTATCAACCAATATTTCCTTGATCATTTTTCTAATTTATGGATTATAATAATGTGATACATTGATGGAAAGAGCTCTAAGAACTAATAAGCAGGGGGGGGGGGGTCGGAAAAAAATTACAGGATACAAGGACCGGGTGGGTGGGTGTCCCCAAGCCCAGAATGCAGATTTTTCTGATTTCATGCAATTTTTTTCCAAAATCATTTCTAAGACAAATTATAGCTTCAAAATGAATTGAAACAATCAGATTCATATAGTAGTGCATGCTATAGCCGTATACAAGTGAGGGGGGCTCTATATTTTAATATTTTGTCCACAATTTCTCCCTTTAACAGTTGAAACCATGGGGTGGGTCCGGTTTTGGTCAAGGAAAAAAATTGCAATGAAAAAAAATCCATTCTCATCTTTTCTCATAGTTTATCATGGCTTTTTAAACTTATTATACATAGAGGATACCTGCGTGTTTTGAATGAATACCAGAAGTATCTCATGAGTGGTCACAGTGAGATACTGGAATCATCACGAGTGGCAGGCCACGAGTGATGATTCCAATATCTCAATGTGACCACGAATGAGATAATTCCGGTATTCACTCAAAACACGAAGGTTTTCTTTTTATTATATGCGCTATTTACTAAAATAGATCGAGGAATTAATTCAAAATCGAACTGATTCCGATTCACATCGGCAATACAATTTCTGCACAACAAACAGAGAGAACACGTGGTTCAATAAAATACTGTTGATAACTCAGAATACACATACTGCTTGTGTACTATTAGCAATGTGGCCAGCTGTCAAAAAGCTGAAAAACCGTTGGCCTCATTTGTTCATATTAATGATATCAGTCAAGATATTGAATAAACGATAAATACAGTGACCACGTGGTCGAAGTACATGGTCGATGTCGATACATGACTACAGTGACTTGAGTCACATAATAACGTGTTGTTCACTGATTGGAGCATTAAAAGGCTCCAGATTCAATCTCAGAGCATTTAATTTTCAAAAAATTTCCGGGGAAGCCCCCTGACCCCCTCCCGTACGCGCCCCCATCAGCATCTCCTGCTGGGATACTACTCGCCTCGACATTTTGTAGGAGAGCTACTCGCCACTCGCCTAGAATGATTTTAAGGGGAGCTCCTCATTGCCCACCAGTGGTTTCCCACATGGAGAGGACTGGAACTGTGTTTATTTAATCAAATTGATGGTGTTTTTACTTTACAAATGCACATATTTTAACCTATTGCTAATAAGGGGACACAACTATCCTGTTAAAGTGGGTATTTTACCTTTATAACCAGTTATAACCATAAATATTTGGGTTTTTAAAGGTTTTGTCACTGGTTTTGTTGGCATATTTTTCAGCCATGTGCTTTGTTTATTTATTGTGGGTGTACTTGATCAGCGTTCTCTCAGTTCAGGTGCAGACACAATGAGAGACCCTTACCCTGCCAACAACACATTATTTAGTAGAATTAACAAGATTTTCATAAATTTTGGGGGTGGGGGTCCCAGACCTGGGTGGAAATAACTTACGCTCCCGGGTGGGTGTCCCAGACCTGGGTGGAAAAAACTTACGCTCCCGGGGTGGTGGGTCCCCAAAACTGAAAAACACGAAATTTCCACCTTGTATCCGTAATTTTTTTCCTGACCCCCCCCCCCCCCCCCCCCCCTGTAATAAGGGTTAATAAACATTTATATTTTAAGTGAACATATCTGAATATACAAATCACACTCAAGCCTTGAAATAGCGTGTCTGTCATTTGCGGAATGAAGTCCCCAGAGAGTGAATTTAGTGATGCTACCCCGCATAGTGGGCTAGCATCACCAAATTCACCCCCTGGGAACCTCATTCTGCTGAGGTGTAAGCAGAATGAGGTCCCCAGAGGGTGAATTTGGTAATGCTAGCCCGCTATGCGGGGTAGCATCACTAAATTCACCCTCTGGGGACCTCATTCTGCAAATGACAGACACGGTATTTCAAGGCTTGATCACACTGTTAACCCTTCCATGACTGGAGCTTCCTGAAATTTTGCGAAAATTGTGCTAATGCATTCTCGTATATATGCGAGTCTCTCAGAGGGATCCTCACATATATAAGAGAATCCATTGGCCTATCAATATTTACCTTGACCTTGTATCCAGGGCATTCTCTTATATATGCGAGGCTCTCTGGAGACTCGCTAATATAAGAGAATACACTGCAGCCTTCCTAAATTGGCTATGGCAATCAGCAATGCCCAAGCCAATTGCTGAAGCATACTGCGGATTGCCGAGGCCAAACAATCTGAATTATTAAAGAGGGCTGACACTGGCACATGATCTTTAATGCTGCACCAGCGCATCTCCAGTCATGAAAGGATTAATAGGCAGTGTTCTTCTTGGTTTGTTAAAGTTTATCCTGTACCTCCCTCACATAAAGAAAACCGATGAAATCAACTAGATTATTTCCCAGATTTCTTTGAGATAGCAACTAGAATGAAAGCCAAAGAATTATAGCCTTAAAATTCTTAGTAAATCATACTCTACCGTGAAATATGATGATAACAGAATGATAGTTCACATAATTCAATAAAAAAATACGCATGAATGAAACAAAATAATTTAGAAGAATGTGTTGCCTAAATATTTTAACGGACATCAATTGAAGAGATAAAATGACTGATAATTATAAGGATACAGCACAACTCATAGATCACATCCATAAGTACACGCTGTAATGTCAGTGTTCTGGGGTTTGGGGTTTTCCTTTTATAGATTTTACTGTAATAATGACAATCTTCACGCATTTCCAAACAATTATTTTAGGATGGTGCTGCCTGAATAACAAGAAAATCTAATAGCATTAACCCTTCAATGACTGTACATAGTTTCCTGAAATTTTGTGAATACTCTGTACCAGTGCATTCTCTTATATATGCGAGTTTTCTATAGGGAGCCTCGCATACATAAGAGAATACTTTTGCCTATAAACAATATTTACCTTGGCCCTGTAAGCCAGTGAATTTTCTTATATATGCAAGGCTCCTGGATACTCGCTTATATAAGAGAATACACTGCAGCCCTCCTAAATTGGTTACGGAAATCAGCAATGCCAAAGCCAATTGCTGAAGCAAACTGCGGATTGCTGAAGCCAAACAATCTGGATTATTAAAGAGGGATGACACTTGCACAGGATCTTTAATGCTGCTCCAGAGCAGCTCCCGTCATGAAAGAGTTAACATTGATCTTTCTGAATTTAGTTTAAAGGTCTTGGGCAGTTTTACACAACAAATATCCATTGTACAGTAATGCCCTAACTAATCGACTCCTTAACCACAGCAGAATTATGGGTAATTTTTCAGGATTTAGTCGAAAATATGGCTTGTTGCCATTCATCAGAAAGCTCTGTGAGAATTATATGTTATGGCGATAAAAATAATTAATATTAACCCTTTCTTTACTAAATGGAGATTGGACTCATTGAGTTCACAGAGATTGGACAAAGCATGAGCATGTGTCAGAGAGTAGTTTTGACCATTGCCCGGCAAGAGAACTATCGCACGGGCTATAATCTTTGAACTATTACCTGCCTGCTGACATTGCAATGCCAGAATTGGCACGATTCTTGCATGAGGACAGAATTTTGCGAATGTCTTCAAATTTATAATAATTTATCCGCCTTCTGATGACATGGTTGGTGCGGGGCAAGAATTGAGTCATATATAATAAAACACCTATTGATTGCCTTGGGGTGGAATAGCGACTGCTATTTTCCCGTGGTGGCGTCTTCTGAACAACAAGCATCGGGACTGCTTGCTGTTCAAGACACCAACTTGGGAAAATACAGTAATGCCCTAATAATCGACTCCTTAACCGCAGCAGATTTATGGTAAACTTTTCAGGATTTAGTCGGAAATATGGCTTGTTGCCATTCTTTGGAAAGCTCTCACTAATAGCTTTCTGATGAATGGCAACAACACATATTTCCAACCAAATCCTGAAAAGTTACCCATAATTCTGCTGCTGTTAAGGAGTCGATTATTTAGGGCATTACTGTTGTTCTCAATATTCCACCCCCCCCCCCCCCCCCAAGGCAGTCAATAGGTGTATAATATTGGAATTGTCTATTATTCATCTGGAGAGGTTTACAGGAAAAATAAGCAGATAATAGAAGTACAGAAGGAGTCCAATTTATTGGATGGAAATGTTCAGATAATAAGTTCAACAAATGACCTATGGTCCTAGGGTCCCTTTTTTCCCCTCCAGTTATTTTTGAATGAATATAGCATTACAAGATATAAGAATTAAAACATGTTTTCCTGTGCTACATGTATATCAAAGAGTTCGGTCTTAAATAACCCTTTAATATTATGTATACTTCATTTAGATGTTCAAATGAGTGATTTAAAAAATGAAAATAAAATCTGAGCACACACTTCTCAGTTTTGTGAAATGTTGTTTAATTTCAACTGCATTCAATTAGGTAACAAAACATTGGCAAGCAGTGAAATGTAACTTCTCCCTTGAAATCCAGCTGGGAATTCCTCCATTTCATTTAAATTTTCTGACACTATGCAATTGGCATGCAGTAAACATCTGATACTCAATTCAGAAAAACATTAATTTCATTCTGTTCAAGTGATTGGACTTTTAAAGAAATTGCATCGAGCAGCTTGAAATGACATCGGCCCTGGACCAATAACCATTGAATATATCTTTAATAGATGGCCATTTGAACTGTTAAATCCTGGTTCAAATTCAAATCAGAAGATATTAGTACCACACAGGGACCCCACTTATTTTTGCTATAAACCAAATTCATGCACTTTGTAGGGCCAGATCCATAATACTCAAAGACTAAATACATGTAGTACATTTTTAAGCCTACAATGCCAAGCAGACAATTTTTTTTCCATATGAAAATAGATTATTATCCAATAACTTTTGACAGAGCTGTGACTGTCCACTTGGACTAAGGATAACATTATTTGTTTTTTGAACAAAAAAAACATCAGGAATTCAAGCTCAGACAAAATTATGCATAATGCCCTAACTAATAGAATCCTTAACTCTTTCGCTGCCAAACGGGCATAAATGCGAACTTCGAAGACGCTGCCAATCGCGCATTTTTGCGAATTTGGTATGTAGTCTAATGTATGGGATATACAAATGTAACTCTATTCTTTCTGGCATGTTTGACAGTGTACAATGTATTTATCTGTAGTACTGTTGCGCCGCGAACAATTTAAAGCGACAATGTCCTCAAGGTCATGCTATTTCTGACGTTATGGGAGTACAGTCAAAGCCGGAATATTGCGTCATTGTTGTTAGCATGTGGTTATCAGTCGAAAATGGCTGCTCGCAAAAGACTCAGGACTGAAGAAGTTATTGTTATTACCTCTATACTCTAATGATTGAGGGGCGCCTGCGGCGCATAAGATACTTATACCTATTATTTATGTGGGCAGTAGCCTCTATAGGGGCGCCTGCGGCGCATAAGATACTATGGGTGGCAGGATGGGGTGGTGGGTGGGTAACTAACCTCTATACTCTAATGATAGCGAGGGGCGCCTGCGGCGCATAATATAATTATACCTATTATTTATGTGGGCAGTAGCCTCTATAGGGGCGCCTGCGGTGCATAAGATACTATGGGTGGCGGGATGGGGAGGTGGGTGGGTAACTAACCTCTACACTCTAATGATCGAGGGGCGCCTGCGGCGCATAAGATACTTATACCTATTATTTATGTTGCAGTAGCCTCTATAGGGGCGCCTGCGGCGCATAAGATACTATGGGTGGCGGGATGAGGAGGAGGTGGGTGGGTAAAGCCGGAATATTGCGTCATTGTTGTTAGCATGTGGTTATCAGTCGAAAATGGCTGCTCGCAAAAGACTCAGGACTGAAGAAGTTATTGTTATTACCTCTATACTCTAATGATCGAGGGGCGCATAAGATACTTATACCTATTATTTATGTGGGCAGTAGCCTCTATAGGGGCGCATGCAGCGCATAAGATACTATGGGTGGCAGGATAGGGTGGCGGGTGGGTAACTAACCTCTATACCGTACTCTAATGATCGAGGGGCGCCTGTGGCGCAGATACTTATACCTATTATTTATAATACACCTTTACTGGTTTTGAACAACCCTTGTCTATTGTATCGTTTTCCAGTGGTGATAACAGGCAACTAAATTAATTATGCTGGTGAGTTGACCATGCGTACGCCCACGTGACCCACATAATTCACATAAATCATCGTAAAACCCAATTTTCCTGAAATTCAAGATGGCCGTCAAGATCACATGACTTATAAGGGGCGGAGCAGGGTCATATATCCCCCTGCAGGTATATATACATATTGGTATGGTTATATATATATATCTATATTTGGAATTGTACCTATCAGGGAATATTCAAGCAACAAAAGCATGAACTCAACAAAGTGCGCCATTGTATCCCATTTTGCTACAAATAGGTGGCAACTTGCATAAATCCAAGATGGACGCCAAGGTCACGTGACCTATTTTATGTCCAAAGTGGGTTCATATAGGTTACTCCCGTGTACCTTACTGTTGGACATCGTATAATTGGGTTGAAAATTAGAAAACAAACAACACACATATTCATACCCACACAAACTGTACATATACCGGCAAATAGCCACTAATCCAAGATGGCCGCCAATGTCACGTGACCTTGGTGGGTGTGTCCACGGTGGCATTCGACAGGGTATACCTTTGTCTATATACATGTGAAGTTTCAACTAATTATATTAGAAACTGCTTGAGATATAATGTATTACCCATATATACCTGAAATACATTGATATACATGTATGTACAGGATGCGTGGCAATGGGGGGTACGTCTGTGGTGGCGGGTGGCAGCAAAAGAGTTAACTACAGCAGAATTATGGGTAATTTTACAGGATTTAGTCGGAAATATGGCTTGTTGCTATTCATCGCAAAGCTCTCACTGAGAGCTTTCGGATGAATGGCAACAAGCCATATTTCCGACTAAATCCTGAAAAATCACCCATAATTATTCTGTGGTTAAGGAGTCGATTATTTAGAGCATTACTATAATTGCGAAAACAAATTTAAGTAACAAAAAGAAGGAAATCTCTGCTAAAAAAAAGTCGCAGACCCTCAGGTGCACAGGTTCCCATGGTACATGTACTGAATATCTGTGCCAAGTTTCAAGAAAATTGACTGAAACATGTAGGAATACAAAATGAAGAGTATACCATAATGCTCTAAGTAATCGACTCCATAACCACAGCAGAATTATGGGTAACTTTTCAGGATTTAGTCGGAAATATGGCTTGTTGCCATTCATCGGAAAGCTCTTGGGGATAGCTTTCCGATGAATGGCAGCAAGTCATATTTCGACTAAATCCTGAAAAGTTACCCATAATTCTGCTGTGTTTTAAGGAGTCGATTAATTAGAGCATTATGGTATGTTATTAAACAAGATAAAGTGCACAGCTGCTTTCTTGCATTTTCAGCAATCCGAATTCAGAAAGAAGTGAAAATATTCCTGACCCAAACAAGGTTATACCTCCATGGTGCCGACTGAAACTTGAGCACGACGGAACTTAAATTAAAAAAAAAAGGAAAAAAGATAACTCTAGAACGGAAAATGCTAATGTCATTGGGTACTTTTTGAAAGCAGTCATGATGCCGAACCTCTAAATCAATTTTAATTGGCTGAGATATATGCCCAGACTGACCAGACAGGCCGACAGACAGACCGACAATCCAATATACCCCCCATTTTTATTCGAAAAGTGGAGGTATAGTTTTATAAAAGACCTCCAACTTGATCTAAGAGAGCTCCAATACCAGATAAAGCGAATCAGACCTTTTGTTTCAGATTATCAGTTCCGCTGGGGAGAGAGCTATTTAAAGAAACTAATATATAACCGTGTCAAGTGATTCCCAGAAAGTTCCCACTAATCAAATGATCAATGGTAGAAATTTGATGACAACCCTTAATTGGAAGAAATTGATACAGTCTCAAAGAGCTAAAATCATTTACATCTTGTATACCCAGAAGACGAAGCCTAATTACGAAGCCAGGAGCATCTTGTTGGTATCGAAACATTTAGTCATCCATCACTGACATTGGTATTATTAGATTTCCTCGTCACTCGTCTCATAATAAAATCCATATATATGTCAGACAGTGATGCCAACTGGACAGGAAAAAAACCTGGGTTGGTACGGGCCAAGGGATGGATCAGTCTTGTCGAGCCTTGATATAGTTTGTCTGTCATTTGCAGAATGAGGTTCCCAGAGGGTGAATTTGGTTATGCTAGTCCGCCATGTGGGATAGTGTCACCAAATTAACCCTCTGGGAACCTCATTCTGCATGGCCTAATCTGCTATGGATCTAGGATCATATTGAAGATTGTTCACCCATTTAATAGTCACCTCAGTTATGCATTTAATCTTCTGCAAATTAGGGGATATCGAAACTGAACAGATGTAAACTAAAAACATTGTTATTTTGAGACTAGATACGTCACAGAAGATGAAGCTTATTAAGCAGAATGAAATCCCCAAGGGGTGAATTTACTGATATACATAATTTATAGAGGTTCAAATGAGCCATGATTAAATAGGAATATAAATAAAGATAATTACAAGAAAGACAAATGAAATTATTATTCACAATTTAATACGTATCCACCAAATCTGTGTAAACGTACACCCAGAGTCATACTGACATACTGAGTATCGTAGGGTCGTTGAAATGACATTTCTCTCTTGGCAGCATGCAAGCTTCCACCAAATATGTCACATCGCATTATGTTAATAATAGCTTCGATTAGATACTTTTGTCTTGTGGCTACTTACAGTGAGTTCTGATTGGCCCTACAGGCGTGGAATCCTGCAGTTTGGGAAATGGAAAGTCTATGACAAGTAATCAGACCCACTATTGATATGTGGGTCTGCAGTTAACTTAGACTGGTATCCACCTATTCATATAGACTGTGGCAAAGAGGTTACTCCTCTGGGAAATTTTTCAGGATTTAGTCGGAAATATGGCTTGTTGCCATTCATCGGAAAGCTCTCACTGATTATTAGGGGTTGATTATTTAGGACATTACTGTACATTTCCTGTACCACTGAGGTTTGGGGCAATATATTATCCACGCTACCCAGAACTTATTACAAGACCCCCGCCCACGTTACATATTTACAGAGCCCATGTAGCATAATAAACACACTCTGTGACTGTCTCAATGGCTCTGTATAAGAAATCCTGTTCAATAGTTAAGTAAAAGTATATGCATCATAGGAACACGAGTGATTATCGAAAAATAAATAGCTTCCGCAAAAAAGTCAGATTTATCAACAGGCTAATGATAGGAGGCAGAAGGGACTTTAGACAAAAATTGAAAATATTGATTCGACAATGCTCAGAAGTGTGAAATTACACCGACATACATGCTATGGTTTATCCCTGGAATGGCATTACATGACATGTAAATAGGTCTGATGTGTGTCTGAAATGAATTCAGATTGGTAGATAGGCCAAATATATACATGCTCTGAATTATAATCCTCAGATTGGTAGACGGTGATGTTCATGTGACATTCCAATTTGAATTTGATGTGTGCAAACTAAAAAGATTGAAATGAATTTACTAATTAAGAAATGGATGTTGATTTGCTTGCGTTCCATAGAGTATGGATGCAAGTTTGTCTGACATTTTGTGTGGAACGCCAGACCAACTTGCATCCATACTCCATGGAACGCAACAAAATCAACAACCATTACTTATATTTACCCTCCACCGAGTCAACTGGCAGATTAGAAGAGCATTAGGTGCCCATTTCCAACGCTGTTCTCGTGTTTTTTGATGCAAGTTGCATCTACACTAAAATGGATGCAAGTTGGGGTCAGCGCGCGACGTCATGTGACATAATTTCGACCAGCCAACGTCCTGCATTCATGTTCGACAACGCAAATGCATGTTTGAGTGTAAATATAACATATTAAGGCCGCTTTTTTCTGTTTTTCATTTTACAGATAGTTTTTATAATATAGCAAGAGGATAATGTTGGTTCTGAATTTAAATTTTGTTCATTTTATCAAAAAATTGGACCAGAGTATAAAAACATTTTAAAAATGAATATATATCAATTTTATATGTAATTGATAATACGAGTCTGAAATACTGGTGTAATAGTTTATCCCTCTCCCCCCTCCTTGCACATCTGATAAATTTCTGTATGCAAATTTAATTCTTGGTCAGATAGTTTACATGTATCTCCTCGCCACCATCCCCACCCCTAGATGACTTTTTAACCCTTAACATTCGGTGACTAGTTACTCTTATAAACTAAGTTATCTAGTGAATTCAGATTGTGTGACTGGTAGATAGGCCAAATATATACCTGCTCTGAATTCCTATCCTCTGATTGGTAGACGGTGATGTTCATGTGATATATTCCGATTGAATGTCAAGGGTGTTTCAAATTAGGAGAAGTCATTCCTCCCTGTTTGGTTATTATGGAGAAGTGGACTGTTATCAGGGAGAGGTAACAATGGGTGAAGTTCAATTAAAGCCCCAACATCACCTTTCTATTATTCAATTTAATAGTATTATACAACACAAGAGCCCATTTATTCATATATTTGAAATGCCGCTTCAGTTATCAGAATGATGAATTGTCCAAAAATAAATGCTAACCACAGTCAACTATAGTATAAAATTGCCCAAAACCTGTTATTTATTAACATTTTGTTCAACGAAAGCTACTTGATTTTAGAGTTATCCATCTTCTTCTGCAATTTGGTCCGATACGTTGACTTTTTTCCAGGCCACTAAAAAGTACTGGCGGTGAAAAATTATAGATATCAAAAATTGACATCTGATCACTCTGAGCTTTGGTGGGTTGGTTCCTCAACTAGAATCAAATATTGTTTTACCCCTGAAGCCAAAGAAATAGTAATATTGGGAGAATTAATTCAGATTATACATCTTTATGTAGAGTTAATTTTAATTAAGAAAGTTAATTTAGCATAGCTTAGCAAACTTTGAGCATTAATAAGTTGCATATAATAAACAGAATACCTACAGTTTTTTGTTTGAATACCTGAAACATCTCATTCGTGTCTGGAAAGAAATATCAAATTTCAGCAGCTCGTAAAAATTCAATATTTCTTTCCAGACACTCATGAGATAATTCGGTTTTCAAACAAAAACTGTATGTATTCTCTATGTATTACATGTACTTCGGATATACAATATTGTTTCACTAAAGCTCAAGCTACAGCGCACAGTATAAACTTGGCTTTAATATGGACCAAAAACACATTTTGATCCCCGGAGCCGAGTCGAAATGTGACAAAAGCGAGAATAATAATTAATCATAATTTGAGGCTCGAAACCACCACAGTCCTCAACCCTTTCATGACGGGAGCTGCATTGGTGCAGCATTGAAGATCCTGTGCCAATGCATTCTCTTATATATGCGAGGCTCCCTGTGGGAGACTTGCACAGGTCCCCTGGTGCGACAACCCCACCAGGATGAATATCCACCTTAATACATTAAGGTGGATACTCGTGGTGGGGTTGTCACACCAAAAGACCTGTGGAGACTTGATATATCTCTATAAGAGAATACACTGACACAGGGTTTTCACAAAATTTCAGGAAGCTCCAGTCATGGAAGAGTTAACCCTTTCTTTAGTAAACACAGTGATGCTCTAAATAATCGACTCCTTAACCACAGCAGAATTATGAGTAATTTTTCAGGATTTAGTCGGAAATATGGCTTGTTGGCATTCATCGGAAAGCTCTCACAGAGCTTTCCGATGAATGGCAATAAGCCATATTTCCGACTAAATCCTGAAAAATTACCCATAATTCTGCTGTGGTTATTAAAGGAGTCGATTATTTAGAGCATTACTGTACATTAGCAAGCAGTTCCCTTAGGAATGTTAAGATAATAAGTTCAACAGGCAGTTTGTTGAAATTATTATTATTGTGAATGCACTGGTTAATGCGCAAAAAAAAATTGTGCTTTAAAAACCAAACAGATATCAGTATAATTATCCATTGCTTTATCGATACCGTAACCGAGTCAAAATTTCAAAATCGCCCATCACTATCTCCTTCTACGTTTGTATTATCTGTTGGCTGCTTATATCCTGAACCCCCTCGAGATGAATAATACACCATTCTAATGCATACCATTAGAACTGAATGGGGAGAATCCATTCAGTAAAGGGTTAAAATTCCATTTCCACTAATCACCCTCTAGATCATTCAGGTGCATGAAATTTACAATAAGTACACTTTTTCCGTCATTCTACCGTATTTTCAAGTCCAAAAATAACCAGTGAGAGTTGTAATTAGTCTAGGATTTGCCATGGGATATTCTACAATTTGAATAATGAGAAAAAGTTAGACATTGTCATTTCTTGTGAAATGTTAAACTTGATTTAGGAAAGCCGATATCTTCCTGATGTTTCTACATCGCTGTATTAACCGGGGATATGGAGGATTTCTTCTGTGGATCAAACGCGATGACAAGGTTAGTTCAGTGAACTAATTGGACAGTGTTGGAAACAGTTTTGAATGATTCTGATGCTATGGCATAGTTCAATGGACTGGGAATGGCTAGAATTGCGAATTACTTTTTTGGTGTGTTAAGCCTTTAATAAGTCAGTTAATTTACTTCAAGTGCTTGAATAAGACTATTGGAATTTTTGTGACACCATACAACTACTATTTGTATGTTTTCTAACTTTTCTACATCAGAAAATAATTTGATAAAACCAATGAACCCGTCCCTTTGATGACCAGATGTCAACTTGTCAAAGTGGGAGAATCTCATACTCTCCCCCTCCAATGTGTTGCATCGTTCATCTCTTCGCAATAGATTTGGACACCCTACTTCCAATTTCTGGCTAAGTCGCTGTATTCCACTATAAACATCTGAATTACCAGAAATCCGAAAAAACACTGCCATTATACCCTTATACCCATGACACATACATTTTGATGGTGCATATCTATATATATAAAAGAGTAGGATTTATCTGTCCGTCTGTCTGTTCCGATTTTTCGCATGAGTGGGAGAATCCATTTCATATATAAAGGGTTTTACTTCCATCTCAGTACAAGTTTCTGATGCAAAGTTAGTTCAGTGAACTGAACACACTGAGTTGCAATATACAATAGTGCAAACGTTTCTGTAGATCATGCCATGAATCTCTACTCGTTAATAGCTACACACGTAGAGATCATATTTCACCAGTAAAAACCCTGGGAACTTTTTGTTGTTGTGACAGGGAAGTTTATAACATTGAAAAAGCAGTGCAGGCAATACATTTCTTAGTTAATATCTGTTCCTTAATAATGTATTTATTGTAGGTGAAGGTCCCAACTCAAAATTGTATGATTTAGGTGACGTTTGTGAACAATTTTTGCTTTGTGTCGCTTACAATCATGGAATATCTCGCTGGTAACTAATTCAATGTTTATTGCGATATCAGCTAAAAAATAATGCAATCTCGAGCTGGGACCACCCCTACTGTGAAGTAGATTATTGAGGAACAAGTATTAACAAAGCAATATATTCCCTGCCTTGTTTGTTCAATGTTATACAGTTCCCAGAACATCAGAAAGTTCCCAGGTTTTGTACTGGTGGAATGTGATCTCTATTGGTGAAGCTATAGTAGAGATTCATGACATGATATGACGTTTCTGATGATGTGTTCAAACAAAAAAATAAGTTCAGAGAACTATTAATGTACTGGGTTAGAAACAGTGATCTTAATACAGTAAATTCTGATGATATGACAAAGTTAGTTCAGTCTACTAATCGACTCCTTAATCACAGCAGAACTATGGGTAACTTTTCAGGATTTAGTTGGAAATATGGCTTGTTGCCATTCATCGGAAATCTCTCACTGAGAGCTTTCCGATGAATGGCAACAAGCCATATTTCAGACTTAATCCTGAAAAGTTACCCATACATCTGCTGTGGCTAAGGAGTATATTTGGACTGGGTAAGAAAGTACTATCTCAGTACAGGGTTTCTGACTCATCAGCACTAAACCTGTCGAGTATAGTTATAGTGACATTTAAGTTCCCAGTGGGTGGCGTGTTTGATTGACTTGGTGAGTACAAAATTATTTGATATACTGATGAGCTATTTGTGCCGAGTAAATACTTGTGATGTGTTGGATAAACCAAGTTGTCCACTTGTCAATCATCCACACTGCCGGCATGCATCCCAATTATCACAAATACTAACACAATCAGCATGATTCCGAAAGATTGACGCATGAAATTTTATCCTCACTGAGTCGGAATCAGTCTCAGTTAACCCGTTCTATACAAAATGGGATTCTCCCACTCAGTTACAAATGTCCTAGATCATGCCGTGAATCTAAACTATGGCTAACACCCGTAGAGATCATATACCACCAAGTGCTACAAAACCTTGGAATTTTTTTAAGTTTTGACAGGGAACCTTATAAAGTCGAAACAATAATGCGGGGAATATATTTCTTAGTTATTATCTGTTCCTTAATAATGTGCTTTGCTGTAGGTGAATGTCCCAAGTTGAAATTTCACGATTTAAGTGAATTTGTGAGCGATTTTGCTTTGCATCGCTTACAATTATGGCATTTCTCCTGGGTAATTAATTCAATGTTTATTGCGATATCGGCTCACAAAAAAGTCACTGAAAAGCATGCAATTTTCTGTTGGGACATTCACCTTCAGTGAAGTACATTATTAAGGAACAGATAATAACTAAGAAATATATTCCCAGTGTTATTGTTTCGACATTATAAGGTTATCTCTCAAAATTTCAAGAAGTCCCAAGGTTTTGTACGGTGGAATATGATCTCTATGGGCGTCCGCCATAGAATATATTCACGGCATGATCTAAGTTAACCCTTTCTATACAAAATGGGATTCAAACAGTTACAAACATCCAAAACCTGATACATGTTCAGTTTAAACAGTATTAGAAAAATGAAGAACATGTTTTCTTGTTCTACAAGAAATATGCAAATGAATGGGCTACCATGCTCCAAAAATTAGAACATAAAGTAGATATACAACAATTGACTGAAGGATCGAGGGATTCTCTTAATATTTTAAAAAGACTCATGAATCCAGTATCTACCTGTGATGCAAAACATATATATGAATTCATAAAAGCATCTACGGCCTAATCTGGTTATTTCGAAGCTATTATACAACTTAAATATTACTCGTATTTCTCAGATGCACATTGTGGTTATGTATACATTCACATGATTGTACTGGAAAATACCATAGTATTTTGGTTTGCTCAATAAATTCTTTCATTCATAAAAGTTTCATTTCATTCATAAAGTCTTCTCGGTCCGCATCAGCTTGGGATATCGGTTGGGTTAATGCTGTTTTGGACCGAGTCCCATCACGTTACTCTTCTATAACAGACCTTTACACCCAGAATTGTTGGCAGGAGTTATCTTGCTTGTTTGTCCTCGGATTAGATTAAATGTAAAATGAAAATAGAGGGCAACCTTTCCCAAGCATAATGATTTATCAGAGGTGCGTTAAATGTCAAAGCAACGAGATTTTAATATAAGTATACAAAGCCTTAATTGTTGTCCAGATAATTTTGATTTGTCGTGCTATCTGAAAATGCATGTAAACAATACATTAAACGATTGTATCATCACTATACCTTTTTCTATCATGGTAAATGATATATCATTTGAAGACAGATTAATCACAGACATGTCTCCCTGTGGGAGACTCGAATATAAGAGAATGCATTGGCACAGGGTTTTCATAAAAATTCAGGCAGACAGACAAAGTAGGAATGTAGTTAATGAATTTCAAGTCAAATTGGGAGCTAAAACTTGACAAAATTCAATAATTCTAACCCAGATTCAAACTCAATCTGTATATTAAGGTGAGTGATGCAAATTAATTGGATAACTAATAAATGTTTTTTTACCCACAGTCATACAGTAAAGCCCTAAATAATTGACTCCTTAACAAGAGCAGAATTATGGGTAATTTTTCAGGATTTAGTCGGAAATATGGCTTGTTGCCATTCATCGGAAAAGTCTGTTTCCGACTAAATCCTGAAAAGTTAACTTACCCATAATTCTGCTGTGGTTAATGAGTCGATTATATAGGGCATTACTGTAGTTCTTTAGAGGTGTGCAAGTTAATGACAAGCCCTTGTTATGATTCTACTAGAATAACAATTGTATCAGTAGCAGTCCTTTCAAAGTTGATGAGATCAACCTGTTTCAGAGGTCAATTAAGGGTCCCATGGCAAGCATGTAAAGACTTGGGCAAAGAAATTCTTCATTACTGAAGAAAACTAAATCAATGTAACTATGAGCGAGCTGAATGGTGATTAGATTTTGAAACAAATCTCTGTCAGTTCCACTTTCAGCCGAGATGAACATGCCCCTCTGAAGTTATAAGCTCAAATCCTATAGGAATTGCATGTTCGCTATAAAGTCACATGACACAATCTCATATTAAAACAAGTCACCAGACGATTTCGCAGGAACAAAGTGATGACATTATCTTATAATATTGTAATCACATGACAGCGGGAAGAAGCCGTTTCGCACTTTCTTGTGACCCAGAGAATGGGCAAACTTGAAGAATAAGAACACTATAAACCCATGGGCGACACATAAAAAGGTATAATTTCATAATGAGTCCCTATAGTTAGCAGTAACCTTCATGAAATGAGTCTGGGCAGTCTATAGACATGATGGATGAAGTTTTAGGTCTTTTTTACTTGTGACATTATATGAGTTTTATGATAAATGAGGGAAGAGCTCAATAGCTTATCGGTGCAGATGAACAAAGGATAACTACAGAATGGACATGTGCACACAGAGTATGCCCTCCCTTAATTTGAAACATGCTGCTGACTTCAGGGCATAGAAACACTTTCTGGGACAATAACCTTTTTTTAATTGGAATGCGACAATAACTAATTAATTGAAAAAAATATTAAATTTTGAAAAAATCAAAACTTCTAGCTCCTGATTGGTTCAATATAAACATAGTAACCCATTGCTAGCTGATGATCTGAGGCAAAGAAATGCTTCATTACTAAAGAAAACTAAATCAATTTAACTACGAGGAAGCTGAATGGTGATTAGATTTTGAAACAGATCTCTGTCAGTCCCACTTTTAGCCGAGATGAACATGCCCCTCCGAGGTGTTATAAAGCACAAATCCAACAGGAATTACATGTTCGCTATAAAGTCACATGACACAATCTTACATTAAAACAAGTCACCAGACGATTTTACACATCTTAAAGAAACAAAGTGATGACATGACCTTATAATATTGTAATACTATTATCGTCCGATCACATGACAGTGGGAAGAAACCATTTCGCACTTTCTTGTGACCCAGAGAATGGGCAAACTTGTGGAATAAGAACGCTATGGGCGACACACATAAAAAGGTATAATTTAATAATGAGTCCCTAGAGTGCAGTAACCTTCATGAAATGAGTCTGGGCAGTCTATAGACATGACAGATGAGGTTTTAGGTCTTTTTTACTTGTGACGTTATATGAGTTTTATGATAAACGAGGGAAGAGCTCAATAGCTTATCGGTGCAGATGAACAAAGGATAACTACAGAATTGACATGTGCACACAGAGTATCCCCCCCTTAATTCGAAACATGAGCTGACTTTAGGGCATAGAAAAACTTTCTGGGACAATAACCTTTTTTGAATTGGAATGTGACAATAACTAAGTAATTGTTATGAAAAAAATATTAAATTTTGAAGACAAAAAAACTTCTAGCTCCTGATTGGTTCAATATAAACATATAGTAACCCATATTGCTAGCTGATGGTCTGAGGCAAAGAAATGCTTCATTTACTAAAGAAAACTAAATCAATTTAACTAAGGGCGATCTTAATGGTGATTAGATTTTGAAACAAATCTCTGTCAGTTCCACTTTTAGCCGAGATGAACATGTCCCTCTGACCCTTGGAACAAACGTCGCACTACCAACGAATCTAATTCAATTAGAATTAGACTCGAGTTTAATTCATAATTCGTCTGTTGAAACAAACGTCGCATTTAATTCAAGACGAATCTAAATGATTTCTTAAAATGGCATAAAGCGTTCATAAGGGTTTCGTCAAAACGGCTAAAATAGGAAGTTTTATATCAATTCTAAAACGTAAAATTTAGTGAGAAAATGTGGCTTTTGACTTCCAAGCGACAAAATTAATGTTACTATTCTGAGGAGTGGAAATTATTGGTTTTATATCGCTATTTCGTAGGTATTTGATACATATTTTAGGTCGGACATGATTCTTTAGGTGGTATTTTGCTTTGAACTTGTCTGAAAGAAATCAGGTCCAGTTTATTTTTATACGAAAACGTACCGTTTTAACAATTTAATAGCAAGTTGAGGTCAACGCGCTATATCACTATATATTGTGTCAGGTTGCATGCCTATCTAAAACCACATGGTAAAATAACCATGGCAGGCAGGGACGTATGGTTATAGGGTCTCGGTTGGGGGGGGCTAAGAAATTTGCATAATTCAATTTGCACCCCCTTGGCTGTTCCTTCACATGCCTGGATAATAGCCTATTCTGAATGGATCAGTAGACTTGTGATCATGCACTGGGCGGACCATGGTTCTGCCAGTAGAAGAAAAATCAGAGATCTGAACCTGAAAATCCGATCATAGTTTGGCACAGCGGGATGAAACTTTGAACATGAAAACAGCAAAAACCTATATAGCATTAGACTGGCCTCAAGCTTTCCAAGTGCTGACAATTTTCAACCTGACACCCCCACGAAGGTTGGAAAATTTCCAACTGATGACCATTTAAGTTCATAATTTTGAACAGAATTATTGGAAAATAATTAGTTTTTTTGGCTGGCCACGGGGGTCATGAGGGACCAGGACACAGGCCATTTCAGTCAAAATGTTGGACCAAAAGTAGGAAAATATGCAAATGTTGGTCTAAAAACAACAAATTCCCCAATAATTCATAGCTGGAAAATCAAATTACAAGAACAATTTCAACCCATCATTGATGCTAAATTTGCACACGTCCATGCACAGTATAGCGTGTACCTATATCCAAACGGAATAAATTTATTCGTCGACTCGAATTCAAATACCACCAAATTACGTCAAGCTCGTTGGTGTGATGTGACGTTTGTTTCAAACACGGATCTCAGACACATCAGCAATTAAATTCGTGTTGACCACATGCATTCTTCGTCGGTAGTGCGTCTACTCGCATTTATTTGCAACAAACGTCGCACTACCGACGAATCTAATTCAAATAATTGAATTTGATTCGTCGTCAGTAGTGCGACGTTTGTTCCAAGGGTTAGGTGTTATAAAGCACAAATCCAATAGGAATTACATGTTCGCTATAAAGTCACATGACACAATATCACATTAAAACAAGTCACCAGACGATGTCACACATCTTAAAGAAACAAAGTGATGACATGACCTTATAATATTGTAATACTATTATCGTCCGATCACATGACAGTGGGGAAGAAACAATTTCGCACTTTCTTGTGACCCAGAGAATGGGCCAACTTGAGGAATAAGAACGCTATGGGCGACACACATAAAAAGGTATAATTTAATAATGAGTCCCTAGAGTGCAGTAACCTTCACGAAATGAGTCTGGGCAGTCTATAGACATGACAGATGAGGTTTTAGGTCTCTTTTAATTGTGACGTTATATGAATTTTATGATAAATGAGGGAAGAGCTCAATAGCTTATCGGTGCAGATGAACAAAGAAGGATAACTACAGAATGGACATGTGCACATGGAGTATATGCCCTCCCCCCCTGCAAAGATGGCTTTTCGCTGAGGTGGCTTAATTTGAAACATGCAGCTGACTTAAGGCAAGAAAAACTTTCTGGGACAATAAACTTTTTTAAATTGGAATGCGACAATAACTAAGTAATTTCTATGAAAAAAAGTATTAAAATTTGAAGAAAAAAAACTCCTAGCTCCTGACTTTGTCCGATATTATATAAACATATAGTAATCCATTGCTAGCTAGCTGATGGTCTGAGGCAAAGAAATGCTTCATTACTAAAGAAAACTAAATCAATTTAACTACGAGCGAGCTGAATGGTGATTAGATTTTGAAACAAATCTCTGTCAGTTCCACTTTCAGCCGAGATGAACATGCCCCTCTGAAGTGTTATAAAGCACAAATCCAACAGGAATTATATGTTCGCTATAGTGTCACATGACACAATCTCATATTAAGACAAATCACCAGACGATTTCACATATCATACAGGATAGGATAATTTTATTTACATAATACAAACATGGAAAGTACAATTACAAATAGATATAATATTAATAGACTAACATGTATATTGTTAGGGGTGATATAGCCATAACTAACTGTCTTCCTATCACCCCTGAATGTGGTGACAGATTATATGATGTAAATGGCCAAATTAATTGGAATTTTTTTTGGGGGTTACGTTTGTCATGTGCAGACTGAGTTTTTAATAGGCTTTGTTATGGGCAATCATGGGTACGTAAAGTGGTTCATATGTATAGGAACCTACTTGGTAAATATAATGAATGAATACTATGAATATACATGCATGAGTGGAACCGAGTAGAAATGAAAGTGTCAATGACACTGTAGCTCAACTTGGAAAGGGAATAATTTCATGTGTTACAGTCAATGGAGTGATTAGGAATGTGTTAAGTTGAAAGGCCTAGTTATGCAAAGAGTAAAATTCAAGATGGCCACTGGCAGCCATGTTTTTTTTCCGAACGACCCCAAAAAGACTCGTTCCCATTTACATGTCATTGTTAACATCCATCACAAATTTCATGATGATCCGACAAAAGATACGAACCTGTAACCTGTGTCAAAGGTTTTAGTCATGTAAATTTCATGATTATCAGATGAACGGTACGGTACGACCTGTAGCCCGTGCTAATGGATTGAATTTTGAAATCCAAGATGGCCACTGGTGGCCATGTTTTTTGGCCGAATGACCCCAAAATGACTCGTTCCTATCTACATGTCAATATTAACTTCCACGACAAATTTCATGATGATCAGACGAACACTCTGGCCTGTAGTCTGTGCTAATTGATTGAATTATGAAATCCAAGATGGCCACTGGCAGCCATGTTTTTTTGCCGAATGACCCCAAAATGACTCGTTCCCATCTATATGTCAATGTCAACAGCCATGACAAATTTCATATAATGATCTGACCAAAGGTACGACCTGTAGTCTGTGCCAAAAGATTTAGTCATGCAAAGAGTAAAATCCAAGATGGCTGCTGGCGGCCATGTTTGTGGCCAAATGACCCCAAAATGACTCGTTCCTATCTACATGTCAATGTCAACAGCCATGACAAATTTCATAATGATCCGACCAAAGGTACGACCTGTAGTCTGTGCCAAAAGATTTAGTCATGCAAAGAGTAAAATCCAAGATGGCTGCTGGCGGCCATGTTTTTGGCCAAATGACCCCAAAATGACTCGTTCCCATCTACATGTCAATGTCAAAGCCCACGACAAATTTCATGATGATCAGACGAACAGTAGGACCTGCAGCCCATGCTAATGGATTGAATTTTGAAATACAAGATGGCCACTGGCGGCCATGTTTTTTTTTCAGAATGACCCCAAAATGACTTGTTCCCATCTACATGTCTATGTCAACAGCTATGACAAATTTTATAAAGATCCGACCAAAGGTACGACATGTAGCCCGTGCTATAGGAAATTGTTGACGAATAACGCACACACACACGCACACACACACGCATGACGGACGACAAAGCCATGGCAATAGCTTAAACTTTACAAAGTAAAGTTGAGCTAATAATGCGAGTGAGGTTTTGGGAATTTTTTTAATTAACATGTATACTTGAGTGAATTTTATTTTTTGATTTTTTTGTTCGTGAAAAGTGATGACATGGTCTTATATTAATATTGTAATAATATTATCGTCCGATCACAGTGAAAAGATACAGTTTCGCAATTTTTGTGACCCAGACAACGGACAAATTTGAGGAATAAGAACACCATAAACCAATGGGTGACAAACCTAACAAGACAGTCAATGACTGGAGTTGCTCACCTGACTGTAAAGACTGAGATTCTGAAGACTACAACAGTCAGTACGTGTTAAAATCACTTAAAACAAGTACTTCTAACCAGGGACATAGCCAAGCAAGGAGTTAAATCTAATAACATTTCAAAAATTAAATTAAAAAAATGTATAACTTAAAAAGTTTTTTTTTTAAATCAAAATGGTTTATAAAATGTTCAAAATTCTATGTCCTAAACCTCTTATGATCAATGGTCATGAGAAAAAGTTTTTTAAGAATTTCTATCACGGGAAAGATTTATGTCCCTGGCTGCGCCCATAATTGACATGGTGACCCAATTTGAACAAATTTTAATCCCAGTCACACAAGGAACCTCCATACCAAATATAGCTAAATCAGCCAAATAGATCTTGAGAAGTAGTTTTGAGAATTGCGATGGTGGGAAAGAGTTGTTTCAGGCTCAAGTGATGACCCCATTTGAACAATTCTGAATCAGTCACCTAGAAACCTCCATACCAAATAGAAGCTAAATAGACCTGATGGTTCTTGAGAAAAAGTCATTTTATGAATTACTATGGAAAGAAAGCATTATGACCTTTTAAGCTTCACCCCTATTTGACCTGGTGACCTTATTTGAACAAATCTGAATATGAGTTACCAAGGGAACATCCACACCAGATTTGAACCCAATTGGTCTTGTGGATCTGGAGAAGACGACAACAGTTGATGGATGGACAGAAGGAACCCTGACAGATGTGGACAGAAGGAACCCTGACAGATGTGGACAGAAGGACACCCCAACAGGCAAATTCAATCCAGTATACTCCCACATTTTTCTTTGCAAAACCAGGGTATAATTGTCCATACCAAATATCATTGAGATCCTTTTGGCACAGGCTATACAGTAATGCCCTAAATAATCGACTCCTTAACCACAGCAGAATTATGGGTAACTTTTTAGGATTTAGTCGGAAATATGGCTTTCCGATGAAAGGCAACAAGCCATATTTCCGACTAAATCCTGAAAAATTACCATAATTCTGCTATGGTTAAGGAGTCAATTATTTAGGCATTACTGTATGTCCAGACTGATAGAAAACAATCATTTCCGGATAACTCCTGAATGAAAAATGTGAACATCATTGGGTATTCTTTTGAAAGCACTCCTGATATTGAACCTCCATACCATATCTCATTAATACCCGATAACCTATGGCTGAGATATATGCTCAGACAGACAGACATACCGACACAGACAGAGGACCAAACGCATGTAATTCATGGTGGTTTAAAATGCAGACAATTGCATTGAATACTTTTTGAATGCACACCTGATGGCAAACCTCCATACCAAATTTCATTATCATCAGATAATCTATAGCTGAGATATATGCATGGTTGGGACAGAAAATCTAAATTTACAGATATTTCGGAGGGGCCTTGTGCATTAGGCCTGTATTTTTTTTTTAGATGTAAATTTTTTATTTTTTTTAGATTGAACTCCTTGCTCAAATTGACAACCACCGAAAAAATATCTAATAGGAATACAACCTAAAATAAAATATAGGCAGGACTGATTTTCAGGCTCACCCAGGCTCACCCCAGATAATCATGAGAAAAACCCATGAGCAAATTGTGGTCAAAATCTGATGACAGTTGGCTGTGTTTTCGTGCTTACAACGTGACAGAGAGATTCCCACCATCATTAATCAAACCATAGTTGAGTTCGTTACACAACAGAACCAAAAACCACTCTTAACCCTTTCATGATGGGAGCTGCGCTGGTGCAGCATTAAAGATCCTGCACCAGTACATTCTATTGTATATGCGAGTCTCCCATAAGAAGCCTTGCATATATAATTAAGAGAATGCACTTGCTTACAAGGCCAAGGTAAATAAATATTGTTAGGCCAATGTATTTTCTTATATATGCGAGGCTCCCTATGGTAGACTTGCATATATAATAGAAAAACATTGGCACAGGGTTTTCGGAAAATTTCAGAAAGCTCCAGTCATGGAAGGGTTAAAATATGTCAAATCCTGCAGGGTTATAATCTGAATTGGGTATATTACAATGATAACTACATCTGTTCCAGTGAGACTAAGGATACCCCCACAGTGCAATTGGGTTACATTAAGGGTAGCCATATTAACCCTTTGAACCCTGGCTTCCCACAGTAATCGACACCTGTGACCCTGGGCTCCCAGGCGTTTTATACCCTGTTTTAGATACACTTTAGATGTTTGGTGTTGGTAATGTTCTAAAGGGCGCATGTATTCAAAACTTCACATGGTCATTCATGGTAAGCCATTAGTAATTTTAAGATGGGTAGGTATTGCCAAGTCATAACCCTTAGAAACGGTTGCTAGGCAACCACTAGAATATGGAAAGAAATACGCAAATGGAGGTGAAACATTGTTTTATTTCCCTTTAGTTAATGCAGTATGTTGTGAAATAAAAGCGACAAACACTCTACTGGTAAAGCATGTCACATATTTGGCCAGAATTGGTACCCCTAAACCTGTAGCAACCATTGCTTAGTAAACACGTAACTGGGATATTGACCATGGACTCCAATGCATATTCTATCCTGTTCTAGACACATTTGAGAGGTTTCGTGTAAACATTTAATTCCATTATAAAACCAACGGTATTTAGGTCCTATATATAACAAACATGATGAGATTACATGGAATCAAATAAGCAGACTCAGTCCCATAATGGGATGATTTATAATCCCCCCCTCACATTCAGCTTTACCCGCTCTTCTTATAGGCTTACCTTACCTATAATATAAATGAATTTATACGCTAATACGTACATTTTGTCATCTAATTGCTATGCCCATGCGTGAATAAATATCAACCCCACACACTGAGTGACAGTTTTCAAACTAGTCCTCAAACCTAGAATATGCAAGGATAATTTAAACTGTGGAATTGTTTCACAAAGACCTACATACGAGATATACAATAGAGCACAATACAATACTTGCTTAATTTGCGTGTACGTTCGATGTACAGTACCTTTTTATTATTTCTATATACTATGCGCATATATACCTACCCGAACTATAGATATTGATTCTTCCATACACAAGGTACAGACACCCTGAGCATCACATAAATGTGGGAAGGCTATTTAAGTCGTTCTTGGTTAGTATCTCGATGTTTATACCAGTTACACATATTGGTAATGAGTCTGCAGCCCGATATTTCGGGCTACTGGGTTATTGTCAAATTCACTTCAGCCCGATATTTCGGGCCACCGGGTTCAAGGGTTAACATATTCAATTTTTCGAAAAGAAATAAAGCTCAGACAAAATTACTGTAATGCCCTAAATAATCGACTCCTTAACAACAGCAGAATTATGGATAACTTTTCAGGATTTAGTCGGAAATATGGCTTGCTGCCATTCATCAGAAAGCATCGGATAACACCACAAAAAAGTTGGATCTGGCTCATAATTGCAGGTGAACAGGTTTGCATAGTGATAAATATCTGTGCCAAGTTTTTAATTAAAATCGACCGAAAATTGTACGAAAACAAGTTTGGACAAATTTGCATCCGTAGATGGAAGGACAGACAGACAGACGGACAAGCTAATTCCTATATACCCCCATAACTTGTACAAGGATATAACAAGTGCTGATATAAAAAAAGTTTAAATTATCATGCAATATAATGTTTTGGAACGATTTTCATTAGCATTTCACCAACTGAGCATTCTCGGACACTGCCATGAAATTTCAAAATATAAATTCAAAGCCATTAATCTTCTCACTTACCAATATAGCTGTAATGCACTCTTCATCATATGTGATCAGATCAACATATTTCTTGAAGCTGACAGCTTTACAACGATGGCGATTTCGGAATTGTAACCAGGAGAACATCATAGATATCACCCCAATTCCATTCTTCGTGCCAGCAACCATTCCTCTTGATTTAGGAATAAAGTTCACAGATCACAACATTCGACAAATCCAAAAAATCAATTGAATTTCAAATGGAATGAGTTTGGTCACAAAACTTAAATACAGGTAAGATGGCTCCAGGTGACTCTTCCAATCAATGAAAATTATCAGTCTGCCTGGACTGATGCCTAATCACTGTAAACAGGAAGTCAATAAAACTATGATTGGCAGATGATGAATGGGATTTCTGAGAAATATTCCTTAACAGCAGGAATTTATTTGTTCAAAACACAGCATGAACTGTGAAGATGAAAAATATCTGTATTTAACAAAATACAAGATAACTGTCAAGATTCCTGTAGCCACAGAACTTAAATCACTTTTTATTACCAAAAAATGGTATTAAGTGTTTGACATCCAAATATTGTATTAAGTTGAATATTTTTCTTGACGAGCTCCGAGAGGATTCAAAAACAGTTATTGCTGTTTCGACATGTGGTAGGAGTAGCACAGTAAATGAAAAGAAATCAAAGTCATCTGGAGAAGTCTTCGGTAATCAATATTATTCAACAGCCAGAATCATTTATGAAGCCAACTCCCCTAATACGACCATGTGACCAGCTCTATCATCCAATCCAGCAAGATTAAAATAGCCCAGGTGAGCTGACCCAATTTTAAACACGTCTAATTCTGTGTGGATGAGTCAAATCCAGGTGTAGTGTGGTAAACACATATGCAGGTGATAATCCAAGTTATTAGTTATTTAATCCACGTGGAATTTAAACTTTTCATGTCAAACATTGTAACTTTAAAGACACATTTTCCAAAAACAGACTGCTAACTGGGTTTGGTTTTTAAGTTATTTTTAGTCAAGTTTGCCTTAATAGGTTCCGTCTTACTCTTGTAGATAATTGACACATACATGAAACGTGAACTTCGTAGCTCCTTCTAGTCGATTATTTATCAATGCATTTTCTTTTCTTATGTTTCAACTTAACAGAACAGCAGAAATGGTTCCTTTACGAGAATCCTAACAACATTCACATGCCACATATATTCCAAATAAGGAATGTGCGAGAACTTATTAGCCTTGAGAAATCACCAGTCTGCGATAAAATAACACCAATATGGTAATGATGGATTAGCTAGGCTGCCTTGATAGCGACAATTGGCACGATATGCGTCCATTTCCACAATCACGACAGCGGATTTAATCCGGATCTACGAATCTGATAAAAATACACGAATCCCGAAACAAGTCCACCTGTCACAAGGGTTGCCATAGTAATGGATAAACACAGAAATCCGCCAAGTATAGAGTGATCGGTGATCGGAATATATAAACTCAGAGTTCTATAGCATGAACACAATTAAGACGCAGTCTGTGAAAGGATATAATAAGTTCTCAATATCCAGGAAGCAAAAAGCGAAAGCTATCATGAATGTAAAAACAGTAATTATTTCCTCTCTCACTATACAGATCATGGACAGCTATCGCTAATCATAGAAGGCTTCTCCATTAGGTTTGCCAGTCCTCCTGATGACCATGCACGCCATAGCATTGCGGTCCCAAATGTGAAATTAATTTTCGGTTTGGTTATAATAAATCAGTCGCCATACTGATGATGATGCTCTTTAAGGCTGGCATTTTAACCTTGAGAAAATGAGTTGCCTTGTAACGACAGGCATACAGGAGATTTCAAGATGACAGTTTGTTAATTGCGATGAGGCAATGGCTTAACTCCTACATAACAAAAATTGATCTCTTACTAATAGATACATTTCCCTTGACAATGTCCCATCAAGTGGATGCAAAAGTTATTTCCAAAGACATGACAGGTTAAATATATTCGCTGTGTCAGCACGTTCACTGTCATAGCACTAGTTGTGACCGCGAACGCAATCTTAATTCAAAGGAGACAGAAATTAAACCTCAGATGACAAAATTGATATTAAAAATCAATAGTAAACAGTACTATTTGGTTACTGGGTCCTGCTGATGTTGGTGGGACAAAGTGATGCTGTTAAAAAATAGTATCATTATTCTTTGCAAATTTTTATTTTTGATGCCATTGGCAAATTGAACATTTCTATGAAAAGCCAGTAAATCGGAATGTATCAAGTACATAGATATTTAAAGGCATGGATGGCCGTCGCGATGGTATTGCTGTTAAAGTTGTCACTTCCATTAAAACCAACATAAACAAAAAGAATATTAAAATATAGAGACTTTATTCTTATACCAATCATAAATATTACGTAAATAGTATTTTATCATTTGTAAAGGTCTTACGCTCTGTTATGTAAACAAAAGCCAAAAATGTTATAGAACTGGCTTATGTTTACATAACAAAACATACAAACTTGACAATAACATACTATTTACACAATATTTATCAGGCAGCATTTAAAATCCTGTGCCACTATATTCTGTTACATATGGAAGTCTCCCATAGGGAGCCTCGCATATTTTAAGAGAATGCACTGGCTTACAAAGTCAAGGTAAATATTGTTAGGCCAATGTATTCTCTTATATATATCAGGCTCCCTATGGGAGAATCACATTTATTAATTAGCTATAGGTTATCGGCCGCAATAAGTAGAATGCTGCCCGCGTCAGAAGTAACAAAAAGTCGGCCAATAAGTAGAAAACGTGGCCAATAAGTAACAAAAAGTCGGGCAATAAGTAGAAAATGCGGCCATTAAGTCAAGGTGACGTAAATGACGTCATACGTAATTAGCTCGATCGGCAAAGAATATTGGGTCGACGGAAGATAGATTGCAGTTGATTTCGGATGAATAACGGACAGTCACTATCTTTGGGAGTAAATATACATGTACGTGGATGAACTACATGTACATGTATCCGTTTCAATATCATTCCCAGTGGAAACTGACAGTACTGTGAAATCGCTGCAAGTTCTTCACAAAGTTCACAAGAATAAAAATTGCTGGAATATTAATGGTTGATTTAATAAAACACACAATGGTATATCTATGTTAATATATTCATCCTGTGAAACAATTATTACATTGTTGCTAATTAATAAAATACTTATTAATTGGTTGTTTCCACATTGACCGAGTTATGAGGCCTCGGTCTGTCGTATTAGGCTTCGGCCTGCGGCCTCAGGCAATACGACAGACCTCGGCCTCATAACTCGGCCAATATGGAAACAACCAATTAATAACATATAATATAAAAGAATGTAATTGGCACAAGGTTTTCACAAAATTTCAGGAAGCTCCAGTCATGGACTGGTTAAAGATGCATATCAGGGTTCCAGTTATTAATCGGAATTATTACATTTTATTCTGATTCTACCTTATCAAATATTGTATTTCTAATGAGAAGTGCTACATGAATGATGCTATTTTATAGGTAGGTACAGTAATGCTCTAAATAATCAACTCCTTAACCAAAGCAGAATTATGGGTAACTTTTCAGGATTTAGTCGGAAATATGGCTTGTTGCCATTCATCGGAAAGCTCTCACTGAGCATTACTGTAGGTTGTGAAGTTTTAGAGGAAAAGCAAAAAAAAATTGTTAATTTTTCTGTAACAAAATGATAATCATTGGTATGTTTTGGTCTAATTTATAACTTATATTTGGTTTTGTTTAGGGGTGCCATGATTAATCGTATAATCGATGAACCGTTGATAAAGCCGATAATCGATTACCATTTCCATAGTCGATTAATCTGTTATTTATTTCGGATGTCGGAAAATGCCAGATATTATTGAATACCGTGTTTGTTTTACACAGTTTAATCTACAACCGAAGGGTAAACAATCTTTGATCGCGTATCAAAGAGATTCGGACAACATGAGTACTACTTAAACTTATGTTGCAAACAGTCGGCAGTTCATTTGATGATGTGACATGATTACTCTTTGTGTCGTTGTATATTCTAGAAACACTGCACTGCAGCTTTGAACTTGTGACGACGTCGTTGTATATTTATACTTGAAAGGCGGCACTATGTCTTTGAAATATGCTGACTGCCACCGTGTTAAATGAACTGAATGCACTCGCCCTTGAATCTGATTGGACCAATGGGGGGTTCATTGACATCTCTGGAAACCAGGGAACCTAGGCATTTTAATCAGCGATGTTCTCCGCGATGTCAGTTGCGACTATACAACGGTACTTTGTTTGCATAAGTATACTTAGATGTTACTAGTACATGTTATCACATATCATGCAGTGAATGTTGAATGAAACTCGATATTATCAAATAATAAACTTGTTCTAATTCCTGCAATTTGCAGGTGGGGCACACCTTTGTGATTGTTATCCACGCTCTGGAAGTTTGATGAAATTTATAGTTTCCTTTTTTAGGAACCGCCGGCCATCCGTCGTGCATTCCTACTTTTATATTGTTTGTATGTTTGGCTATTCATAACACTGATATTAATCGCTACGTTCATTCTAATGAACTCACAAATATTATAATCACAATCTCATAACATCGTCGAGAACTGTGCTGGACTGCTGGTATTCAATAGATTGTGTTCATTGGTCATTAACAGTTGTTTATGATGCACTTTATTAACGTAAAAATTACATCGGCCGATGCCTCAAACAACCAGCAACAGTGCAGTTAATCAGCACCCAGCCAATATAACAATAACATGATTTTTGAGGGCGTTATGGTTTATTAACGGCCCGGCTGGAATGATTAACAGCCCAAGGGTCTATTAGCGGCCCGAGACGAAGTCGAGGGACGCTAATAGGCCCGAGGGCTGTTAATCATTCCAGAGGGCCGTTAATAAACCATCATGCCCGATGAAATCATGTTATTACTATTATTACCACAGTTTTGGACATTTGACCCATTTGTGGATTTAGTGAAATAATGAAGTAGATTAAGAGAGAAATATTTTCAAGAACATTTAAATTTGATACCATTTGACTTGTCAGCTGACACGGACTGACGGAGTCTCGAAAATAGGACAGGGGAAAACCCAGCATTGGAGACGAGTAACAATCAATGAGAGGTTGACAGCTAAAATTATCAATGCATACTTACGCGTGATACAATAATTCAATCATATAGCGTGAATTCCAATCATAAAACCACTTTTGTATCGAGGAAATCGGATACATCTTCCCATTATTTTCTTGAAATAAACACGCCAGGTCGGAAGTTGAAGGGACGTAACTCTCGCGATAATAAACGAGATCTATAGTTTCCGGGCGGCGGGCCGATATTGAACTAGGCTTCTCATTATCGGCCCGCGGCCCGCTGTTTTGGTAACAATACGCTATTTGGAACGCCCCGAAAAACATTATCAATGGCCTAGAGAACGCCCTATAAAGTGGTAATAATAGGCCATATTACGGAATACTTCCTCTGATATTATTAGGTACGATTAATCGATTATAGTCGATTATTGACGACCGATTATCGATTATAAAAATCAATAATCGTGGCACCTCTAGTTTTGTTTTTAACAGAGTTCGCACGGCTGCTTGCCAAATTTTTCAATGGCAAAAGATATTTTCATTTGGCAAAAAAATTAATTTGGCAAAAAATGTGGCTAATGGGTTTCTAATTATGTGATGTGAATTATCTAGTCACAAAACAGCATCGAAAGTGGATTGTTCGTTATATGTGCCGACTTACAGACAATACAGAGGAGTTTTTAACCTGATCATGAAATCTATCGACTTAGCGTGGTCAGCAGTCATATGTCAAAAGTTATATGTAAACTTCTTTAGTTTTCACAAAACAGCAATCCATTCTTTCTATCATAATCAAACTTTAATTCAAACAGCTAACCGACCGTGGTTGTTAAAATATGAGTCGGAAATAAGCGATATTCTTCAAATTTTGTATTGAGGCTGGTATAAGTAATTTGTAACAGGCTCTTAATGTAGATACCACCACTTCGCACAAACAGCAAAAGGTAATTATTAAAGTGGTTTTTAGTTAATCCCACCTTTGTTTGAGTTATGGATTCATGCAGTCATTGTAACAATGCATATTAATGGCGACACTGTATACCACGTAGTTATGATGTCCGTGTTTTATGACCAGCGAGTATAAGACAATAGGTTAATTAGGCGAATTTGAATGGCAACAGATTAATTTGTGGCTCATTATTGCCAACAAGGATACAGGGTGAAATAAGATGTATGCTTTGGTGACATTTACTTGTAGTTTGATGAATGTTTAGCAATATTAAATGTAATTTCCAGGTGTCGCTTAGATATATAATGCTACTGCGATATTAATTAATATTAATACTAAATTGCTCTATTTACTGGCTCATTCTACTTGTGTCAGTGTGTGTGGTTAATTTTTAAAACTACATAACAAAGATAAAAACCAAGAAATTCCATTATACCCTAAATTAAATATGGCAAATATTTTTGAAATTTGGCAAAAAATTATTTCATTTGGCAAACATTTTGGAAAGAGAAAATTTTGGTCCAGCCCCAACCCTAGTTTTCAATTTTTTTTAACAGAGAAAAGCATATAAAATAATGTTAAATCAGATGTTTATGCTATTGTAACTGGAGGTCAGGAACCCTGAATAGCTCTTTAAATATATTTTAACAATGATCGCATTGGTTGCTGCAAATACCCGGGATAGTAATCTTGATTGAGGTAATTTTACACGAATTCCTACGACACCAGAAATAGGGATTTTATGTTGGCGGATTGTTAATTGCGATGAGGCAATGGCTTTACTCCTGCAGAACATAAATTGATCTCTTACTAATAGATACATTTCCCTTGACGATGTTCTATCAAGTGGATGCAAAATTTATTTCCAAAGTCGTGACAGGCTAAATATATTCGTAATTGAAGTATGCTGAAACAGCATGATCACTGTCATAGCACTAGCTGTGACCGCGATTTCAATCTCGATTCAATTGGAACAGAAATTAACCCTCAGATGACAAAATTGGCATTACTGCCAATAAAGTGATACCATTACAGCAGAACTGTTTTCAACCCACATAATATAATGTACCATTAACCTTTAAGCCTTGAGAGAAGTTGAGATAATGTTCTGGGCCATAATTCTTGAGCAATGCTTGAGCTGCACTACCATAACAATATTCTACGTACTAAATGAAGAAATGGATGTTGATTTGCATGCGTTCCATGGTGAATGGATGCAAGTTGGTCTGAAATTTTTGTGTGGGATGTGAAATAAAAATGTCAGACCAACTTGCATCCATACTCCATGGAACGCATGTAAATCAACTTCCATTTCTTATAATTACACTCAACCTGATGATTATTTAGCAGCATTTTTGAACGATATTAAGGTTTCGTGTTGCATGTCGCATCCATATAATATGAACACAAGTTGGGGCCTGCATGCGATATCACATGACATCCTCCAGGCTCCATGTAAGTCGCACAATGCATATAGGAATGTCAATATAAAACAGATAGCTCTATTTCACAAAAATCAGTCAGTAAGTCTGATCCAATTAAACCTTTTGAAATTCCAAGGGCAATAACTCTGGTCAAAATTGGGTTAAGATTTTAACCTGACTTTTAACCCTTTCATGATGGAACCTGCACTGGTGTAGCATTAAGATCCTCTGCCAGTGCATTCTCTTATATATGCAAGTCTCCCATTGGGAACCTTGCATATATAAGAGAATGCACTGGCTTACAGGGTCAAGGTAAATAGTTAGGCCAATGTATTCTCTTATATATGTGAGGCTCCATATGGGAGACTCGCATATAGTGGAAGTGGTAGCCCAGTGGTTAGTGTCGGACTTGTAATGCCCCGCCAGTGGACTATCATCTCCGCAACAGTGGCTTCGCCGAATTAAGCGGGTGTGTGTGCTATATATAGCCACACGCTGTTTCAAATCTCGTGACCCTTGGGCAAGGTCAATTGTACTCTGCTCACTTCATCGTACCTAGACGAGAAATAGTCTAATCTTGTGAAGCGCCCCAATGATGGCAGCATGCAGAGGACTTGGCATTACTCAACAGCTGGAGTAATAATGTGAAGCGCCTAGGGCCCTCATGGGGATAGACGCTATATAAGTACCATTATTATTATTATATGTAAGAGAATGCATTAGCATATTAAAGGTTTACACAAAATTTCAGGAAGTTCCAGTCATGGACGGGTTAACTTGATTTTAACTCTACGGTATGGATATATAATTAAACTGAAGTAATTGGCTGGAAATGAATAGTTGCACAATCTTGGAAAACAATGACCCTGCAAAAATAGTTGGGGAAGGTTGAAATTTAAACATATATTAAATTTCAAATTGACATCTCTATTTGGCTGGGATAGACATACAGATCATGCATATAGACAAACATGTCTACATTGTAGCATTTTTAACTTTGAGGAAAATAATTGTAAAATCAGTGCTCATTATTATAGTCGAAATATGTAAATTAAATTGTGATTGAAAAACGGAAAATATATAAAAAATATCTCTGAAATACCAACTAATTTCTTCGCTATCAAACGTGCTTTGGGCAATTGTATATTGATTTGTATCACATGAAACCCCTATTTTATTATTAAAAAGCCATTACATATTTCCTTATCTCTCACAAGTTACATATCACTTAGCATCGCACAAACAAAATGATCACGCATCTTCACATTGATTCAGGCAGATTAATACTATTTGAAAAGCCATGCATGACACGAACATCACACAATGCAAAATGATTGCATTGTTCGTTAACTTATTTTGCATTAACGAAAAAGACAAAGAGGCAAATAGGGGGACTATATTTTCTGTCACCAGCCCCAGAGCACGCAATACTGTCATATACAGTTGTGAAGCGTCTCAGCCAACGCATGAAATGTATGTATTTTGCAGCTTCTTTTAAGGATTTTGATTTGTTAAAAAGGAATAAAGCTCTAGTTTTTTTTATGTGATGACTCGAAAATACGGGAAAGTTTACTGTGAAGTTGGACATTTTGTCCTTTGATGCATGATGGTAGCGAATTTTGGCCCACAGGAAAGGCAAAACTTGATGTGCGGAAACAAGTCAAATACTTAAGATTAAAATGGAGTTGAGGACATGTGATATTGTATTTTGAAGAGGTACACTTTGCTGATCCAAACGAGTCAACATCGGTAGCATTGTTTGGATGTATTTTTAGTTTTCCTAGAGATGGTAAATTACTGTACATGGATTGTTACCCTTTTCTCTTCCTCAGTACTATGGAGTAAAGCAGGGGATGAAAAAGGGACAGTATGTAAGGCAAGCGAAGCGTATTACAAGTCACTATTTCAATTTTAAACCAACCATTTAATAGATGATTGACTACAGCTATTTTTATAATGGGCATTTAAAAACAACTCTCAAGAGATATATAATCAATCACCATTCAATGTTCCTATAACCTGGGTTCTGAGGAAACAGAACACCTATTTATAAAACTGTGACCTGGTCTGTAAGAATGCCCAAGGGTATGAGCAAATTTAATAGAAGAGAAATAAGGATTTTTGTATGATTCAATCTCTTAACATAGCCTTTGATTCTCCCACAAATTGAATAACGGTACAAAAAGAATCAGGAAAAGGCCCCACATAGTGTCATAATTACATAGAGAGCTATACATATCAATCTAAGAGACATTGATGGCCGCACAATGGGTGATCTGGAATCTCATAATTAAATATAACCATGCTGGTCCAACGAGTAATGGAGAGGAACTTTAAATACATAGTTCTGTTTTAAGTAATTTTTTTGATCCATATTCATTATGAAATGGTTTGATTTGTTAATCACGTTTTATGTCACTTTATAGCAGCTGTGGCTTATACATGGCATCAGCCAGGTTTAGATACCACTATGTCGCATTTAACACTTTCTTGTCTAAATGGAAAGTATATAAAAGTATACATTGGAATGTTCTATTATTCATATCGAGGGATCTTCAGGTAATAACAGCAGACAGCAGACAGATGAAAAGCTAATACATAGTGCAGATGGATTCATATACATTGCTGAGAAATTTTCCGATATTTATGGATAAGTTCAACAGGCAACTACTCATCAATGATTATTTCGTATAAAAAGGATTAACTTCAAGGCAATGAATTTATCAGGTTTTAGACAGAATTATGTCATACTTCGGTTTTCAAGCACCAAAAGACAAGAAATATATTTCATGTGTTTGGTGAGGAGAAAAATTTAGCTGGCATGACATGTTATTTTTCAGAACAAACTCTGTGGAACAGCTTTTAGTCAACAAAAAGATCTGAAATTCACATTCTTTACTAAATGGATTTTCCCCATCAAATATACAAGTATACATTGAAACAGTCTATTATTCATCTGGAGGGATGTACAGGAAATATAAGCAGACAATAGATAATATAAGTACACAAGTGTGGCCGTTTGTTGAACTTATTAAGTGAAGATTACCTATAAAGGGAACGTACTACTCATCAATGAGCCAAAAAGGATTGAAGTCCATATTTATGCTAATACTAACATATGGAAATTTTTGAAATGCTAGAAACAGCTAGGTTTCTTCAGTCTCTAGTGAAATCTTTAAATCACCACCTTGAAGTGTGTGCATAAAGAGCTATACATATATACAGTAATGCCCTAAATAATCGACTCTTTAACCACAGCAGAATAATGGGTAATTTTTCAGGATTTAGTCAGAAATATGGCTTGTTGCCATTCCTTGGAAAGCTCTCACATATTTCAGACTAAATCCTGAAAAATTACCCATAATTCTGCTGTGGTTAAGGAGTAAATTATTTAGGGCACTACTGTAGTACTGTACACAGAACGACATGAATGCTATGAGATTAACTACATCTTAATAGAGGTGTTAACTTTCCGAAAACCTTATAAAACACAACTAATTATGTTGTAAGAGTTTCCTGAAATGAATGGTAATGATTGACATATATTTTTCAAATTGCTTGAGGAATTAAAAAGTGACTTGCCAAAACTTTTGCCAAATGAAAATATTTTTTGCCAAATGTGAATTATTTTTGCCATTGGCAAATTTGGTAAGTGGCAGCGTGAACCCTGGCATGAACTTTGTAATTCTAGGAACAGGCATGCATGAAAGACACTGATCTCACAAAGGGTGATATTGAATCTCATGATTACATAAAATCAAAGCTGATAAATTAGTAATTGGAGTATTAGAGGCAGTTAAATACATTTTAGTTCCTTATTATTCCAAATTTGTTATGGAATAAATAGCATTGTTTGCATTTTCATGGTGGGGAATTGATGATTATCACGCATTCAAAATGGCCGAGGCATTTGCAAATGAAACCAGAAATGAGGAGAAAGGTAACAAGAGATGGACTGTCGTCCGGTGCATACCCCCTCATGGCATACCGCCTAGTGTGGGCATATCTATAACTTATGATGGCTATACTCAGACATATGGACCCAGAAATTAGCATTTTCATATAAACAAAGATGAATAACTATAGAACAAAAAACCAAAACAAACATTTGAATGTGCCATTAAATGTCCTCATAGTGGTGAACATCCATAAAAAATTTCATTGAGATCCGAGCATTACTGTTCAAGTTATGAGTTGAACAGACATCGGATGGATCAAACAGCCAACATTTCCAGATAAACAAAGATGAATTACTCTAGAATGGAAAAGCAGAACAGCACAATGGAACCCTCTATTTAATGTCCTCATAGCAGTGAACATCTATACCAAATTCCATTGAGATCCCAGCACAACTGTTGAAGTTACGACATGAACAGACACCAGATGGACCAAAAAGCCAACATTTCCAGATGAACAAAGATGAATAACTCTAGAATGGAAAAGCGGAACAAAACGATGGAACCCTCTTTTCAAAGTCCTCATAGTAGTGAACATCCATACCAAATCCCATTGAGATCCCAGTACAACTGTCGAAGTTACAATATGAACAGACACCAGACGAACCAAAAAGCCAACATTTCCAGATGAACAAAGATGTATAACTCTAGAATGGAAAATCCGAACAAAACGATGGAACCCTCTATTGAATGCCCTCATAGTAGTGAACATCCATACAAAATTTCATTGAGATCCGAGCACTACTGTTCAGGTTATGAAATGAACAGACACCAGATGGACCAAAAATCCAACATTTCAAGATAAACAAAGATGAATAACTCTAGAATGGAAAATCCGAACAAAACGATGGAACCCTCTATTTAATGTCCTCATAGTTGTGAACATCCACACCAAATTTGGTTGAGATCCCAGCACAACTGTTGAAGTTACGACATGAACAGACACCAGACGGACCAAAAAGCCACTATTTCCAGATAAACAAAGATGAATAACTCTAGAATGGAAAATCCAAACAAAACGATGGAACCCTCTATTTATGTCCTCATAATAGTGAACATCCATACCTAATTTCATTGAGATCCGAGCACTACTGTTCAAGTTATGACACGAACAGACATCGGACGGACGTACGCACGCACGGACGCACGGACGGACGGACGGACAGGTGCAAAACAGTATACCCCCCCTTTTTTTTTTTTAAAGGGGGTATAATAAACTAGGATATGATATATAACATAGTTTTTTGGCAGCTACGAGCATATGCTGTGCTATTTTTCAAACAAGCTGATACCTCATTTGTGTCAAACTCACAGTTGTTGCTCAAACATTCGGTCAGTTGTCAGCCGATTGATTCTCCTAGATGTATGGACTTGTGTATTCCACGAACCTCCAACTGGCAACTTTGGTCAGAATGTTATAGAAAAATACTGAGTTTTACAGAACAAATAAGGCATCAACTTGTTTTTAAAATATTCTAGCATATGCCCGTAACAGTCAAAATTCTATGTTTTGTGTCAGCTCCTATGTTTTTGTGCATTTGCACATTCTGAATGCTCACCAACCTCAAAACTACGTGATTCCCCACCATGATTTTATGTTGCTTACAGCTGCTGCAGTCATATCAGGGTTTTGAATTAAAATAGCTATGTTTAGATACCGCTATGACAAACTTCGGACTGCAAACATTTTTTTTCTAAACAAGGTCTATGGAATAGTTTTCTTTAGTCAACAGCAAAATCTGAAAAGCACTTTCTTGAAGTCTGAATTACAGTGTATATATGTGAACATACAGGCATGACATTCTTTTTCTAAATGTTGGCAACAGGTTTCAAGAAATTGATAAGCAGAATAAATGTGGTATTCAATTTCTTGCACAATGAATGCTGAACAGGCACTTCAATTTGAATCAGTGTTCTGTAACAGAACACTGATTCAAATTGAAGTGCGACTGTATGATAAAATTCAAAATCCAGTGAACCATAGTCCTAGTCGATTCACTCAATTCGCCCCATTTCCATTTTATAACAACTTCAAATTCTTAAATCTTGTCTGGGAACTCAATAGTCATTTGAATCTCGAGTAATGACGCCCCGGAGACGTACAAACATCTGAGAGCTTCACTTCCAGAGGCCTTCTTATTTTAGAACTCTCAGAGGGTTTATGTATAAATGGGGAGATAATTTAATCCCACGCCATCAATCAGCCGTAATAAGATATTGTCAAGGCAATCAGCACATTTGAAATTGGAAAATTGCTGTGGATGGAAGACAATTTTTATGAATAAACGACCCGTGGATGCCTAAATTATAGCTACAGTCAGGCATAAAGAAAGTTGAAAATCCTCTTAGTCTCTCTAGACTGTCGTATCAGGCTTGAAACAACCTAAATTCAACTCATATATAGAGGATCTCCAACGAGTTATGTTGGGATATAAGATTTTATGAAACGAGTTTGATTAATTTGATTCACAACAAGTCGCAGACGAATTATGAATCAAATTTATCAAACGAGTTTCATAAAATCTTGTATCCCAACTTAACGAGTTGAAGATCTTGTATATCACAAGAAAAAACTAGAGCTTTATCCCTTTTTTACAAATCAAAATCCTTAACAGAAGCTTAAAAATGCACACATTTAAATTGTTGGCTGAGACGCTTCACGGCCGTATATGACAGTATTGCACGCTCGAGCTGCCTATGGAATATATAGTACCCCAATTTACTTTTTTTGTTTTTGTGTCTATTTTCGTATGTGCAACGAATGGACAAGAATTTAAGTTTAATGAACAAAGCAATCATTTTGCATTATCTTGTGTTGTTGTCATGTGCGGCTATACGAAATAGTATTAATCTCCCTGATACAATGTAAAGTCATATTGTTGGTGCGATGCCAAGTTGGCGGGAAGCACGTGTCTATTTGTCACTAGTGATGGATAAGGAAATATGTAATGGCTTTTTAAATGATATAATCAGGGTTTCATGTGATATAGTTATATTTTCAACTATTAAAGTTGGATATGGATATCAATATTGCATAAATTTGATGCGGCATAATCCAAATTCAACTCAGTATCTATGAAAAACAGATGCAGTGACAATTTTCCCAGCAGAGACGTGTGGATAAACAGTACTAAAAAATGTACCATTATCGCAATGAATAGGTTAATGTGACAGGACTACAGAAGTACTTTGTACTTCTGTATAAGGAATTCAATATATACAATTGTTTTAACATTCAAGCCTTAAAATAATTTCAGAATTTCCACTTTTACTTTTGTATCTGAGTAACTAAATTAGTTTCTTTCAGTGACAGTCAAATATTTATTTCAGCCAGTGAGCATGTGATTTTCAAGATGTTTAACATGTCAATGACCATAAAACGCAAGTTATTTCAAGGCTTGTCTCCGCTAACAAAGGTATGGATATAGAGTTGATGTGCATGTATATAATATAATTAAAAACAAAATTAAGACATACTAGTTAAAGCTACATTATGACAACTATAATGTGAAATAAAGTTACATGTATAAAGTAGCTAGAAATTATCAACCAAACTAAAATGACTAATGCTAACTAAATTATTGAAGGTACTCAAGGAGTTCGTAGTAGGTAAATGTCCAAAAAATATAATACAGTAATGCCATAAATAATTGACTACGTAACCACAGCAGAATTATGGATAATTTTTCAGGATTTAGTTGGAAATATGGCTTGTTGTTCAGCTTCCCGCTGAATGGCAACAAGCCATATTTCCGACTAAATCCTGAAAAATTACCAATGATTCTGCTGTGGTTAGGGGTCGATTATTTAGGACATTACTGTAATCTGTAAAAACACCACCACGAAGAAGAACATGGAAATATAGACACACTATGTTCTTATATTCATTATTGATAGTTCTCCAATAACGAAATTTCACATGTTGAAACCATTATTATGTAAACAAATCTGTTACAGTGATTTGTCAACAAACATTACTAATCGTGTCGGAAGTTCAAATATTTTAGTCACAATATTATTTTCAGAATATTTGTTAATGCTTTGCCATTTTCCAATATTTACCATCAAGTATACATGTAGATTTTACTTTGGCATCTTATTGGATTAATTGGACTTTTGACCAGTAATGCCACTGTAACAGTAAATTATTACATAACAATGGTTTTGAAATGCGATATCTCATTATTGGAAAGTTATTAATAACAAGCCTGAAATAGGGTGTCTGTCATTTGCAGAATGAGGTCCCCAGAGGGTGAATTTAGTGATGCTACCCCGCATAGCGGGCTAGCATCACCAAATTCACCCTCTGGGAACCTCATTCTGCTGAGGTGTTAGCAGAATGAGGTCCCCTATTTCAAGGCTTGATTAATAATGAACAAATAAAGAACATTGTCAATCTAATTTATTATGTACTTGTTAATGATAGTTGTCTTACAAACTTTTATGTTATTTTGCATGAACCCCTTCGAATGCCTTGGGTCCCTTTGATAAATATGTGTTCACGTCAGCTAATTAGAAGTCAAAGGAGAGATATAATCTTCAAGCATCAATATAAATATGTTGAGATATACATGAGATACTAACAGATACATAAACAATACATACAGTTTTTTTTTAATACGAAATATCTATGAGTGTCTGGAAAGAAATATCAAATTTACACGAGCGGCTGCAAACCTCAAGTGAAAATTTGATATTTCAATTCAGACACAAATGAGATGTTTCAGGTATTCAAACAAAAACTATAGGTATTCTTTTTTAAATATATATGCCTTATTTGTAATCAAAGTTGTTGATTGATTATAAGGCATTTTCCCTTTTTTTTTACAATAAATTGAACAAATACTCATAAAGAAACATAATTGCGTCAACTGCCAGCAAGCTACAGTGAAATAACGAAAGCTAGTGATATAACGAAATCGTGTTTCACAGGGCTTCTAAGAGATACATACGACAATATACGTTTCGGTAATTTTCTGCTATTTTATAGGCAAACATAATAAAAGACAGATATTGACTTGCAAATCACTGTGCAAATACGCATATAAGTGAAAACAATTATTGGATGAAAACAACAGCATAAGGTTGAAAGCAGGTATTTAATTTCTGTTACTTTAGAAAATCATTCTAAGGCATAAAAAGTCCCTTCTGAGGAACATAAAGTCATATATTTACACAGCCCGTGTGTCTTACACTGAATCCTGTTCGGTGATTGGTCAATGGCCAATTGGGTTGTATGTGTTATACCCCAATAATACACACATTTACAATGAACTGACGTCATATATTGTTGACCTAGATGACTAAAAGCGGTAGATAAATCACTGGGCGTGTTTTTATGTGAGTGGCCATGGAATAATCGATCTGTAATTCACATGTAGAATATTGGGCTAACTTAGAGTTCTGCATGATATAATGTCTGACCTGCACACAGATTTCAAAAGAAATCAATGAGGACAACGCTATATAAATAAAATAAATGAATGTGGTTTGAGTGTTTTATTGCAGGATATGTTGATAGTAACAAAATAATTTAGCATAAGCGGATTGACACCTGAACACATGACCAATCTAAAACCTTATTGAATGTTACTTCAATGAATGTTACAGACTTACTGATGAATTTTTATGATCTTACAAGTGTCCGATCATAGTTATCCAATGTATTCAAATAGTTTATCTGTTTAATAATTTGGTAAGCGGACAGTATAACTTCCTTTTCTGATCTCATCGAAGATAAACAATTCAGATTTGAAAATGATGGTGTGTGTTGTCAATTTGGATATAATTGACAAATGATGGTGTGTGTTGTCAATTTGGATATAATATTTGTAAAAAATAACTACTTTGAGCAAGATTATTCTCTATTTCATCACTCTCCCAGAGTGTTTCACCTTACTTTAAGTATAAAGCATTTTATGTTTTTATCTACTGGTAACTACTTTGACATCCAAATGAAGAAGCTTGAAGATTATATGTGTTGCTTTATAATATACCAGCATAAAGTATTTTTAGAGATGCTGAATCTGATCAGTTATATCAGTAGTATGATTTACTGTAAAACCCACACCACTTGTTATCTATATATTCTCATGTAGAAGGTAATTCTAGAAAAAATAATCTAAAAAAGCCCCTATATTGTTAAATTGAAATTTAATTATCTTATATGCCAGTAGAATAATTATATTGGGTTAAAAATTGTTATTCAGTGTATGTTGAAAAATTTCACATATCTGTGCGATGCCTGTGGCATAAAAAATCTGTCGATAAACTGGAAGTTCAGTCAAGAGACTAAAAGAAATACTAGTATGCTATAATAATTTGCTTCAAGTATAATTGGTTGTGTTACTACGAAAGCATGAAAGCAATTTATACAAAAGAATTGCTCTAAAACCATACTAATCCCACAGAACACCTTACGGCCACAACAACAAAATAACCTGGTTTACAAACTTTTGGGTTGAAAAAACTTAAGATGCAGGAAGGGAAAAAATAAAATGTGCATCACAACCACAACAATTGATAAATATCGGGAACTGTCCATGAATTTGACAAAATGTTTGAATACAATAAATTTTAATTATAAATGCACTTATAAATGCACTTATAAATTCAGTTATATCTTTGCATAAAATTGTATAAATAATGGAAAAGTTAGTGAAAGCCAATTAAAAGAGACTCTGCCATCAACTAATTTATTCACCACTTTGTCCACATGCTTTATATTTTAACCATTACATGACATGAGCTGCGCTGGTGCAGCATTAAAGACCCTGTACCAGTGCATTCTCTTATATAAGTGAGTCTTTCATTCGGAGCCTCGCATATATAAGAGAATGCACTGGCTTACAAGGTCAAAGTAAATGTTGTTAGGCCAATGCATTCTCTTATATAGATGAGGCTCCCTATGGGGAAACTCGCATATATAATAGAATGCATTGGCACAAGGTTTTCGCAAAAATTCAGGAAGCTTATGTCATGGAAGGGCTTATCAACATAAATATAAAACCAATCAAATAAAAAATTTATTTATTTTTACAATATTGAGAAAAAATTGTATGAGGTGTTCGTAAACCAGACTATACATTGCTGTTGCCTAAGCAAATAATAAATAATATTTAAAGCGAGATGGAGTACCTCATCAGACCATTCTTCTATATCTTCTAATTCATATTGCTTAAATAAAGTGAAGAAACAATGAAATATGAGTGCCAGTAGGGCTGAAATGATACATTTTCTCACAATATGACTCAGTACCATGACTCAGTGCCCACAATATGATACAGTAATGCCCTAAATGAATGGCAACAAGCCATATTTCCGACTAAATCCTGAAAAGTTACCCATAATTCTGCTGTGGTTAAGGAGTCGATTATTTAGGGCATTACTGTACTTATCGTGTCGCGGTTAACATAATGGATATGTACCAATATTCATGTAATCTTGAGAGAGTTCATTTTTTATTCTCGTTTGTGTTGTCATTCTACAAAGCAGAAGGAATGTGAATCCAATACAGCACATTAGATTGTCTACAGAAATGCAGAGCACACAATCAGAATATTGCGTATCAGTTGATGTCATAGTTACGAAGGTCACCTCGTGGGTAATTATAATGTGTCAAAGGTGAACATTTGGAGTGCGCACTTTCAATAAGCAGAAACATACAAATTATACCAAATCAACTTCACTTGTGCGCAGTTTGTCAAGATGCAGTTACGGATTTGACCAGATTTGACTATTAAATTTCGTGAGAAAACCGTAACCAAATTTATCAACAAATAAAATAGGGACAGGGAGATGAATCGTATAGCATACCGGTATCGAATATGTGACAATCTGGATCGTGAATCAAACGTGAAGAATGAATTGCAATGCATCAAAATTTCAATGAATCATTACAGGCCTAGATGCCAGCAATGAAATTAATCTATGGAGGTCTACATAAACATCGAATATCAAATTGTCAAATGTATTTTGAGAAAAAAGATTATGATATAAGCAATTATATAAGCTAATATATCCAAGATACTCCAATTGATTTATGGTTTAAAATATTCTACTTTACAATAAAAACTTTACAAAAAACATTACAATATAAGTTCACACTGTTTACGGTTATCTGTTACCATGATATCAATAACCAATAATAGAAAACTTGCATCAAGGTATTTCTTTTATGACAGATTCACATCAAAATGAGATAGGCTTTACATAATCCATTGTGAGGTGAAAAAAGGTGCCATTTCCAGGCATGGAGACAGTTTACAAAACTTCTAACTAGAGCATCGCTAGGATGTGGCAAAATATGCCCTTTTTTTAATAGCCATTTTGAATTGCAATACCGCAAACTAAAATAATTTGAGCTAACAAAGAAAATCTGATATACCCCTAATTTATATGCCAAACTTTATATGTAACTCATGTGAAAATAATTGGACCGAACCCATATTCGAACATGGCCTGTGGTTTTAGCTGGGAAACACATATACCAGCTTTGGTTCAAATCAAATAATCCAAACAGGATTTATCGATCAGAAACCGAAATGTTGTGAAATTGGTCAAATGCTGTCGAAAAAGGGCTGCATGCAACTCATCTAAAAATAATTGGATATAACCAATATTCAAATTTGTCCTGAATCTTTAGCTGGGAAATAAACTTACCAACATTGGTCCAGGTCAAATAATCCATATAGACTTATCAGTCAGAAACCAAAAATGTTAACAGACAGTCAAATTCTGTGAAGAAGGGCCGTAATTATTGTAAAAATAATTGAACGGAGAACATATTCGAACTTGTCCTGAATCTTTAGCTGGGAAATACACATACCAACTTTGGTTCAGATCAAATAATCCAAACTGGAGTTATCCATCAGACACCAAAAATGTTAACGGATGGACAGACGGACGGGCAGAAACCAAAAATGTTAATGCACTGACAGATGGACGGGCAGATGGGCGGACATACGGCTAGACTGGTTACATAATACAAACTTTTATGAAAAGGGCGTATAAAAATTCTATGGTTCCAGACTTTCATATAAACCCTGTTATATATACATGTAGTGTATAAATATAAAAAAAATATTTAGCTTCTAAAAATCACAGATATTAATTATTTCAGATACCCAGAGGGTGAATTTAGCAGACTAGCATCACCAAATTCATCCTCTGGTTACCTAATTCTGCTTAGGTCTCATCTTCTCTGGAAAGTTTCTTTATTATCAAATTTCTATAGAATATTCAATTTATTTTTTCAGTTTAGTTTCTCTATATCCCCAATTTGTCAGATGTCACAATGCATAATCGAGGTTCCCAATGGGTGTACATCAAAATATTCACCATTTGGGAACTTCAAATCTGAGTCTATGTCTCCCATAGCAGTTGAGGCATAAGCAGAATGAGGTCCCCAGAGGGTGAATATAGTGATGCTAGCCCACTATGCAGGATAGTGTCACTAAATTCACCCTCTAGCCTGAGTCTAGGGACCACATTCTGCAAATGACAGGCATGTTATAATCAGGCTTGATGACTGGAGCTTCTGAAATTTTGCGATAAACCTGTGCCAATGTATTCTTATATATATGTGAGTCTCCCATAAGGAGCGTTGCATATATAAGAGATTATTATCCATCCCTTAACTAAGCCGCCACGTGATAGTCCTGGAAAAAGTCATATTGGACTCCCGAAAGTCATATTGGACTCCCGACTGTACAATATAACTTTTTATTGGGACTCTGTGACGTCACGAATTAACTCTATTGCGAAATGAATCAATGAAATTGTGATGTGCGCGCAACACTGATGGATTTTAGCAGATGTTTCACTTCCGCATTGAGTTTTTTTTTCTCACTTCCGTGTTTACTTTTCCAATTCATGCTTTCTGATGATTGAAATACAGGCTTTTTATATAGAGAATTAAGTGCCGACAAATACCAAAAATAACCACAAAAGTTTTATTCCCAAAATTTGGATAAACATACAGATGGATAATAAAAATGTCATTATACAATGTTGTGTACAGTATGAGTTTTTCTTGTACTTGTCCAGGTTGTGCTGAAAAGTCATATTGGACTAGACACTGGCGTGTCTTGTCCAATATGACTTTTCACCACAACCTGGACTCGTACAAGAAAAACACATACTGTACACAACATTGTATAATAACTTTATAATAACATTGGCCTAACAATATTTACCTTGGCCTTGTTAGCCAGTGTATTCTCTTATATATGTGAGACTCGCATATATAACAAAATGCACTGGCACACATATTTACTGATTATAACAATTGCAATTGGATTATAAGTTATGTCTTTTGTATTACATAATACTTATTGAATCATAAAATGATTAATTTTGATTCTACATGTAAATCAAACTTCAATCTTTATGACTTCTCCATGTTAACAGTCCACTACTCCATTTGTACAAATAGGGAGAACTGACTCTCAATTTGAAACAATTGGGATGGTCCCCAATATCATAGGTTGAAATTATCGATAGAGTTATCTTCCTTCCACAGTTTAGTTTAATAACCACAAGAATCAATAATGAAACAACCAAATGTCCACAAGATTATGAATAGTACAATAAATATAATTAACGAAAAAAGATACAGGAAATTACTTCTCCCCAGGAAAAAATAGTATTAAAGAGGTGTCACAATTTAGGGAGAAGATATTCTCCCAAGTCTGCTTTTAGGCTGGTCCATGGAGTTATCTCCCTTCCACAGATTAGTTTAATAACCATTTTAGCCACAGATATCAATAATGAAACAGCGAAATCTCCACAAGAGTGTGAATTGTACAAGAAATAGAAATAATGATAGCGGATACGGGACATGTTGGAATTAGAATAAAGTTCTCGTGATTGGGATGTTGGTATGCGTGTGAAAGGACATGGACCAATTAAGGACATCCGACACATATTGATCTGTAATGGAATACCAGACAGCGATGACACGAGTTTGTTTCAGACATATGGCATCGGTGTAACCCCAAGCACCAATCTATTTTATAAACCGCGATGATGACCATCCTGTTAGAAGAATTCCGTAATGAGGTCGCGACATTTAATATTCCAGACTCGATCTGATGACAGTTAAGTTCGATCATCCTTTGTGTACAATTCTTTTATGACATCATAGTTAAACCAGGTGGTCCGTGTTTCAATGATGAATTTTACTACCTTTGGAGAAACTATTATGCCTTAGATGCAAATCAACACGGAACATATGTACAGTGTAATTGCATTTGAACAAAACATCTATTATATTTATTTACATACATGTATAAATTATGTGTATTAACAATTGGCATCCCATCATTTTTATGCATATTATTTCTGGCATTTTCAGTTTATATGATTTTTTGTACATGACTAGCAACAAAATGAATAACTGAAACTTCGTGAGTTATTCCACAAGAATGGGATCCCTGTCACAATTAATGTAAAATGTTCAGAGTGAACTTATAATTATGGGAAACGCTCATATCTGTATGAAATGGGAAATAATGTGACAGGACATGGGTCAATTAAGAACATCCGATGCGTATTGATTTGTAATGGAACGCCAGACGCCGTTGACACGAGTTTGTTTCAGACATATGGCATTAGTGTAACCTCAAGAGTAAATCTATTTTGTAAACAGCGATGATGACCATTCTCTTTAGAAAGATTCCGCAAAGATGTCGCTACATTAAATTTTATAGACTCGCATTGATGACACTTAAGTTGATCATCCATTGTGTGACATTCTGTATCATGACATAGTCAAAGGCGTGGGCCGATTTCAATGGTAAAACAGGGTCAAATTACAACTCAAAATGTTGGGGTTTTTTTGTCATTCATAAATAGATATCAGGCATCAACGTAATTTAGTGAATATGAAAAAACTAAATATGGTCAAAATTAGTATCATACAGCATTGGAAAGCTTTTGATATTGGAAATAGATGAAGTGAAAGTGTCAATCACACTGAAGCTCAACTTGGAGAGGGGCCAATGTCAAATTTTACTGTTAATGGAGCGATATTGCTGATAAGGAATGTGGAAAGGAATATATCTATGTAATACTAGATGTCAACATGGTGAGATATACAATGTATGGAGTTTGTGATTTCAGCAAGTATATATGTAATGCAATGAAATCCAAGAATCTACTTACTGGCAGCCATGTTTTTAACAAATTGCGAAAAACAATTGATGACTACCCCGAAGATCCATATGAAGTTTGGTTGACAGTCGGATTCGGATGACGGATGTGCCTGTAGGGAGTGCCAAAGGATTTAGCTATGCAAAGAGTAAAATCCAACAAGGCCGCTGGAGACCATGTTTTTTAACAAAATCGAAAAATATTTGATGGCTCCCATCTAGTGGTCAACCAAAACATCCATATAAAGTTTGGTGGCAATCGGACTGGAGATGTGGTCTGTAGGTGTACGAAAGGATTTAGTAATGCAAAGAGTAAAATCCAAGATGGCTGCCTGCAGCCATGTTTGCAGCCATGTTTTTCATCGAACATTTTTCAAATTTGGTAGCTCCCAACTAGGTGATCCTACAGGTCACCCCCCCCCCCCCCCCCCCCCCAGTCCAACCAGACCAAAATTTGTAGTACGGTGAGTTACCAACTGTTGGAAATTTCTTATCTGACAAATCCCAATGGTTGCAAATTATCCAACTGTTGGCCACTGCAGTCCAAAACGTTAACAGAAAGTAGAATATTTGACTTTAGTAAAAAATCAACAAACATTATTTCAAATAATAGTTGGTCAAGCTATAAGAACAATTTCAAACTATTGATATGGTGAGAAACCCCCTCCCCACCCCAAACAACTTACAGGCAAGATGTATTCGGATACCACACAAAATGTCAGACCAACTTTATAGGCAACTGCGAATAGTAAATAACTGATTTGAAGTATTCAAAATTACTATTTGTTGTTTCAAAGTCGAATCGAATGTCGAGGTCGAATCAAACAGCAAAGCGAATATCGAATATTCACAAGGGGCCTAGACCAACTTGCATCCATACTCCATGGAACTGACTGCAATCAAATCAACATCCATTTCTGTCACTACAGCTGTTATGGTCATGAAATGGTTAATGACCTGATCAAAGAACAGGCTCATTACACAAAATGACGATATAGAACAGACACCGTACTAATGTTATTCCATATAACACTGACGCCTGCTACATCAAAGCATCACCTTACTATCGATGCATTTGACATTTCCAGTAAAAATGACATTTAATGGGAAATCAAGGCTCACTCCCTGGAGATAATAGTTATGGGCTGACGGTACAGATAAAACAATCACACACGCTGTGGAACATTCATCGCTCAAATAATATGCCTGTGATTCATAATTATAAATTGTGTATTGCTGCACATAAATCTGCAGTTGCATTTGTACAGGCTATTATCCCCAGAAACTAAAACGATAAACAAACTTAAACATCATATGAGACCCGATTTATTATCTATTAGTAGGCCTGGTGATGTAAAAATTGAAGCCTATTTAAGCCTGAGGAAGGCTAGTTGCCAAACAAGTTAAATGAATCCTGGCTTTCCTGCAATTAATTTTTCAAATAATATTAACGTGCAGTGTACCAGCGAGTAATCTAGCCATTGGCAGATCGTTGGGCTCATTTTTTGAATTAAAACATTTGTATGTCATGACGTCATGTCAGTTGGAAGTTTAACAAAGTCAAGAGCATTGCTAGAATCAAGGTTTTTAATTTATGCATTTTTGTGGAATAAGAAATTCATTGTGAAAATTTTTTGTTTAACTGGTATACATCCAGACTGCACAAAAGGGCAGAAAATTAGCCCTCATTTCTCAAACAAGAACATGTTTTTTCTTCTCTACCAGCATGTAAATCGAGCCATGAGAGTCACTGGTAGAGATGGAGAAGTAAGACATGCCAACTGATACAATCACTGGAAATTTCCCTCCCAAACTTGAGATAATGACTTTAATAATGATAAGGGCCATGTCAAGACTAGATCAGTAATTCCGCCGGTAATAATTGCTGTAGAGATATTAGCAATGGAAAATTACTGGTGGGATTACCAATATATAAAAGAAAATATTACCTCAGTTCTGATTAAAACCATACTCAGACTCTAAAGTACTGAGTCTGATGAAATCCGCTATCTGTCGCTATAAATAACTTCCACAGACAACCCCTGCAGTATGATGTCACCGCCCACATTTGTCTTTAAAAATAGCTTTGATTGTCATAATGTGGTTTCAGTTTCGTGTCCGCATAAGAGTTTCGTTTCCGCGAAAGACTTTCGTTTTTGCAAAAATTGATGCTACGCATTCTCTCAGAATATCTTCTGCGCCTTGTGACATAATTTTAACTGAGATTAATCACGTTTAACAAACTTTAAATGCATTTAAGAATGGAAACTAAATATATTTTCTTTGTTTAATTTCGAAGTTAACATCATATGCCAGAAATTAAATAAATTTACAATATCGCGACTTCTAAATTATTCGGTACTAAATGTTGAATTTCTTAAAAACATTCAATTATATTGGACATATTAACTAAAATTGGTCAATTCTGCACTCTTTAAATACGCTTTTCAGTGTTAAATTTGCTGTCGTAAAACTCTGAATTTGTAAACATTAGCCATGTGGCGGAAAAGTTATTGTGCTATTTATAACTATTGGGCGGGTTTACTGGAAATCGGCACCGGCTGAAGGAATTACCCTTGTCTTGGGGATTCCATGCGACTATCGCCTGATTGGTCACATCGCGGTCCTGAGGATATTGCGATTGGTTGGCAACTACGTAATTCCTGCTGGGAGTAATGAAACCTCTACCCATTTTCATCAGACTCTGTACTTTTAGAGTCTGAGTATGGTTTTAATCAGAACTGATATTACCTATGCAATTATAAATGGAGAGTTGTCCTTTTACCAGAGAAATTATCGACGGAATTACCGTTGGATGAGTGAATAATATTTCATTACTCCTGTCATTCTGAGCTTGATTTATCTTTCAAATTTTTGTCCAAATTCATCATGATCAATCTCCCAATTTTCTTCTGCTAATTTTCACTCAGTTACAAGCAGAGTATTTAGTTGCAATATAGCATGTTAAAATCACTCCAATCTTCCACTAGTATTATTCAATAATAATGAGCAACTTTTATTCTTTGAATATCGTGTTTTGGTGCACTTGATAGAGTAATGAATAAGCTGTTTTTCATTCGCTGCATTTTCATTTTAGGTATCCTCGAACTGAGTGGTTGTTCACCTCAAATTTGCAGGCCTACTGTATACCCACGTTTGTGTAATAGCGCTGTATTGTATGGGAGAATATTTTAATTAAACAATTTCTTGGAACAGTAAATTATAAGAGTAAGAGACTGTCCCCAAATTTTCTACATACATAGCAACCAATGACGAAGCTCAAATAAACATGTAATGGGGCACAAAAAACAAAAGACGTTTGTTTCCTAACCCAACTGACCCTATTTTCACAAGCTTAACCACCTATTTTTTTTCAGTCTATAAACAGACACAGAGGTCTTTAATTTTATGCCTAACAATATCATCGAAACAGTGGTACTTACAGGTGGGGGTAGCTCCTCGTCACTCTGTCTGTCCGAATACGATGCTAACTTGGCCATATTAAGTGCGGGAGATATATTACGTTTTGGTTCACTCTCATAAACATCCATATCATTTTTCCGATCTATGTGCAACTCTGGAGGAGGAGGCGGTAACTCATCTTCTTCTTGTCTGCTTGGTTCTTGACGACTTGGTTTGTAAGTCTGCAGAAAGAATAAATCACATAAGAAGTCATACATATATATTGAGACATATATATTTACTTACATGTATGCATGATGTGTTGTATGCTAAATATATCAATTAACATATGAATGTACAGTAATGCCCTAAATAATCGACTCCTTAACCACAGCAGAATTATGGGTAATTTTTCAGGATTTAGTTGGAAATAGAGCTTTCCGATGAATGGCAACAAGCCATATTTCCGACTAAATCCTGAAAAATTACCGATAATTCTGCTGTGGTTAAGGAGTCGATTATTTAGGGCATTACTGTAGTTCTAGTGTGTTTTATTGAAGTGTATAGTGTACAACAGAGAGATACCCCTCAAATAATTATTTTTCTGAAGTTTGGATATTATACCACGCAGCACTGTACGTTAAGTCAATATTCTACCAGTGAATTATCGATCGATTAGTCTATGGCCATGCACAAAGAAAACACGCCCAGTTATTGACCGTTTTTAGTCATATAGGTCAACAAGGTGTGACGTCGGTTCATGTTATGGTGTGTTTTATTAGTATATGAAATGCATGACCAATTGGGTAGTTGACCAATCACGGAACAGGATTTAGTGTAATGCACAGGCTATGTAAATATTTACTGAAGAACATTGTGACTATGCATTTCAGATAATCAAACCGACATGCTCATGAGAACCTTTGATAAGATAGGTCAATAAATAAATGAAATACAAATATATAGACTTTATATTCTCTGCCTCCAGGGAGGTATCAAACAATTTTTCTGGGCACGAATGAGGGGGTGGGTGGGTGATCAAGATAATCCAAAAGCAATTTTTTCCACAGCTCAAAAAAAAATTTACTCCATATTTTCAACTTTGTTTGGCCTTAAATCTTGGAGATAATGTAATTTTAATATCAAAATCATACACCAACCTGTAATAGGTAGTTGATAGGAAACAAACCGTAAGTGGTGAAAATTATATATGTTTCTAGGAGGAGGTGGGGGTTGAAAAATGGTGAGGAAATTACCTGCTAAAACGGAAACAAATTAGGGCCAAGGGGTGGATGGGTCTCAAAAGCGGCCAAAGGTAAAAAAAATCATCATACTTGTCCGAAATATTTTTCCGACACCCCTTGCTGCCTCTGGATAAACTTGCCAAAGGCTGTTTTTATATTTTTACTAAATCAGGAATAGGGAACAAGGAACGCTCAAAGCACAATTCTGTTATTAAAACATTATGACTTTAATAACTATTTCTGCATTATATACTAGTCGAGTCAAAAACTATATTATACAGAACACATACATGTACCTGTAGCTACCAGTAGTATGTCGCTTAAAATGTTTATATCCATAAGGATTAGAGCATCTAATTGGCCAGGTCCTGTCTCTGCATATTATACTCTACTCTAGCTATCAAATAATTCAATAACCTCAAATATTTCCTATCCAGCCAAGTGTTCAATAATGGATGAGATTGGTGTAAGGGGGGTAATTCTATTTAATTAGGATATCAAGAGGTCTTGCAGACATGCTAATATTGAGACTTAAGTCACTCAGGTATTATTTGAGCGCGCAGGCTGTATCTGGCTAGGTATGTGCTGTAGAAAGCTACAGCCGGCCACAGCTGGGGGTCACTAAATATCATACAGATCCCCCCCTTACAATGTAAGCATTTAAAGGTGACATGCAATGGTTTTTCGATTGGTCTATGGCCCTCGTATCAATGTGCCATGATTGCCCTTGATCCCAACCCGTGGAAACACGAAGTCTCTAGACAGCCAGGAAACCTAGAAATCGGCGTTACGCCAACTCCCCATAGTTTGTGCATAAACAAAACGTCATGACTTATGCCACTTATCCCCCATGAATTGTGGCATCACCGATTGATGTAACAGTAATGGCGTCCAGAAAAGAGTGCCTAGTGTTACAGTACACCATTAGCTTCCGTCCAGATGTCATGGAGTTATTATAGTATACATAATGTTGTAGATGCATGTAACTTGTCAGTGACATGAGATTCCATCTTATATAATGATAGTTCAAAGAATATGATTTAACACGCGGCATATTCGCATTGATGGCACATAAGGCCTAAAAACATGAAATTAAATAAAATTATAAAACAGAACTATTAAAGGGATGCTACGAGAACTATGGATGGATTGGTTTAGGACCGCAAAGAAGAATAAGCGCGGAAATTATATCCAACCAGATCGGCAAAACGTGATCGATTGGGTCAGCGAGGCATGGAATTACATCGACGAGAAGATAATATTCAACGCCTTTCTGAGCTGCGGAATCAGCAATGCGCTAGATGGGAGTGAAGACCAGTTAATCGGCGAACGAATAAAGAAGTGCGGCGTCGACTTACTCGAGGAAGAAACTGAAGAGATAAAGGGGATATTCTTCGACGATGACGGGGAATTAGAGTTCGCCGGATTCGACGATGACGGTGAAGTTATACTGGAATGAGACGGAAATGACACTTTGTATATTCATATTTATTTTTGTTTGTAATTATATATGTGTATGTTATTATTAAATCAAATGAAATAAAACGTGTTTTTTTGTCGTAATTCTACATCCTCTGCTATCTCCCTGTTCGGCCATACTTACCATACTTACTCTTATTCTGACGACGAAAATCTCTCCACGTCCATTTTCCGAGGGTGATCCCCGCGACTAAGCCCATTCAGGACTTTTTCCTTGGGTACATGGGCTTACTGGCGGGTGTGTACGGTACGTATTTTGGCATGGGGGGGTTTACCCTCCCAGCAATAAAATCAAGGGTCTGCCCATGACTGTCTCTGTCGGTTTATACTGATACAATTGCTACATTCGCCAGTAAAGTCCATATGACCTACCAGAGCAGCAGTAATTTGACTGCCCTTGTAATGGACCACATATTTTACAGCATACTTAGAAACACACAAGGTGACAATTCGACTGATGATGATTAATCACGTGCACCCTGGAATTATTACATTTTCGCATGTACATTGTCTGTTTTCATTTCAAGATGAATCATTGGCAGCTAATTCAAAGGCGAGACTCAAATGTTCGGCAATCATTTGAAACACATTTTGTGTAAATTAGACTTCGTGCAGGAATATATAAAATTTTATAATACCACTTGTTTGTTTGTTGCAGAAAACAAAGATCAAATTGGCTTTAGAACTTTTATTAATTATCTTTGGTTTATCAAAACATTTCCGGCAGACGCATATTATGATATAATTCATGTTGAATCATTGCATGCATGGCCACAATATAATAATATATCTCAATCTTGGTCGGTGGTTCGATTGAAAACACCATTTTACTGAGGAATGCATAGGTATAATTGTTGGAACAATGATTACTAAACTTTCATCTTAATTAACTCAATTTCAATAGGAGAACAAGCATTCTCATTGAACTTCAATCAGGATTTTTCTGATGCTCATTCCGGGGATACATGACATTTGACCTCTGGCATTTCCCACAAACAGAGAACAGTAGTTCAGGAAATGAGCACATTGACAAATGTTAATCAAAGGCCTACACATGAATGTATGACATCATTCTTTGTATACTAAATAAGTTGAGACGGAGTTTATCTTTTCGGATTTTTTTTGTGACAGATGGAGTGAAATAATGTGTATTCTTTCTTGAAACTGACATATAATGCACGAACAATGCGTTAACTTAATTTTTTGGGTAGATATTAATTATTATTGGATTTTGTAAGCAATTTTGAGACAGGCAATAAACGCTACTTTCTCCTGTCAATCCGTAACGTCACAAACTATGGGGAGATAAGTCATGACGTTTTCACTGAAACGGGAATCATATCTCAAAACGCTGAAATGTTGACGCCGCATATCGGAAGACAGGCGCGTCGGTAAAATATTGCGTTTGCGGGATATGTTTTCTAACCAAACCGCCGACCAATTAAATAAATTTTTAGCCAAATGAAGAAAACCATTGCATGTCACCTTTAAGGACACCTCAGAGTTGTTTATAAGCTCATAGTGACACATCCAATACAATACCATATGTGACCCGCCATATCAAATCCAGTCGTAAGTCGGGATTTTTTTACCCTGTGCCAATGCATTCTCTTATATATGCGAGTCGACCATAGGTCGCCTCGCATATATAAGAGAATGCATTGGCCTAACAATTTTTTACAATTTTAATAATTTTTTCTTGTATTCTTTAACAATTTTATAATTTCACCCATACAGAGCCCCAGACAAACATGATCAGACAACACTCTTCTATATGCTTCTATATATGTGTGGGGCTCCCTGCAGGGTAATGGATGTTTTTTATTTTATGTCCTAAAAATTGTAAGAAACATTTATTTAAAAAAAATGATAAAAAATTGTTAGGCCAATGCATTCTCTTATATATGCGAGGCGACCTATGGTCGACTCGCATATATAAGAGAATGCATTGGCACAGGGTAAAAAAAATCCCGACTTACGACTGGATTTTATATGGCGGGTCACTGACCCGCCATATCAAATCCAGTTGTAAAACGGGATTTTTTTAACCCGGGGTCACATATATCCATAATCTCAACATACCATAATGTATTAAAATCTACCATCTGAGGAGTTTTAAAATCTCATCTTAGCACTACTGTGAGTGGATCGCAAATCTTGGCAAGGTTACTAACATCCATCTTGACATTAATAGGAAGAATGTTTGTTCAATACATTAATGCCCTAAATAATTGACTCCTTAACCACAGCAGAATTATGGGTAATTTTTCAGGATTTAGTCAGAAATATGGCTTTCCGATGAATGGCAACAAGCCATATTTCCCCGACTAAATCCTGAAAAATTACCCATAATTCTGCTGTGGTTAAGGGATGATTATTTAGGGCATTACTGTATTCGAACAGACTATACCTGAATCAGGTTGCCCTCCTATTGTGTGGAAGACCAAGGTACATGTACTAGTATGCTTTAAATATCTGTAATTTAACCAGCTTTGTAATTGCTGAACGGCGTATGAGAGCATGATGTACTACACACCTTGCCAACTACATGTAGGGCTGCACTCCTCAGATTCAATGCGGATTATGATTTCAGACTTGTAATCTGATGCATAGTGGTGCAAATTTTTGGCAACTGATGGCTGTGAAACAACATGAACCATAAAGCAATTTTTAAAATGAATACTCTCATGATATCATCAATAATTTCAGGGAAGATTACGAGCATAAGGCCAAAAAAATATATACCTGTGTTTCTGGTGACATGCAAGAAAAAAATAGGGGCGGGTGGCTTTTCATTTTATTTTATTTTTTCATTTTATTTTCAACTCATGAATACCCCCAGACTTCTTCACCTTGTTTGTAATGTACTATAAAATAATAAAACTAAGTACATAATATTAGAATATACATGTAGTGTATGGGGATCGTCGAATCGGATTGAGTAACTTTAACAGTACACGCGATATGTCCATTTTTTCAGAAATGAATCAGCTTACAAGGAAAATAAAATCGAATGCGTACTAATTTTGCATAATCAATAAAATGAAAATGGTTGGGGGCGCCGGAATGGGGGTGGGCGGATCACCAGAAACACGGGTCTTTTTTATTTTGGCCTAACATAACTAAAATTATATTAGCTTATAGCAGTAGACGAATACAGTCTCCAGCAGGGGGAAATTGTAGTAGAAATGTATGTATCAATGGCTGCAGATAACTTTACATACAAGAATTATTTCGCATCGTACACTATGATGATGTATTTACATAGTCTGTGTGTGTTACATTAAATCCTGTTCAGTAATTAGTCAACTGCAAATTGGGTCATGCATTTTATATCTGAATAAAACTTACCATATAAACACAAACCAGTCTTGTTGACCTAGATGACCAATGAGGTAGATAGAATAACAGGGCATTTTTTTTATGTGCACGGCCATAGACAAATCGGTCATTAATTCACAGGTAAAATACTGGGCTAACTTTAATACAATGCCACATGATATTATGTCCAAACTGCAGATAGATTTAAAAAACAAAACTCAGCTGAGTTTATAGAAATTAAACCTTTCATGACGATTAAAGATCCTGTGCAGTGCCAGTCGACATAAATATATCATATATATTCATCCGAGTCGAACAGGACTGGCCGGAAAACTATTTCCAGACTTGGGGATATACCAGGAAATTCCTTGTTTTGATTGGAAGCGGTACCAGAAACCGCTAACCCCGATTGGCTAACCGATAACAGCTGCGCGTGTCCCGTAAAAATAGCTCAGGTGTCATCAAAAACACGTGTGTATATTGATCTAAATTTAAATACTGGGCGGAACAAAGAGACGCGATATTTTTATTTGAGCATGCGCACACATTGACAAATAAGCTTCCTGTTTAAAATATTTTTTGAAAAAAAAGACATTTATTCATCGGTAAAACTCGTTTTCGACGCTTTTAATAATCTCATCACAATAGGAAAATGAGTGTTACAGTGGACAAAGACCGAAACGATGTGTTATTGAAGTGTGTTTCGTCTATCTTGAAAGAGACAGTTATTTCAGAGTTGAAATCTGAACAATAAATCTGCGCATAAATTATTCCTTATTTGGAATGTCTGCGACATCAGTATGACGTCACGATATTGGGGGAAGCCCATTGTTCTGGAAATGGGTTTTTACATGAATTCGTGTCGACGTAATATTATAATTATTACGGAGATGTTTACGTCGACTGGTGCAGTGCATTCTCTTATATATGCGAGTCTAAGGTCAAGGTAAATATTGTTAGGCCAATGTATAGATCATGGAAGGGTTAATAACGAAAGAGCTATATAAATATAATATAAGAACTGAATTTAGTTTGAATACATGTAAAAGGTCGCTGACCAAAATGTCCCCCGACGAAGGTAGCAGGTTTGAACGATTTATGAGTTTCAGATTACACCAATATGATACAAAGTGCATAATAACTATTAAAATATGATGCACATCTTTAATCAGTCACATTGCGAACTACTCCACCAGAGTCAAAGTGCATTATGAGATAACAGCTGAAATGAATATGAACATAATGGTTACTGTAATGCTCTAAATAATCGACTCGACTCTGTGAGAGCTTTCCGATGAATGGCAACAAGCCATATTTCCGACTATATCCTGAAAAGTTACCCATAATTCTGTTGTGGTTAAGGGGTTGATTATTTAGAGCATTACTGTATTAGGATTGAGTGGGTTAATCAAACAACCTTTCTGTGACAGATCATTTTAACATCCCTTGCGGTTTAGCACAGGTCAATACAATGTACATCCCTGCACACAGACCATGAACAGTGTTAAGTAAAACTCCACTTATTTCCCCACGGATTTACGGTTTGCAGGAGAGTAATTCCTGATTTCGTATCAGAGTAAATCATAAGCTATAACCATTTCTGTGTATTATGTGTTCACTTTTTAGGAAGCGCAGCACCAACATAATAATCAATCATTGGAAATCTTTGCAGAAAACTCGCAGCCATCAGCAGGTGTCAGTGGGTGCCTAAATAAATTGACTGTTAGAGACAATAGCATATTTATTCCACATCCATAATTGATAGAATGGATATGTCTTTTTAGGACAATTGCTTGCATTTAGGACTTATAAGTATCAATCCCTGTAGCAATCAGGAACAGTTTCCCCCACCTACGCCAGCTAATGACAGACAAACAAAATTAGCCTTTTTGATACCATAATAGCCAAAAATAAATGGTTGTGCTGTTTAGGCCACATGGAGAAGGTAAAACTCCAAAGAATGGCCATGCTAAAACTTTGGTAAAGATTATCGAGCTAGATACGAAGACATTTCCTGCAAGTACCATTCCTTTCCTAATAACTGCAACCCAGAAGATTAATGTGCCAACCCAACAGCAAGCAAACAAAAAATTGCAGCTCGGTATGGCCAGGATGGAAATCACATTTTAAATAAAGAAGGATAATTCTAGAACAGATTGTGCGAACGTCCTTTGTCCCTCTTTTGAAAGCGGTCATGATGGCGAACCTTCATATTCATTTAGATCCAATAACCCATGACTGAGATATCTGCGTGAACCGAAAAAACGCGAGATTACCAAATATTATAAACAAACGAGAGGCCGATCACGATCGGCAGATGTTAACCCATCCCTTGGCGATAGTAAATTACTATGATCGGTATCATAAATGAGAGTTTTGGTGTTCAATTATAGAGTATACTGTTATGTAATATTATAGACAAATCTACATAACACAAATTATTGGAATTTATGGATCACTCGCATTTATATAAGAGAATGCACTGGTACTGGATCTGTAATGCTGCACACCACCACAGCTTTGGGTTAAATGTGAAAGGTGACATGGACATGGAATACTTGGGTTAAGAGAGTCCAATTTAAGTTTACAATGATAATGTATCAAATTCTACCAACAATATAGATCAAGATAAGCCACCTCACTGCTGACCCATTAATATCAATATATAGCAGAGCTGTCCACAAATCACAGGAATTGTTTATGTTGAAAGCTGGCATCTCTATTAAACCAATAACATTTATAATGACCTCAGACCATCTGTAGAGTGATATCTTCAGCTGTGCAAGGCAGCAAAGATGTTCAAGTCTACTGTTAATATCATGTGATGTGTATTGTTGAATCTTTATTTTAAATTAGATACTTTAGCTTTCTTTATCAGATTATCTGCACATTGGCATAAGAGACATCAGAAAATAACATAGCCTTATCAATAGCTAAGTAGTCCAAATGCATGAATTGGTGAATTGGATTTAATGTCGCTCCAAACAAATTTACCTGTACATAACACAAGATTTTGGACCGATTTAAACAAATTTGGTGTGGTGACTCGGGGTACCCTTGGCAGAGTTATAATGGTGTTAGTTTTTCAAATTTTGTTAACTTAAAAAAAAAAATTAGCTTTTAATTGTTTAACAAGAAATTCAATTAATTGAGGAAAAACACCCACTGTCCTGAGTGGTATTGATAAGCTATTGGGGGGGTCTACCACTTCGCATGCAAAATAACACGAATGACACCAACAGCTTGGATGTGAGAATAATCCACCATATATGGTAGATATTCAACCAGACTGTGCTTAAGTTTCTCAATTGGTGACTGATGTACATATACAGTACACACAAATAGTAATAACAATTAACGTTGTGATTTTGAAATTAACCATGCTAGAATATTGACGGTAAGGTGGTATTAACTACTACGAGCATAATAATAGTACTATTATTTTATAATATATGTGGGCATGATGTATGGAAATATTAAAGGTACTCAATCCGATAAAACTCATCTCAATTACTATTTCAATGGCTTCGGGGGTCAAAAATATTTGATTCGAGTCGAGGAAGTCACCCATCAAAGCTCAGATTTGTTAGATATCGATTTTAGAAATCTATTATTTTTCATTATCGGGAATTCTTTCTGGCCCAGAAGACATTCAAAATTGCGTACCCTGATTATAGAGTTATCCATCCTTGTCTGTTTGAATAGAGTTTTGGCGTAAAATCTCGAGCAGGTTACCAAATTGACGGCAGTTATTAGTACTCATCTCGAGCAATTAACAAAAATCAATATCTAATAACTCTAAGCTTTGTTTGATGGTTTCCTCGACTCGAATCAAATATTTTTTACCCCCAAAGCCAAAGAAATAGTAATATAGGACCCTCTGATCGGATTTTTGTTGTTGGAATCTGTTGAGATGGGGACCCTCTTTTCGGATTGAGTACCTTTAAAGGACAAACCAATAGTTACAATACAATTATAACTGTTTTTTTTTAATTAAGAGCAAGAAGAGCTAATTGTGCTTAAGCACAATAAGGGATATTCCTTATTGCGCTTATAAGCTCAATAAGGGAATCTCTATTGTGCTTAAGCGCAATAAGGGAATATTTAATTGCGCTTAAGGGAGCATGTCAAAACCTCTTTCGCATATGCGAAAGAAATGCGAAAAAAGTGCGAAAAATGTGGCGTCATTGACGTCGTTTTTTCTACATTATCGGAGTTTTTTCGTCATTATCGCACGCCGTAACGTTGTACGTTTTCGTCAATTTTTCGTCATTTTCGCTGTCTTGGTTCGATGTTTTCGCAATTATCGCAGTTTTGTTTCGCAGTTTTGCTCAAATGTTCGCTGTTCTGTTTCGACATATTTTCGCAGTGTTTGTTTTCGTCAAGATCGCAGCATTAAATCCGTCAATATTGCTGCTGTGTCGATATGATTGGCAGGACAGTTTGTGTTCAATAAATACTCCATGGTCGCAGTTTTATACTGATGTGTCGCGAACGGGAAGATGTCGATCTCCATGCTGAAATTTCTCAGATCGGAGTGACAGTTTGTGTTCAATAAATACTCCATAGTCGCAGTTTTATACTGATGTGTCGCGAACGGGAAGATGTCGGTGTCCATGCTAAAATTTCTCAGATCGGAGTTTTTATCATAAGAATTCCATTGATTTAATCGGAGTATTCGCCGATATGAAAACATTTCCGATTTGATCGGAGTTTATAAATGTAGGCCTATTAGTAAATTTCTCCGATCTACTGAAATCTCCGATTTGGTTAATATCGGACAATTCAAACTTCGTTTAATAATAAACTATTATTAATAGAAGATTATTTAAAGTCCCAAATAAATTATTCCCAGACCCAATTTATATAATAGGATAGGCCAACACAATCAATTCCTACGTTTTTATATCACACGGTGCCCGCAAATCCGTGGGTTTATAGCAGTGATATTGCATCACTGGTTTACAGTACATATTACAGTACAGGTTGAAGTCCCCCTAAATCTCGAGCAATAATTGCTACACCGTCGCATTAATACTGCAGAGTGGTACCGTAAACAATGCAAATTTTGATTTCGAAAATCGTTTTTGTGTGTGATTATGTAACTTGTCTTCACTTTGGGTAAACCGTCACCATTTAATTGTGCGAACTATTATGAATAAAAGAATACAGCCGTGGACGACAATAAATTATTCCACAACCCCGATTTATAGTATGCCACGTAGAGTTAATTTCTACAGTTTCAATCTGTCTTTCTAGACCAGACACATATTTTAATGTGGACGCAAATCAGGGTGTTTACGGCATCGTCGGACAGTCGTAAACAATGCTTTAATTTTCGCAATATACGTATGAAATCATTGTTAGATATCGGAAGCGCAGCGTCATCATGATTAATTCGTCGGCGACATTTATACTTTTATTTCAAATCTACACATTTTATTCAATATATATCAGCGATCAGATGCGACAAAGTTAAGTTAATACAAAACATATTATATAATAGTTTGGAATTTCCACGAATTGCACAATCATGTTATGTTGTGCTATTTTTAGCACTAATTTCCCAGGCCAGTCCTAGTTTCGTTTGTGGGTAGCATTGACTGACAGAGGAGTTGAGTGTTATGTTTTTCTCGATTCTTTATTGAATGAATAATAAAAATATGGATATCATACCATTATAAAACAATGAACTTAGAGGGTATGGCTCTATATATGTCTGGCGTTGATAGAATGTGATGAGGGCTTGTTCTATATCGGGCCTATTGCTTCAAATGCTGGATCATGTGGATGGACCGTTGTCGCTCCCGTTGTGGGTGGGTGCAGCTGGTTTCAAATTTCTGTGTGATTTCATCTTTTTTCTGTTAGATGTGTGATACCTGGGGTTGTGAAAACCCTAACTTCTTCGTACTGTCGACCTGTGTAAACTGCTGGTCTAATATTTTCCCAACTGCGTATATGTCCGCTACCGATAGATCTATTCGATTTCATCACTGTTTCTAGCCATGATCGAACTGATATTATGACATCAAGTCGCTTCATTTTGGAATTTTATATATCAGATGTGTTGTTTTTGTCCAACGAGTTAAACCATTGTTCACTAATTGAGAAGACATCACGACAACAACAAAACTGTCGCACAGTTCACGCATAGTTGTGAAGGACCGGTATATACGTCATTATATGTCAGTAGACCTATATGTTTGTATAGCCTTTTGCTAAATGTCACCCCTTCACACATTTGGAATGGGTTGACTATTGTTTAATTAGGCCTTGTGCGAACTCATAGCTATCAAAACAGTCGAACTGTCAAGTCATTGTACTTGTGTGTTAAACGCATAGAGTTGTTTGTATGGCCTTTGGCTGACAGCCAATAAAAATTCAGCTGGCATCTGATTACGCAGAAGTCAAAAATAAATGCGCGGATTTATGAAGTGCGACAACATCGTATGGATGTTTTAACTTTTCATCGTTTGCGAATATCGATCAATGTTTCGACGTCGCGACTTTCGCGTTGTCGAAAGTTTCGACATTTTACGGAAATTTTGGTCTGTTGTGGTTTCGACGTTATCGCACTTTTATGGCCAGTCGCTTTCGACGTTATCGCATTATTTTTCGTCATTTCCGACATTTCGTTTTTGCACATTTACGTCAATTACGTCAAAACTTTTTCGACATTATCGACAATATTTTCGCATATGCGAAAGAGGTTTTGACATGCTCCCTAAGCGCAATGAAGAATATTCGAATTTCGCTGATAAAGCCTAATAATGAATCTCTTATTAAAGAATAATATATTATATATAGTACATAAACTCCTTATAATACAGATGGTGTAGTCCATCTCCATTCTCCATGGCACAATGGGTGGAACAAATATAGGATTATTCTACTATTTGCAGAAGGGTGATCTAATGAGAGATATATTAATTGTGTTTAAGTGGAATGGGAAGTAATTGCGGTTAAGCATAATAAGGAATGTCTTATTGCATTCTCATTGGGCTTAAGCGCAATTAGAGATTCCTTAAGTTATTGCGGTTAATCGAAATTGTCTATTAAATGTCAATTTTGATTCCCATAGAGATCATCAATGATGTCTATGCGCAAGGGCGACATGCCAATCTTCTCTATTGGGATTCCAATTGTTGGCTCATTAAATATGCACATATGCTTAAGATACAGTCGCGCATGAAGCGCGCTCCCGTAAGTCGGGTTTTGGATCCCAGTTAATGAAAATATTATTGAAATAATCGGTTTTCCCCAATAAACAACCATATATTCAATATACATGTTTTGGAGCAGAATTAGGCAGTCCATATTGGACGCCATCATGGAATTTATTTTTTTTGGTTTAATTTTCACACGTATTTATTAGTTATGTGGATGGAGTTCTCATTAAACCTCACATCCTTATATTGGTTACAGTAATGCCCAAAGTAATTGACCACTTAACCACATCAGAATTATTGGTAATTTTTCAAGATTTAAAATCCTGAAAAATTACCAATAATTATGCTGTGGTTAAGTGGTCAATTACTTTGGACATTACTGTACGAGGATTGAGTTATCATTACACCTCAAATCCTTATATTGGTTACAGTAATGCCCAAAGTAATTGACCACTTAACCACAGCAGAATTATGGGTATTTTTTCAGCATTTAAAATCCTGACAAATTACCCATTATTATGCTGTGCTTAAGTGGTCAATTACTTTGTACATTACTGTATGAGGATTGAGTTATCATTACACCTCAAATCCTTATATTGGTTACAGTAATGCCCAAAGTAATTGACCACTTAACCACAGCAGATTTATGGGTATTTTTTCAGCATTTAAAATCCTGACAAATTACCAATAATTATGCTGTGGTTAAGTGCATGGTCAATTACTTTGGACATTACTGTATGAGGATGGAGTTAAACCTCACATGAGTGTGTTGGGGATTTGGACCTTGACTTGGGACCTTTTGTTTTTAACGTGACAAATGCGCATACACCTTATACACAAATTTCTTATGTAACCAGAGTTTTTCTTGGATAAGATGAGTTTGAAGCCTGCTTACATTTCAAAATGTCGCCAGTTTTATATTGTCTGCAGCGGAACTCAACGCGTTGAAGCAAAAGTTACAAAAGAAAAAATTATCTATCTCTATAGATGGCACCAGGATTATATAGAAAGGAATAGCAATTGATATACGTATACGGTATACTATAGTAATACCATAGACATATAAGTGCAAGTATCACATGATAAAATATTACGTAACGTGACTATACCGATGAAAGAAATATTTAAATTGGACCGGGATTAGAGTTTGGGTTGGTTATATGTTGATAATTGGATATGGAATTCATACCGATGAAACGATACAAATTAGTGGAGCGATAAAGACCAATGTTGACATTTATTCAGGCTACGCGGGAGAAAATAGGGGTTTATACGATAGACCGAAATAAATTTGTCGGGTGATAATGACCAATGTTGACCTATAAAGTAACGCGACTGTACTGTCGGATAATTATCAGGTGTAACCGGTCAAATATGGACTCTAGTGACCAATATAGAACAGCTTAGAAAACATTCGCAGGGCCCTAAAATTTATTTAAGTTTTAACACCGCATTTGCCATTAAAATCGATTTATATCGATAAAACTGTCATTTTTCAAAATTTTAAGCTGAGACTTGGAGTGTGTGGGTGGGATACCTACATATTCCTAAAATGACAGAGTACAGCACGTAATTATGTTTTAGATGGAAGAAATGAATTTTTTTCAATGATAAAATTTAACATGGAATTTACCATTAACATCGATTTATGTCGATAAAACTGTCTTTTTTCAAACCTTTAGGCTGAGACTTGGTGCATGTGCGTGGGATACATATATGTTCCTAAAATGACAGAGTCCATCGCGTAATTATGTTTTAGATGGAAGAAATTGAATTTTTTTCGATGATAAATTTTAACATGGAATTGTCCCATTCAAATCTATTTATGTCGATAAAACTGTTATTTTTCAAATTATTTAAGCTGAGACTCGGTGTTTCTGCGTGGAATACCTACATATTCCGAAAACGGCAGGGTTAAGCACGTAATTATCTTTTAGATGGAAGAAATTGATTTGTTTCGATGATAAAAATCCAGCGTAAAATAATCGCCAATGGAGGCTTCGCTTCGCATGGTTGGCAATTATCACGATACACAGGGAACACTTTGACGTTCGTACTCATATTTCACCAATTTTTGTACCTGGCTTTCCAATCCTAAGTTTCAAGGGGAAATGTCTAATTTTACTCTATTTGTCGTTATATACATATTATACATATTTATCACACCATTTATTATTCATTTTCATAAAAATAAAAAAGAAGAAGCCGAAGATGACATGTTTAAACTGTTTGAAGCACGAATTTGGCGATAACTTATCAGAGTACGTTATACTTGTGATAGTTACGTTACGCACACGTGTTCCAATATCCTATTGCGATAATCGCTTAACCCTTCAGTTTTCAACGGCATTTCAATTGGTTGAAATTAAAATTTCTCAAGTTCCAGCTCAACACGAATCTAGTGACCTAATTGGTAGAAATACTTTAGCAGTAATTCTTAGTTTTATAAGTCATAACTCTAATTTTATTGACGATACGAGCTCAACATCATAATATGTCACTGTTTATGGCGGTGTTATCCAAACGTGTGCTTTGATAATGGTTATAATTTTATTTTGCGATCAAACGTCAGTGCAGCCCAGCAGAAACGCATAGGCACTAGTTCAATTCAGCAGAAACGCATAAGTCCTACGATTATAGTACACCCACTGAACGTGCTTCGCGCGTTGGTCAGTGGGTGAAAAAAACAATTTTATTACATTTTTTTTTTCATTTTTTTTTCATTTTATTTTTGGTTAAATTGAGCAAGGAATTCAATATAAATTTTTTAGTTTTTAAGAGTGAATATTTTTTTGAAAAAGGGCCATAACTCAGTTAAAAATAGTCGGATCAAACCCATATTCGAACTCGATCTGTCTTTTGTGCTGAGAAATTCATATAAAAAATTTGGTCCCGATCAGATAGAATGAATTAAAAGAACCATGGAAGGAGTCATGATGACGGACCTCAATAGCAAACTTCCTTCTGATTGCATCAATTTGGCGAAAATGGCTATTATGCTGATCTGACAGTTATTAAAGGCCCGGCTTTCTCAATTACAGAAAAGTCAAATAGATTAGGTACATCACAGTATGACATCATGACATCGTTGGAATTTTGGTCAAAAGAGTGTGATTGATTTTTAGCTGCTAAAAACTATGTTGTCTTTTTTGGAGTTTAGCATAAGAAGAATATGGACTATTAGGGGCTGGAAGTGAATTTTCTTTGCTAGTACATCATGAAAGCACTAGTCTAGCTTATATCTCAAATAAAATTTCTGGTGCTACAGTTATGAATAAAATAGCTAAAAGTTCAAATCCGGCCTCCAAATTCAATCTGAAGGAGTGTATCATAATCAATAGGACCAAAATATAAATAATTCTATGATAGTTAAGAAATTTTATGTGATAGACAACATATTTTTAATAAAAAAAATCCCTTAAGAAGTCCATTAAATTTTGACGTCACCAATGTCAATTACATCAAAATGATGTAAAACAGTGCCAATGATAACTCAATGGAAGGAACGTCTAAAAAATGCTTGTTTTCTGAGGTTCGAATTACCATAACTTTTAAACCGATTATTAATTTTTAATGAGATATCGTGAGATGAGCATTCTGACATCTAGACATGGATGCAAACAACTTTTTTTGGTTTGAACTTTTTTGTTACATCCCTAAATAGATGTGCCTTCGATGAAAACCCAACTGAAGCATCCTGAGTTTCTCTATAACAAAACTGATTTTATCCCATGGGAATATTCCACTGCTTTCTGTGCACACATGATGTCACCGACGATGTGCAGGCCACAAAATCCATGGAAGAGAATCACTAACTGGATGAAAAATATTAATTAGCATTACCAGTGTATTTTTTTCTTCTACAGACTGGTCCCTGTTGCATCATAAACTAGCCATCTGGACTCCATTTCGAAAAAGGATTCTGACAGTATATGATACTCATTATGACCAAAAAAAAAACGAAACTTAACCCTTTCTTTACTACATGGAATCTCCCATCAGTTATAAAAGAATACAATGGAATGGTCTATTATAAATCTGGAAAGATGTTCAGGAAATATAAGCAAATGACAGACAGGTGAACAGATAATACAAGTGTCCTATTAACTGGTGGAAAATGTTCAGATAATAAGTTCAACAAACGACATGGTTGAACTTAGTATATGAACATTTCCAAAGGGAACTACTCGTCAATATGTATTTATTAAATAAAAGGGTTAACTCATTAGTGAGGTAAAACACTCCGCTGGAGTATCCAGAAGCACCTACCAAATAAATTTGCCCAAAAGCTATTTTCAGAAATTTTTATATCAAAATTGGCAGCTATTCTTTTCACACATGTCATGAAATTGACAGGATTATTCCTGTTAGTTTATAGGTGATTCATTCGGGATAATTGAAGGAAAAATGTTTTTAATGGACAGTTCAGGGTCAATACACTTCAGCATTTACAAAATCAGCATTTACAAAATTCTGTGACTTTTCAAAAAAATAAATCTATGATTTTCGGGAAATTTCCAAGACCTTCCCCTGACAATATTCCATAATTTTTCCATACCTATCTGGAAATTTAAAAATAGATTTATGAAAGAATTGTTCCATTTTCAACTCCTATAACTTCAACGACCCAATTTGGCATCATCACAGTAATGCCCTAAATAATCGACTCCTTAACCACAGCAGAATTATGGGTTATTTTTCAGGATTTAGTCGGAAATATGGCTTGTTTCCATTCATCGGAAAGCTCTCACTGAGAGCTTTCCGATGAATGGAAACAAGCCATATTTCCAACTAAATCCTGAAAAATTATCCATAATTCTGCTGTGGTTAAGGAGTCGATTATTTAGGGCATTACTGTACTGTGCAGTGTTGCCTGCTTGCCAATGGCATCAAGTTTTCTGTTCTTAGTAAGGGATTGAGAGAAATTCCATATAATTTTCAAGGAAGAGAGCGCAATTCCATGACTTTTCAAGGAAGAGAGTCCAAGCCATAATTGTTATCCACAAAGAATTGAATTTTATGGAAATATATTGGGAAAACTATGTTTTTGACCAATAATGGGATCAAATTACATGATATAACTCTTGTTTAGATTAACGTTATGAGTTAAAACCAAAAAAGTTTGAAGACAAATTTAATATAACGCACGTAGCGTGTTACAGAATTTGTTTTCCAACTTTTCAGTCATAACTGCATAACTTTAACCCTTTCAATACTAAATAATCTTTGATGAGTAGTTATCCCTTAGCCTAGGAAATGTTCTGATAATAAATTCAACAAACGACATAGTTGAACTTTAATATTATCCGAACATTTCCCACAAATCAATAGGAAGCCTTCTGCGATTGTATTACTGTATTATTATTTTTATGACTGTCGTCTGCTTATATATCCTAAACATCCATACAGATGAATAATAGACCATTCAAATATATACTTTTATAGCTGATGGGAGAATCCATTTAGTATAGAAAGGATTATAATAATTAATCGCAGGTGCACGGGTTCTCATGATACGAAATATCTGTGACAAGTTTAAAAAACAATTTACAGAAACATGTAGATATACAAGCTCAAACATATGGACAGATAGACAAGCTGGTTCCTATATACAGCCCTCTTAATTCAGATTGTTTGGCTTCGGCAATCCGCTATGGCAACAGTATGCCGTGGTCCAGTTTGCTTCAGCAAATTGCTTCGGCAATGCTGATTGCCGTAGCCAATTATGAGGGCTGTATATACCCCCCCCAATTAACTATGTTACGGGGGGGGGGGGGATACAAAATACTGAACAGAGAGCTTGACATCCAATGGAAAACCTGCATTGCATTCATTTTTTATGAAATACAGTTATGCCATAAATAATCGACTCCTTAACCACAGCAGAATTATGGGTAATTTTTCAGGATTTAGTCGGAAATATTGCTTGTTGCCATTCATCGGAAAGCTCTCTGAGAGCATTCCGATGAATGGCAACAAGCAATATTTCCGACTAAATCCTGAAAAATTACCCACAATTCTGCTGTGGTTAAGGAGTCGATTATTTATGGCATTACTGTATATAGTATGAATATTATCGTGTACCTCTGGTGGATGAGCAATATTGATATTATTGGTGAGCGGTTGTTGTTGCTTCTCCCATTTGCTTGCGATCTCAAGAGTCTCGACTGTCTTCTGGTGAGTCGTCTTGGAGTCATCTAAGAGTGTCGTCTCGTAAAATTCCTGGATATCTGACAAAGAGAATAGAAAAATTAAACACTGATTTATTTTCAAAAACAGCTGATGGTTCTGTGGTGTTTGCCAGCCAAAGACATAAACAGAGCACATACTCTAAGGCCAATATAATAAACTAGCTGAATGAAGTTCCCTTTGTGAACCTTTATTCAGCGGCAGAGTTTGGCCATAATATGTAATTTTCTTGGGCCAATATGGCCAACTGCAGCATGAACCCTGAGACTAATGGTTTGATAGGCACACAAATGGCTGAACAGATGGATGGACACAAGTCACTTTAGATTTCTAGACTACAAAACCTATCATAGACATCTGACAGCAGTATGGATATCAAGTTGACAGATTGCTTCTAGTGATACAGACATACATCTACATGTATCACATCCCTTACCCATGCTCAGACTCGAATCAGTACGACAACAGGAAGTGTAGCGGCCATGAATATATCCCGATACAATGAATAAGTAAAGAGCCTGTGTGAGAAATCAATGCTAACATGTGGCTTTCACTTCTTGATATCTCGGATCAGGCAGGACACTGTGTGTCTCCCAAAAGGGAACATTTGACATGTCTATATTTCATCTTCGTTATATATACGTCATAGTCTTGGGATACCACGACCAAAGGCTGAGGATGCTAATTTGGAGGACAGGACAGAAATTAGTCTGGAGAAGTCAGTTCTATATTACTCTGACGCATATTAATGGTTTCCCCACTTCGTGCTGTCTCCTTAAAATATTCCCCAGGGAATCGCGAGGCACATGCTGCCACTGGGTGACTGGTTATCCACATGACATATATGATTCTGTTTATTCGATTTAGCATCGAGGGACTTGGCAGGAATGTCATTTTCTTGGCGTTCCATATCCTAGGACATGGGTGATAAATTGGCCTTGTATGATCAATGTCACTCCTACATCATTCTATATGTCCTACATGCTTGTAATGAAAACAGCAATTATTTAATCATTTTACAGTAATGCTCTAAGTAATCGACTCCTTAACCACAGCAGAATTATGGGTAACTTTTCAGGATTTAGTCGGAAATATGGCTTGTTGCCATTCATCGGAAAGCTCTTTTCAAGATTTAGTCGGAAATATGGCTTGTTGCCATTCATCGGAAAGCTCTCTGAGAGAGCTTTCCGATGAATGGCAACAAGCCATATTTCCGACTAAATTCTGAAAAGTTACACATAATTCTGCTGTGGTTAAGGAGTCGATTACTTAGAGCATTACTGTACACATGTACCTTCAAACATTATATTACATTAGAATAGTATTGCACTGAGGGGCCCATGTGCTGTACATGTATATATGTACTTGTAAACAGGAACTACCCTGATTAACCCTTTCTATGCTAATGGATTTTCTCCACTCAATTATAAAAGTATACATTAGAATGGCCTATTACTCATCTGGAGGGGTTTTCATGAAAAAGTAAAGTTGATATAAAAAGGGCATAAACTCCGCCAGAAATGGTCGGACCGAATCCAAATTAGAAATAGATCGGAACTTTCTCATATGAAGGCCACATATCAAGTTTCATCAAATTGTGTTGAATACTATACAAGTTATCATCCGGACAACTAACATTTCTTGACAGATGACGGACAAGTCACACACACAAGTCACACAGACACACACAGACAAATGGAAGGAAACTGCACATTTATCTAGTCCCCAGATTTTGTTTTTTTTATTTTTTCTTCTTTTTTTTTCTTCTGCACTCCGGTTTCCTCACATCATGAATACTATTAAATTAGCTTCCATGGACTTCTAAATGTATGGGCGTCATCGAAGAAATGTATGAAACCCATTAGAAATTGACACTACTATTCAAGGACAAGTTTTTCGCAATAGATTAATAAAATATGTAGCTAATACTGTCAATTATATTATTTATGTCCACTTGGATGAGTCTCGACCAATAGATGCTCAAATCACCCAAACGGACATAAATAGTTTTAGCGACGGCACTAGCAAAATATTCTTTATATATTTGCCTCCATCTACTAAGGATAATCCCTGATAAATCCGGTTTCTATTAAAAGGTCAAGGTCATATTGAACCGCTAATCTTCCATAAGCAAACCAATAAACATAATTTTTTGTTGTGGAATATTCTGCCAGTAAATATGGTATGGTATACTGCAACTAATCCTAATAAATTTATTATAATTATCATAAATTATGAATTCAAATATGAAATCTATTGAGTTAGTAACTACATGTAGTAATAACAATAGACAGTAGCAAACAATTTTCATGCATACCATTAGTTATTTTTAAATATTCCTTTGGTTTAAACAAGAAACTATCATGCCATCAAGCAAGATATGTTGCACAAATGAATGAGTATGCAATTACATACAGATGCAAGCGGTTGAAATGTCGGGAACTTGGCGTAATTTGACCGATTGACGACTGGTCACTGAACAGGTTATTTTACATGCCGCCCTGTAAATTTTACTGGTAAATATAATTACCAACGGTCACCGTTACTTACTGTGCGTCCGCTCTGATATCAGTAACAGCAGAAATTTGCTCCATCAAATACACTATTAAAGGGCGACTTGTTACCATATACGGTAAGAAACTTGTCACAATTATAGCCTACTGTTACTATTAATAGGGCTCATTTAGAATTTATAGAATAGAATACTGGTCGAGAAATATATTCCATAGAGTATTATTATAGAACCAATATCAATACATAAGCAAATCATACAGTACTTAGATTAGAATTACATTATCACCAAATTACTTCATTAATTGTAACAAGAATATCTGGGGGGGACAACTTTCTTCGGAAATCAGACCTTTTCGTGATTAGTGCCCCATTTTTTGTCACAAATCTCTCACAAGAAGCAATAATAATTGACATTTTTTAAATAGCACTTATCCACAGAGGATATAAGCGCTTTGAGATTCACAACATTATTTCCCAAGTTGTTGAGGAAAGCCGAATCTAATGTGCTGCACAGCTGCTTCACTAAAGCAAGCTTACCCAACAAGCCAGGTGTTGAGATGTGTTCCAACCCTTGAATGTGGAGTCATGATAGAGGAATACCCCCAACCCAGCCCTCGAAATTGGGAAAAAAATCCCACTCTAAATTTAATGATGTGGGATCATGTGGCATGTTAGATTCCAAATTGTTATTTCCCACAGCATTGCTTATTATCGTGGCTAATTTCGAGGACTGCTCAACCCCACCCCTACCGCAACATGGCACTACTTCCTTAATATGTACATGTTATTTTTAATTCAGATGAGGCTGCTGCCATTCAAGATTCTGTTTCCATTTAAATGGATCCATATTGCTGTTATCCCCAAAAAAATTCAAAATAAAGTGGAGGAAGACTGATAAGTGGAAACAAATCTTTAAAATGAGCTCAACTCCAGTTTTTTTTCTCAGGATAGAGACAGCTGTACAGGCTTTATCAGAGAATGAGTTTAACCCTTTCTTTACTAAATGAATTCACACTTCAGTTATAAAAGTATGTATTTGAATGGTCTATTATTCATTTGGAGGGGTATTCAAAATAAATGAGCAAATGACAGACAGATAAAAAGATAAAACAAGTGCAGAAGTAGTTCTTATCAATGGTGGGAAATGTTTAGATAATAACCTATGGTCGTTGTTTGTTGAACTTATTATCATAACATTTTCTAATGGAACTACTCGTCAATGAGTATTTAGTATAGAAAAGGTTAATTAGTAGGAAATTATAACAAACTAAAATGCATGCCAAATTGATTTTTACAATATGATTTATGAGTAATTTGAGATTATGGGCCTCATTGTGGGCTCCAATTGTGAGCCCCATTCCTGATGGGGAAATAATTTTTGTTTTCTGAATTCTGACTAAAAATTCCCCAATTCACAGAAACTATTTCTTTGTGAATAAATAGTATTCCCCTTATATTATAAAAATTAACACCTCATCATGATTCCTTCACCTATTATAAAAATAAAAAATTTAATAAATGCAATAAAAGTATTTAATTAAACTCAGTACATCATGGTTGGTCTAGACTTCATCACTGCTAGAAATCCCTAATTAAAAGTACTGGTACATGCAAGGATCTATGGCACTATTTTTCCCAAAATAAATGGCCAAGTATCTTGCCGTAAAAAGTTATTTAAAACTGCTGTAACATAATATTCAGATATCTCAATATTTCTGGGTAAACCAATCTTCAATAATCATCGATAACTTCTAATGAAAATTATTTTTTTAAATCCACAGCAATGAAGAACACTGTCTTCCAGCAAAAAAATCATTTTTTTCCCCAATAAATCCATTGCAAGAAAAGAGGTGGAAAATTGGAGTCTAGTTATTAAATATTCATGCATCCATTTATCAGGAGGCAATCATAGACTTGACTTGAGCAAAGATTCAAACGTGATGCAGTTAGTCATCAAACAAAACATGCCAAGATATCAAAAAAACAAATTGTCACTTTAAGTTCAGAAAAATCATCAAATGAGACCTGCGCAGAAAATGGATGGAATAATTTAGATAAGGAATCATGTTACATATAAGGACAATGACGTTACCGGTATAAATGATGTTTTCACAAACGTTATCCGAGATTCATTTCACAAGCAGGTGATTGATTTTCATGACAAATGGGAATCCATGAAACATCGATACACTGGCACGATAATAAATTAGTTTTAAATAAATACCAAGACTCCAATTTGAATTAAGTTAAAAAACTCTTGGAGACTGTAATGTAATTCCGGGAGAGGCAGCTAGCGCTGAGCAGTTGACCGTAAAATTTACTCCGCCTTGTTCCTTGAAATTACCCACTGTGACAATTGAGTTTAGTTGAAAAGACAAAAAAAGTTTGACGGGTTTTTACGATATCCTTATGTGTGAGGTATAAAAAAAAGTGTCAGTACACATAAGAAATATAAGGCGGTTTCAATGTGCTCATAAGATTTTTTGACCACATTGAATCCGTCATTTATTACTTATACTTAAATTCATTTATTATGAATTAGGATTGTATTAACATGTATTTCCCACTATTACCCACTGTGACAATTGAGTTTAGTTGAAAAGACAAAAAAAGTTTGACGGGTTTTAACGATATCCTTATGTGTGAGGTATAAAAAAAAGTGTCAGTACACATAAGAAATGTAAGGCGGTTTCAATGTGCTCATAAGATTTTGACCACATTGAATCCACCATTTATTACTTATACTTAAATTCATTTATTATGAATTACGATTGTATTAATATGTATTTCGCACTATTAATTCAAACTCAATTGAACCGGTGAAGTTCAGTTAGGAAAACTAAACATTCAAGTTTTGGATCGATATCCCAATTCATGATGGGGGCTGTTTAATAATGTCCTGTTATTTTGCTTGTCAAATGGTGGGAGTCCCAATGAGTAGCAATTGGAGACGGGTGGGGTCTAGATGGAAGCGGAGTAAAAGCAATTTTGAAATACAGTACCCATGCATGTGAAAAAATGTTGGGTGTCATCTGAAATAAGTGTAGACGTGTCAATTTAAGAAAGTTAACATGTGAAACTACTGTATCAAGTTTAGGTTATGGAAAAGAAATTGACAACAGACTGTTCCTATATAAAAGGATATTCTTATGAAGATGGGAAGCTGCATAATAATGTTATTGTGCACCCATTTGTTCCACGTTGTTGATTTTAAAAAATACAATAGCAGTGAATAGGATCCTTACACACTGGAACAGATTTATCTCAGTCGTAACACCATTTATGCACAATGTATTTTAATTACAAATGTTTAAAAAATATGCAAATTAGAAAACACCAAAGTCAAGATTGTTACGAAAGGCTGTGTGGTTTATAAATGAAAGTGTCAATGACACTGTAGCTCAACTTGGAAAGGGAATAATTTAATGTATTACAGTCAATGGAGCGATTAGGAATGTGGAAAGTTGAATGTCTAATACTAGTTTATAGACATGAAGAGAAAAGTAAAATCCAAGATGGCTGCTGACGACCATGTCTTCGGCCGAATGACCCCAAAATGATTGTATCCCATCTACATGTCATCGTTAACATCCATGACAAATTTTATGACGATCAGACTAAAGGTACGACCTGTAGCCCATGCTAAAGAATTTAGTCATACAAAGAGTAAAATCCAAGATGGCTGCTGGCACCATGTTTTTTGGACAAATGACCCCAAAATGACTCGTTCCCATCTACATGTCATTGTTAACATCCATGACAAATTTTATGATGATCAGACTAAAGGTAAGACCTGTAGCATGTGCTAATGGATTGAATTTTGAAATCAAAGATGGCCGCTGGCGGCCATGTTTTTCATCCGAATGACCCCAAAATGACTCGTTCCCATCTACATTACAATTTCAACAGCCATAAAAAATTTCATGATGATCAGACTCAAGGTACGACCTGTAGTCCGTGCTAAAGGATTTAGTCATACAAAGAGTAAAATCCAAGATGGCTGCTGGCGGCCATGTTTTTTTAACAAATGACCCCAAAATTAATCGTTCCCATCTACATGTCAATATTAACATCCATGACAAATTTCATGATGATCAGACGAACAGTACGACCTGTAACCCGTGCTAATGGATTGAATTTTGAAATCAAAGATGGCCACTGGCGGCCATGTTTTTCATCCGAATGACCCCAAAATGACTCGTTCCCATCTACATTACAATTTCAACAGCCATAACAAATTTTATGATGATCAGACTAAAAGTACGACCTGTAGCCCGTGCTAAATGATTTAGTCATACAAAGAGTAAAATCCAAGATGGCTTCTGGTGGCCATGTTTTTTGGCCGAATGACCCCAAAATGACTTGTTCCCATCTACATGTCATTATTAACATTCATGACAAATTTTATGATGATCAGACTAAAAGTACGACCTGTAGCCCGTGCTAAAGAATTTAGTCATACCAAGAGTAAAATCCAAGATGGCTGCTGGCGGCCATGTTTTTTGGCCGAATGACCCCAAAATTACTCGTTCCCATCTACATGTCAATATTAACATCCATGACAAATTTAATGATGATCAGACGAACAGTACGACCTGTGGCCTGTGCTAATGGATAAAATTTTGAAATCAAAGATGGCTGCTGGTGGCCATGTTTTTTGTCCGAATGACCCCAAAATGACTCGTTCCCATCTACATTCTAATTTCAACAGCCATTACAAATTTCATGATGATCAGAGTAAAGGTACAACCTGTAGCCCGTGCTAAAGGATTTAGTCATACAAAGAGTAAAATCCAAGATGGCTTCTGGCGGCCATGTTTTTTGCCCGAATGACCCAAAAAAGACTCGTTCTAATCTACATGTCATTGTTAACATCCATGACAAATTTTATGATGATCTGACCAAAGGTACGACCTGTAGCCCGTGTCAAAGGATTTAGTCATGCAAAGAGTAAAATCTAAGATGGCTGCCGGCGGCCATGTTTTTTGGCCAAATGACCCCAAAATTACTCGTTCCCATCTACATGTCAATATTAACATCCATGACAAATTTCATGACAATAAGACGAACAGTACGGCCTGTAGCCCGTGCTAATGGATTGAATTTTGAAATCCAAGATGGCCACTGGCGGCCATGTTTTTTTTCCGAATGACCCCAAAATGACTCGTTCCCATCTACATGTCAATGTCAACATCCATGACAAATTTCATAATAATCGGACCAAAGGTACGAACTGTAGCCCGTGCTAAAGGAAATTGTTGACGCATCACGCACACACGCACGGACGACGGATACCAAGCCATGGCAATAGCTCAAACTTACAAAAGTAAGTTGAGCTAAAAAGTAGTGTTTTTTTCAAGAGCGGTGAGGGAATCTCCCTGAACATTCAGTACTGGGTTCAGTAAGGGTTCATTATAGCTACAAAACCACAAATATCTCCATTACATCGCTTCTCCTAACCATCAATAAAAGGCATCCACAAACCTTTCAGCTTGATTAGTCTAGACTAGACGGCTCATTTTCTTCTGTTTTATTTTACAATGTATAGTAATTACCAGTATCTAATTGAAACTACACAGATCTATGCAGAAACACTACCAGTAAAAGTATATATAAATGTATGTATAGTTCACTTATGGCACAAATGGAAGATCCTATTCAACACACTCTTGACTCTGGATAAAATATGTCAACATCTATATATATATGAATATATATGTACATTAATTGACATCTTTGAAAATTAAATGTACCAGTATCAGATACCAGTGGCAAATATTTATTACTGAAATTTCAAATTACCACATGTTTGTAAATTACAAGCTCTTGTTCATGTGAATAACACGGGATGATAATCAGGCTTTAACCTTTTATTTCCTAAATGGATTCTCCCAACTTTGGTCAAAATTTTCAAAAGTTGGAAATTTCATACCTGAAACAACATTAGTCGGAAATTTCACACCAACAATAGGTTGAAAATGTTCTTGTGGTATGATTTTCAAACAATTTATTGTGGAGAATTTATTGTTTTTGGACCAATATTTGCATGTTTTCCGTCTTTTGGTAAAATTTTTGGACCGAAATGGCCATCAGTAGGAAATTTCCAACCGGGGGGGGGGGGGGGGGGGAGGTGTCCTCATCCCTCCCCCATGGCCAATAAAAAAACTGCTAATGAGTTTAAGAGAACAATGTTTTACTACATTTGGTCAAAATTGTGGACTCATATGGTCATCAGTTGGATAATTTCCAACCTAAGCGTAAGTATGAGGTTTGATATTTCCAACACAAGGTAAGCTTGAAGTCAGTCCAGATGCTAGGATGTTGCGATTTTCTTGTTTAGATTTCAAAATGTTCTCACATCGGGCCAACCACCCGATGTGTCCTGGTCTCTTGCCCTCAGTTGTGTACATTTGTCTGGAGTTTGACCACAAGATGCTATTTTCAGGTTCTAAATATCTGAATTCGGAATATTATCATACTGGGTAGATAGAACCATGGTTTATGAATAGGCTATTAAGGCCTGAACACTTAGGTGCAAGGGGGAATTCAAGGGGGGGGGGGGGGGGTGCAGTTGGAATTCCCCAAGGTGGACAATCACCCCCCCCCCCAGCCATGTCCCTGTCTCCCATCAGTTAAAAGTGTACAATGTATACATTGGAATGGTCTATTATCCATATTGAGGGATGTTCAGGAAATAAAATAATGCCCTAAATAATAGACTCCATAACCACAGCAGAATTATGGGTAACTTTCCAGGATTTAGTCGGAAATATGGCCTGTTGCCATTCATCGGAAAGCTCTCACTGTGAGCTTTCAGATGAATGGCAACAAGCCATATTTCTGACTAAATCCTGAAAAATTACCCATAATTCAACTGTGGTTAACAAATCGATTATTTAGGGCATTACTGTATATAGTATGAATTATGAACAAACGACAAACAGACGATATAAGTCTAAGATTTCTAATTAGTGGTGGGAAATGTTCAGATAATAAGTTCAACAAAGCGGCTTATTATCTGAACATTTCCTAAGGGAACTACTCAGCAATGATAATTTAGTATGGAATGGGTTAAGTGGTTTTGAAACCTTGCACATTCTCAATTGTGGTAATAAGAATAGGATATTTCCCCACCTATAATAACATGTAAGCTTAAACTGATGACGTGGGCTTTTGTCAGGTCAAACTATGAAGTACATAAGGGTAGTTTCCACATTTACTTTATCAAACAAGGCGCAGCAGGAAATCAAGAACCAATCAGGCATGACAATTTACAAGGAAAAGTTAGCGTAAAACTGGTGTGAGTTAGTAAACAATGTGCACTAATTATCATGCTGTCAGGGTAAATATTGGGGAGAACAGTCTCCCAGCAGCCAGTCTTACTCGTGAATGATTTCGGAAACACTGATTCATCTCTTATTGATTGTTCACAGTATTCTTGTATTTCTGCAATAAAATATACAACATAAATAATTGTAGGTATTTTGGATGATGAAATGTAATAAAATTGTCAAGGAACACTGGATACATGTATGTACCGACCAGAAAATGGAATCAAATTTTAAATTTGCATAGCATTCAAGCTATTAACTGTATTAGCGAGATATATGATGTATTTTTATATCATATATATCATATGCCATTGGAAATACATGTAGGAAAGACTAAACATCAATATATCTATATCAGAATGCATGGAGGTACTGACTAAATATGATATGTACTCATTGCTTCATACATGTAAGTGTAAAAATTAAGCATCATTTCTTATTGAAATGTCAATGTTATGATCGGAATGGAATGTTGAGATGCCCCTGAAGGCCTGAACTCAGATCAAGCTTAGATCAGGCCCAATTTCCATCCATGTCGGGGAGCCAATCAAAAAAGTTTTCTAAATGAAAAATAATTATTAAAAAAGTCCATGACGGGAGCTGTGCTGATGCAGAATTAAAGATCCTGCGCCAGTGCATTCTCTTATATATGTGAGACTCCCAGAGCCTCGCATATATAAGACACTCGTCTGGCTTACAAGGTCAAGGTAAATATTGTTAAACCAAAGTATTCTCTTATATATGCATGGCATATATATGCATTGGCACAGAGTTTTCGCAAAATTTCAGGAAGCTCCAGTCATGGAAGGGTTAATGAAGAAACATTATGTTTGTTATTAACCCATCTGTATCAATCACAACACTCATCCAATCAGCTCACACTGATACAAACACCAATGTTCGGAACCTTGGATGAGAATCATTGGTGTAATTTTCTAGTTGAAGATAGCAAATTATATCACTAACTTTTTCTCCTACTGAAATCAAATTACATACATGTACGTACATGTAAAAGATTTTAGGTTAATGATTAGAGCAATAACGATTCAACAAAGTGTGCTATTTTAACTTTCCAATTAGAGCAATAACGCTTCAACAAAGTGTGCGGTTTTAACTTTCCAATATAAGTCACGTATGTACAGGTGTATTCTTGAAAATCATCAAAATTATGTAGTACCATAAACATTTCAGACCCCAACGACAGCTCTAGATTTTCTTCCCGATGTAATTTTTTACGCGACCGCTGATTAAAAATAAAACACATATTTTCAGCACAATATCAACGAATTTGTTCAAGAAAACTTCTGTGAATGTATCTTTCAAGATACCTCTTACCAATTGATGTATACAGTCTGGGTTTGAACAACCCATGTCCGTTTAAATATTGTAAAAATAACAGCCTGAAATTTCATCAGATTTTGGTTGCAACTGTAGACAACTGATCAATTACTCTCCTTAGGGAGGGACTAGTAAAAAAAAAATGTTCCCCAATGGGGATGTCACTTCTCAGCAAATGGGGTTCTGTTGCAGCAGAAAGTCTGCACGGAAATCAATTAAACTGAAGATAATAACACAATCTCACCGCTAATTACGATTCTCATTGACAGAAACTTCGAGACTAATAATAGATCATTAGCCCAAGCAAAAATTGAAGTAAAATTTGGTGACTGGTGCTGCTAATCGAATAACACTGGAGACCGAGGGCAATGAAGGGAGGCGACCACCGAGCTATCCCAGTCAATTTGCTCATTTATATGCACGCTGACCATCAATGAATGTAGAGTGATTGATTAGCTGGTAATATTGACTTAGAATGGCATCAATTCCGCGATGTAAAGTAAACATCGGGATGTGAGTGTACATTGGGGCATTGGTTCAGCGGGCGAATTCTAACATGGATATTACATGTAATCTGTCTAACTAAAAGCTACCATACCAGTACTCCTGTGTACTCCTACTCAAAGGTTATAAAGTATAGACTACTAGTATCATCATGGAATTTAAAAACAACAAAAAACATAGCAGATGTAATCTGTTGGAGTGAAAGCTACCGTACTCCTGTGTTATGTATGTATATAGAATGGTTATAACGTATAGACTACTAGTATCATCAACATGAATGGAATTTAAAAACAAAAAAAACATATCAGATGTAATCTGTTCAAGTGAAAGCTACCGTACTCCTGTGTGTGTATATGGAACGGTTATAAAGTATAGACTACTAGTATCATCAACATGAATGGAATTTAAAATCAAACAAAAACATATTAGATGTAATCTGTTCGAGTTAAAGCTACCGTACTCCTGTGTATGTATATGGAATGGTTATAAAGTATAGACTACTAGTATCATCAACATGAATAGAATTAAAAAAAAAAAACATATCAAATGTAATCTGTTCAAGTGAAAGCTACCGTACTCCTGTGTACATGTATATGGAACGGTTATAAAGTATAGACTATCATTAACAATTACATGTACAGTAACTTCGATTAAGGCCCCAAGAATAGCTTGATAAAAATTGTTTTACTTCTGGTACATGTACTAGTATATTATCACCAGTATAAACTAGAGGTGTGACTGTCCCAATGGGACTACGGATACCCCCCTGTTTTTAAAATACTAAGATGTTTCACATGTCAGCAAACATTTAGTTAAAATAATAAATTACCAGTTCCCATTGCAGATGTACAACCATAACCCTAATCTTAAACCTATTGACCGAAAAATGTAGGAATATAAGCTTGGACAAAATTATGTATGTTGCGAAAAAAATTCTTATGTATGTTGCGAAAAAAATTCTAAGTCGAAAAAGGGGAATAACTCCACACAAAAAATGTCGGACAGATGTCATAATCGCAGGTGCACAGGTTCCCATGGTACTAAATAACAGTGCCAAGATTAAAAAACATTGACCGAAAAATGTAGGAATAAAAGCTCGGACAAAATTATGCATGTTGCAAAAAAAGTTTCTAAGTCGAAAAAGGGGGATAACTCCACCAAAAAATGTTGGACAGACGTCATAATAGCAGGTGCACAAGTTCCCATGGTACTAAATATCTGTGCCACGTTTTTTAAAAATTGACCAAAAAATGTAGGAATAAAAGCTCGGACAAAAGTATACATGTTGCGAAAAATTTCTAAGTCGAAAAAGGGGGGATAACTCCACCAAAAAAAGTCCGACAGACGTCATAATCGCAGGTGCACAGGTTCCCATGGTGGTTGATGTCTGTGCCAAGTTTCACGGAAATTGATCAAAAAACTACTGAGAAAAACTCAGGACAAATTTGTGTCCACGGACGGACGGACGGACGGACGGAAGGACGGACGGACGAACAAATGGGTAGATATGTGGCTCCGACCTATGTGGCTAGAAATGGTAATGTGGCTTTAGTTTTTATGTGGCTTCTCAAGTAGTTATAAAATTTTATGTGGCTATCAAGTAGTAGATAGTGAAAAAAACTCCAGATTATGGATTCATAACATGTTGGAATTATAGCAGAAGAAGCTGATTAAAACTCAAAAACTTGCACACAGCAACTGGGACAGTGGAATGGGAGAAACTGACAGGTCCGTGATTGGGTGACTAGCCACATAAATGTCCGTCAGTGTCCGACATCTCCTATTGACAGGCCATGGATGTCTAAATCTATGGACTTTTTGTTTCCAATTTTGAGTGACTACAAAATTAAATAAGCTGATTAGGCCAAATAGATCATTTTTGATACTACTACTGTAAATTACATTACATTACTGTAAATTACACTACTGTAAATTACATTATTTTCGCAAGTGTCATTTTTCGTGGTATGTCAAGTAAGAAATTTGGGTGCATGCTTCCTGTTGTAAAGTATACCATTCTTAGTTGAATAACATTCTATCATAACGCTGCGAGGCAGTCAATATATGATCGTACGTGATGACATCATATCGCAAACTCGCTTCCGCGACAATCAGGTGTGCATGTGTGACTCCAAGCTAACCAGCGCCCCCAATAAAGCTGAATAGGTCATTGTCGCATTGTTTCTGGCAAAAAGACACACAGGATCTCAAAGTCTCGCCAAACAACGGGAATTTTATTTAGTCGTCTAAGTTTAAGAGATCCTGGGTGTCTTTTTTTCCAGAAACCATGCGACAATGACATATTCAGCCCCAATAATGTGTACATGGCGCCTTCTATAATGGGCAGGTAAATATTATCAATTACATAACAAAAAAGTTAAATTAGTACAAGCAGATGGTTTACTCAAAATATTTATATATGTCAGAGTTATGGAGGCACGGACTCAGTATGAGTGTTCATTGCTTTATATGTGCGTGAACAAATTCTCATTTCTTATCGAAATAGCCATGTGTCGATCGGAATGGTACATCGAGATGTTCCCCAAACCAAATCAAGCTTGAAAACCGGTCCCGATTTTCATCCATGCCGGGGTTCGAACCCGCGCCAACCTCGTCTAGCCCAGACTGTGATGATCGTATCCACGACCTAACCACCTCGGCTACGGGGACATCCTTAAAAAGGAAGCCCTTTCATCGAGAGTTAGGAAGCGTATCAGTCTGAACATGGGTTCGAACCCACTACCTTCGAAATTCTTGATCTGCCATTCTGGAAACATGTCAATGCACTTCCTCCGAAATTGCATCTGTGACCATACGATTACTGGTACTGGCGTATATATATATGTCAGAGTTATGGAGGCACGGACTCAGTATGAGTGTTCATTGCTTTATATGTGCGTGAACAAATTCTCATTTCTTATCGAAATAGCCATGTGTCGATCGGAATGGTACATCGAGATGTTCCCCAAACCAAATCAAGCTTGAAAACCGGTCCCGATTTTCATCCATGCCGGGGTTCGAACCCGCGCCAACCTCGTCTAGCCCAGACTGTGATGATCGTATCCACGACCTAACCACCTCGGCTACGGGGACATCCTTAAAAAGGAAGCCCTTTCATCGAGAGTTAGGAAGCGTATCAGTCTGAACATGGGTTCGAACCCACTACCTTCGAAATTCTTGATCTGCCATTCTGGAAACATGTCAATGCACTTCCTCCGAAATTGCATCTGTGACCATACGATTACTGGTACTGGCGTATATATATATGTCAGAGTTATGGAGGCACGGACTCAGTATGAGTGTTCATTGCTTTATATGTGCGTGAACAAATTCTCATTTCTTATCGAAATAGCCATGTGTCGATCGGAATGGTACATCGAGATGTTCCCCAAACCAAATCAAGCTTGAAAACCGGTCCCGATTTTCATCCATGCCGGGGTTCGAACCCGCGCCAACCTCGTCTAGCCCAGACTGTGATGATCGTATCCACGACCTAACCACCTCGGCTACGGGGACATCCTTAAAAAGGAAGCCCTTTCATCGAGAGTTAGGAAGCGTATCAGTCTGAACATGGGTTCGAACCCACTACCTTCGAAATTCTTGATCTGCCATTCTGGAAACATGTCAATGCACTTCCTCCGAAATTGCATCTGTGACCATACGATTACTGGTACTGGCGTATATATATATGTCAGAGTTATGGAGGCACGGACTCAGTATGAGTGTTCATTGCTTTATATGTGCGTGAACAAATTCTCATTTCTTATCGAAATAGCCATGTGTCGATCGGAATGGTACATCGAGATGTTCCCCAAACCAAATCAAGCTTGAAAACCGGTCCCGATTTTCATCCATGCCGGGGTTCGAACCCGCGCCAACCTCGTCTAGCCCAGACTGTGATGATCGTATCCACGACCTAACCACCTCGGCTACGGGGACATCCTTAAAAAGGAAGCCCTTTCATCGAGAGTTAGGAAGCGTATCAGTCTGAACATGGGTTCGAACCCACTACCTTCGAAATTCTTGATCTGCCATTCTGGAAACATGTCAATGCACTTCCTCCGAAATTGCATCTGTGACCATACGATTACTGGTACTGGCGTATATATATATGTCAGAGTTATGGAGGCACGGACTCAGTATGAGTGTTCATTGCTTTATATGTGCGTGAACAAATTCTCATTTCTTATCGAAATAGCCATGTGTCGATCGGAATGGTACATCGAGATGTTCCCCAAACCAAATCAAGCTTGAAAACCGGTCCCGATTTTCATCCATGCCGGGGTTCGAACCCGCGCCAACCTCGTCTAGCCCAGACTGTGATGATCGTATCCACGACCTAACCACCTCGGCTACGGGGACATCCTTAAAAAGGAAGCCCTTTCATCGAGAGTTAGGAAGCGTATCAGTCTGAACATGGGTTCGAACCCACTACCTTCGAAATTCTTGATCTGCCATTCTGGAAACATGTCAATGCACTTCCTCCGAAATTGCATCTGTGACCATACGATTACTGGTACTGGCGTATATATATATGTCAGAGTTATGGAGGCACGGACTCAGTATGAGTGTTCATTGCTTTATATGTGCGTGAACAAATTCTCATTTCTTATCGAAATAGCCATGTGTCGATCGGAATGGTACATCGAAATGTTCCCCAAACCAAATCAAGCTTGAAAACCGGTCCCGATTTTCATCCATGCCGGGGTTCGAACCCGCGCCAACCTCGTCTAGCCCAGACTGTGATGATCGTATCCACGACCTAACCACCTCGGCTACGGGGACATCCTTAAAAAGGAAGCCCTTTCATCGAGAGTTAGGAAGCGTATCAGTCTGAACATGGGTTCGAACCCACTACCTTCGAAATTCTTGATCTGCCATTCTGGAAACATGTCAATGCACTTCCTCCGAAATTGCATCTGTGACCATACGATTACTGGTACTGGCGTATATATATATGTCAGAGTTATGGAGGCACGGACTCAGTATGAGTGTTCATTGCTTTATATGTGCGTGAACAAATTCTCATTTCTTATCGAAATAGCCATGTGTCGATCGGAATGGTACATCGAGATGTTCCCCAAACCAAATCAAGCTTGAAAACCGGTCCCGATTTTCATCCATGCCGGGGTTCGAACCCGCGCCAACCTCGTCTAGCCCAGACTGTGATGATCGTATCCACGACCTAACCACCTCGGCTACGGGGACATCCTTAAAAAGGAAGCCCTTTCATCGAGAGTTAGGAAGCGTATCAGTCTGAACATGGGTTCGAACCCACTACCTTCGAAATTCTTGATCTGCCATTCTGGAAACATGTCAATGCACTTCCTCCGAAATTGCATCTGTGACCATACGATTACTGGTACTGGCGTATATATATATGTCAGAGTTATGGAGGCACGGACTCAGTATGAGTGTTCATTGCTTTATATGTGCGTGAACAAATTCTCATTTCTTATCGAAATAGCCATGTGTCGATCGGAATGGTACATCGAGATGTTCCCCAAACCAAATCAAGCTTGAAAACCGGTCCCGATTTTCATCCATGCCGGGGTTCGAACCCGCGCCAACCTCGTCTAGCCCAGACTGTGATGATCGTATCCACGACCTAACCACCTCGGCTACGGGGACATCCTTAAAAAGGAAGCCCTTTCATCGAGAGTTAGGAAGCGTATCAGTCTGAACATGGGTTCGAACCCACTACCTTCGAAATTCTTGATCTGCCATTCTGGAAACATGTCAATGCACTTCCTCCGAAATTGCATCTGTGACCATACGATTACTGGTACTGGCGTATATATATATGTCAGAGTTATGGAGGCACGGACTCAGTATGAGTGTTCATTGCTTTATATGTGCGTGAACAAATTCTCATTTCTTATCGAAATAGCCATGTGTCGATCGGAATGGTACATCGAGATGTTCCCCAAACCAAATCAAGCTTGAAAACCGGTCCCGATTTTCATCCATGCCGGGGTTCGAACCCGCGCCAACCTCGTCTAGCCCAGACTGTGATGATCGTATCCACGACCTAACCACCTCGGCTACGGGGACATCCTTAAAAAGGAAGCCCTTTCATCGAGAGTTAGGAAGCGTATCAGTCTGAACATGGGTTCGAACCCACTACCTTCGAAATTTATGGTGAGATTAAATGCAGTTTCTATAAATTGAGGCAAAATGACTTTCTTCGTTCATAAAAAATATATACATTTTCCTTTACAATGGTTACAACCAAACATTGTTGTTACAGGACCTGTAAGAGTGATTCAAGGATAGATTCCAATGTGAATTTTATCGGGTTTGGGAATGGATTTCCCAAGCCAAACAGAGAATTAGAGAAATACAAGCAAAGGATGCATGCATGCATGCGACAGAGTCGATTTCGTCGTCGCAAATGTAAACAAGGACACATATACATGTCTCATGTTCGGGAACATCTTGGTGCTAATGTTATCGTCAAATTGTTTCTGATGCAGATCTGGTGGATTGAAATGTATGACCCGGTGTTTATCGTATACAGGCAAAAGATATGCCTTATATATTGATCGTCCCATATTTTCAGCGACACAATGAAGTTTTATATAGTAAAATATATAATAATCATATTTATCCATGCACCTGACAAATGAGGTTTATATCACCATTCGACACGAAAATGGGACATTTAGACAGATAACTTTCATTTTCGTCGGACACTATGACAAAGTCCGAGGTGTGAAGTGCGAATTAATTGTCGGTGGTGTCGGATGTCTGGGGGTTAATTATTTCGATATTCCAAGAGGACTATGTTTACTCAATATTCTTTAAAAAACAAATTGGTGTAAACAATTACTAAAGAACTATTTTGATTGGGCGTTTTCTAACACTGCAAACACTGGGTAGTTTATACCGCAGTTTTATGAATTTCCCGACTTCGACTATTTTGTCGTAAACAATAAAAAAAATACAATGAGCAACTGAAAATGTTTTTTAATATTCTGGAAGAAGTATATGTCCCTGATATACTAGTATGTGTAAATTGTCACGTAAAAACTACGAAAGATAACAAAGTTACAATTAGTTTTATAGACCCACTCTCAATCTCACACATACAGTAAATGCATGCGTTCTCAAACACGTGGTAAAGTTTGTCCGAAAATCTATTTTTAGCATATGATATCATTATTCGTGATGTACTCGGGAGCTCAATGCGTACAAGCGCTATACTGAAGACACATTACATCATACTAGTATAATAGTATAATATAGTCTATAATGTACGTTAGAACATGCATATGTACTACAAGTATATTATGCACATGAACACGAAGACACTGCATGTCCAATAATACATATATATACTCTAAGCTGTTGGTGATATATGTAAATTGTAAAAGTAATGTCAGATTAATATTCTTGCAGTATTATTAATTTTAAATGATCAGCATAAATAGAAAACATAAAAATAAAAAAAATATTATTCCAAAATTCAAATAAAATTTCAATTTTCTTAGTTATCAGTTGACCATCAATGAATGCAGAATGAATAGCATCAATTCCGCATGTAAAGTAAACATTGGGATGTGAGTGTACATTGGGCATTGGCTCAAGAATTCTAATTATATCTAATTACATGTAATCTGTCCAAGTAAAAGCTACATTCCGGTACTGATCTGAGTATGTATGTCTGGAAGGTTATAACGTATAGAGTACTAGTATCATAAACATGAATGAATTTAAAAACCCCCCAAAAAATATATATCTCATCATATACATGTACCAATATACATATGTATGATAGTAATACATGTACATGAGACGTCAGGATTTCCGTCAGGGAGATTTATGAGGTCGTTTGGGGAAACATAATGCGACGGGCGACCATGAGAACAAATATGGATTTTTGTCATTGAAAAGTAGACTTTCCTTGTACTTGAGACAAGAAGCATGGACAATGAAGCTTCATACAGAAAGCGAATTGAAACAGAGCATGTTTCTTTGACCTCAAGTTAATAAACTAACGAGAGGCCGATCACGATCGGCAGATGTTAACCCATCCCTTGGCGATAGTAAATTACTATGATCGGAATCATAAATGAGAGTTTTGATGTTCAATTATAGAGTATACTGTTATGTACTATTATAGACAAATGTACATAACACAAATTATTGGAATTTATGGGTCACTCGCATTTATATAAGAGAATGCACTAGCTGGTACAGGATCTGTATTGCTGCACCACCACAGAGTCAAATTTAAGTTTACATTGATAATGTATCAAATTCTACCAACAACACCCATCAAGATAAAGACACCTCACTGCTGGCCCATTAATATCAATTATATAGCAGAGCTGTCAACAAATCACAGGCATTGTTTATATTGAAGGCTGGCATCTATTAAACCAATAACATTTATAATGACCTCAGAACATCTGTAGAGTGATATACTCAGCTGTGCAATGAAGCACAGATGTTCTAGTCTACTGTTAATATCATGTGATGTGTATTGTTGAAACTTTTTTTTTAATTAGATACCATAGCTTTCTTTATCTGCACATTGGCATAAGAGACATCAATAGCTGAGTAGTCCAAAGGTGAATTTGGGTTTAAAGTCACTCAAAACAAATTTACCAGTACATAACACAAGATTTTGGACCGATTTCAACCAAATTTGGTGTGGTGACTCGGGGTACTCTTGGCAGAGTTATAATGGTGTTAGTTTTTCAAATTGTGTTAACTTTAAACAAACAAAAAATTATTATATATTTTTATTTATTTATTTATTTATTTGTTTTTTTTTTTAAATTGAGCAAGGAATTCAATCTAAATTTTTTTTTTAAGAGTGAATATATTTTTTCGAAAAAGGGCAATAACTCAGTTAAAAATAGTCAGATCAAACCCATATTCGAACTCGATCTGTATTTTGGGCTGAGAAACTCACATACCAAATTTGGTTGCGATCAGATAGAAAATGTTTCAGTATCGCATTATGCATAAAGTGTCTATGAACAGACAGACGGATGGACGGCATGACGAGTGGTCAATCCGGACGTTGACACTATATGTTTACCATACTATGCTATGGGTAAACATAAAAACATGTAAGTGACACAATGTGTAATATTAAATGTGAGTGGCTGATTACTACTCAACTGGCAGGTTGTTGACCATGTGACATTGTTGACATGGCTTGAGGCGCCAAAAGTGGGAAATATTCTACCATTGGATATTTGATCATGACGTAAATACCGGTAAACTGGCGCTTGCAATTGCGATATTATTTTACTCAGCAGTGAACATTTTTCAGCCAATGATCATTAGAATATAGAGTTTGGCGCATCCTCTTGTATAGGAGCATCGACAAAGTTTTTTGTCGTCGACAGTGACAATTTTTTTTGGTTTCTCAGTGGAATGGAATAAAATAAAATAATTTTGGCTGATTTCTGGGCATTGTTAGGCCATAGTTTTCTTTATAAAAACCTTCCTTGTGACTCATATTGATCTTAACGCACTGATCACAGATTGTGATCGCAGATTGTGAATGCATTCTACTGACACTCTCAACAATTTATGAGTCGTGACGTCACAGGAATCGAGTGCGTGGGCCATTTTCATTGATGGCACTGGTTTCTTTAATTTGTTGATTGGTTTGACTTTTGCAGACAGAGTGTTACCATGCAAGTACTGTGCAGACAACATTTCACTTGGCATGTGCTATCACATCTTATATTCAGGCATGGAGTGCATGATTCCTTGCGATCTGTTAATCGTCAGTGTCAGCGGTCGCCATTCCTCGGGAAAAAGGGGGTTGAGTTCGGTCTGCAAATACGAAGTCATGGTTGGGGAATGAGGCTGCTCGATGGGCTGGTAAGCTTAATCTTCTGGCTTCTCTTCGAATGTATTACATGTATATGTGTGCTTATCTATCACATAAAATTAGCCCATAAACACGGCCTCATACTTTTAGTAAGACACATGTTTATTATCAGCACGCCCAATCATGTAAGAGCTTAGCGCAATGATATCAATCAATTTTGTCAACATGAAAAAACACATTAAAAATGGAAACTATATTTTGTCTTTAATGTGTATTTAGTTCCTCTTTGGTTGAGATAAGGAAATCAATATTAATTTTTAAACTCCAGCCGTTTCAAGATTCTTTTTCCTTGCTAAAATGTGATTACATGATAAAAAGGATCTCAAATTTGTCACAATTATATACAAAATTTATTTACATCGTCTACTATAAAGCTCGGCTCGAATAGAATTTGTTGGACTTGGTTAATAAATTTCGTATGTAATTATGGCCCATTAGGCCAATATAAATATATTGCTAGATTTACATCCCACTTTTTCAGAAAAGTGGGGCGCAGAAGGGCAAATTTTAATCTTTATATTTTATTCTTCCAGACATAAATGATCACAATTGCTCCAGTCTCCTGGGAAGGACTGTTTCTCACAACTGATTATAAATTTATTTTTATTTACAATACCAGGAATAATTTTATAAACTGTATATTTCAAACAAGAGCATCACTTGGGCGTGGCAAAATCGCCCTTTAGAAATTTTGAATTGTACTACTGCAAAATAAAATAATACTTTGAGCTTACAAAAAATATCTGATATACCCCTAATTTCAATGCCAAAATGCGGTCAAATTCTAAGTTGAAAAATGGTCATAACTCATGTAAAATTAATTGGACAGAACCTATATTCGAACTTGGCCTGTAGTTTTAGCTGGGAAACACACATCCCAGCTTTGGTTCAGATAAACAATACAAACTGGAGTTATCGGAAGGAAACCAAAATGTTAGGATATCGGTAAAATTCTAAGTAAAAAAAGGGTGGTAACTCATGTAAAAATAATCAGACGGAACCCATAATCGAACTTGGCCTGTATCTTTAGCGGGGAAATACACATACCAACTTTGGTTCAGATCAAATAATCCAAACTGGAGTTATCGATCGGAAACCAAACATGTTAACGGACGGACAGATGGACAGATCAACGGACAGGACAGCTAGACAGATACACGGACGGACTGATTACATAATTCGACCTTTTTTCAAAAGGGCATATAAAAAGTCTTACATGTCTTGAGACTCGTGCAGTAATTACCGTTTGAAGTGACACAAATCACAAGAAGCCAGATTCATACAGTATATATTATTGATTTCTCTCGAAACTACAGCCTTCAGCGTACCATTAGAATGTCAATTGAAGAAAACCCTCATTTTATGTTCCGTGTAACTCATTCGCAATACAACTGGATTCCGCAAGTAACAAGCTGCGATGTATGTAAATTTTCTGGATTTTATTGAATAGAGAAAAATCTGAGTAATTTTTAGGGAAGCGAACTCGTACTAGGTTGAAACATTAATGGAGCTTGTCCACTGATAAAGCTGTGAATGGAGGGATGACACCATTAGAAAGCAGATCAATGTAAAATAAAAGGTCGCAGACCACATGTCCCCCGACTCGAGTGGTAAACTTCATGATTGGATTTGTTTGTAGGATACTATTTGCAACAATGTTATACAGTATATAGATGTTGCAAACCACCGCAAAATTTCTTGGACAAAACAACCCGATGAACAAATGCATGCAAACACGAAAAAAATGATATTTTTGTATTAGCTATATAGATGTTGCAAATCACCAACATGTTAGGAACAATATCCCAGAGTTTCAAATCTCTACATTTAAAACTGTAGGAGGAGTTGATTACACCATGAAGGTACCCAATCTCATCCAAAAGGCAAAAATGTTCAAAATTTTCTAAGTCGAAAACCCCCCAAAAATATGGAAAAAATGATATTTTTGATTAGCTATATAGATGTTGCAAATCACCAACATGTTAGGAACAATATCCCAGAGTTTCAAATCTCTACATTTAAAACTGTAGGAGGAGTTGATTACACCATGAAGGTACCCAATCTCATCCAAAAGGCAAAAATGTTCCAAATTTTCTAAGTCGAAAACCCCCCCAAAAATATGGAAAAAATAATATTTTTGATTAGCTTTATAGATGTTGCAAATCACCAACATGTTAGGAACAATATCCCAGAGTTTCAAATCTCTACGTTTAAAACTGTAGGAGGAGTTGATTACACCATGAAGGTACCCAATCTCGGACGCACGGACGCACGGACGTGACGGACGCACGGACGCACGGACGCACGGACGCACGGACGGACGGACGGACGAGGGTCATTTCTATAGTCCTCCGACGGAAACGTCGGGGGACAAATATCACCCGAGTGCTTTAGGGTGGCTTAGAGATGGCTTATGATGGCTTACCGGTAGATCCTGTTTTGAATTTCAATACTTAGTAACTATATGAAGCTACATGCTCATCTTCGAACTACATGTATAAACCATTTCTCTACCAAATGGATTCTCCACTTCAGTTATAAGAAAGTATACATTGGAATGGTCTATTATTCATTCGGAGGGCTGTTCATGTAATAAACGCAGACGGAAAACAGAAAAAAAACCCAGATAATACAAAATCAGAATGATTCATATTCATTGGCGGGTAATGTTCAGATAATAAGTTCTGCTTATTATCTGAACATTTCCTAAGGAAACTACTCGTCAATGAGTATTTAGTATAGAAAGTGTTAAATGGATTCAATGAGGAGCAGTTAATAGTACATGTAGCTCAGTTGGTTAGTGGGCCGAACTCTAATGGTACCCCTTAAACACAGTCAGAGGTTCAAATCGACATGGTATCAGTAGGACTTTGTGCCACCATCTGCATTCCATGTACAATGAGCATCACGAATCGACCATCGATACCATGATCAATGCTCTGAAAATTATTTCCGAAGCAAAAGAATCTCAGACACATCGAAAAATAAATTAATTTCTCTCATAGTGCCATGTCCATGGACCACACTGTGCAAGGCACACTGTCACAATGGCAAGATCCCATGTGCAACAAAGTGTGCATATTAAAGAACCCTACTGTGGTGATGAAGTCACAGGTAAATGGCAAAATTACCTCATAAAATTCTTGTCATTGGACTTACATCACAGGACCACAGTGGAAATAAGGCACTTGTATGCACTTAACTGTGCCAAATAAACTTACTCACTCACAGAAAATTGATAGCACTTACATGTAACTATATAGGGCTAGCATAAATTTTTCCTAACAAAATACATCTGTATTTGAACTAATAAGCATATGAGTTCTCTAGATATCAATATTAGCTATAATTTAACCCTTTCTTTACTGGATTCTCCCAATCAGTAATAAAAGTATATCTTGGAATCCGTCTATAATTCATTTGGAGGGGTGTCCATTGAAAATTAACAAACATGACATACGAAAAGATAATACAAGCAGCCCTCAGGATTAGGAAAATGTCCCACAGCAAATTTTATGCTGTAGCATTATAGATTCCACATGTTACTAGGACGTTTCCCACAGCATTGCTTATTGTCATGGCCAATTTTGAGGATGATTCAAGTACACAAGTATTACTATTAATTGGCATGAAGTTTTCAAAGGTTGTTTATTGAACTGATTATCTGAAGATTTCCTAAGGGAACTACTCATCATTGAGCATTTAGTATAGAAATGGTTAAAAAAAAAAAATTAAATATTTTTCTGTTCAAAAACATGTCACTTAATTTTGACTTATGAGTTACATGTACATTGTATCTCCCTTTGAATTTCAGCAGTACCAAAACTATATAACTTTCATTAATGATGTCCAGCTTACTTTTAATGAAAAATGGTGCCAGTAAATCTTTTGTATTCCCAACTGTTGGAAGAGAGATTTCTGTGATTGTGGAATAATTGGCCACCTTAACAGGTTGAGCTACCATCAATGACATTTTAATTCTGCCTCTGCTCCCGAATGAATGATTCCCCAATGAATAATTTTCATTTCAGATAAAAAAAGAAGATTTTTTTCTATCCCACTCTTCAAAACGACATTCAAGACTAACAGGCAAGATTATTGATATCCCATTAAGTCAAATCACAATCTCTTTCACCATTAAAAGTTGGTGCATTAAACAGATTGCTCCCTACAATAAAACTGCTGTTTTATGAGCATGTGATCAAATATGCCATGTCTCAAACTCGCTATGCACGAAGCCATTTCACAAATCACTTCCCTACAAAGAGAGAGTATAGTCCCAGAGCCCATAAGGTTTTATTGTCGTCACTCTGACCAAAAGACCTACTCTGCTCATTTTGTGGCAAATTATATGTAGTTTACGGAAACCAATTTCTTGCGAGTGGGAAACGCGGTGTTTGGGAGATATTTAACATATAATGATGCCTGGTGAGAGCGAAAAATGTTACTTAAGTGTTGGGGGAGGGTTAGTAATTTCGAATGTATGCAACATATGTAATGTCAGCTAACAAGTTATATATACCGTTTTGTCGGCAATAAGTCATTCTATCTAGTGAATAAACACAGAATTAGAATTTCCGCCACTGACCTCGAGTACGAGAGGTCAAAGGTCAAATATATTTTGAAACGCCATTGTTTTTTAAATGTCAAATTGGAAAGTCAGCTTAAGAAATTTTATAATCGTCTGTTGGAATCCGTTCTAGTATAATTTTGAACTTTACTGTATACCAGATTCGGATATGTGGAAAGAAAATTAACACAGCCGTAATTACAACCATTCAAGATGTCAGCCAAATTGTGTGCCGAAATAGCCAAAAACAGTAAAAATTCATAAGGTCTCTCTGATCGCCGTTATAGTAAAGATGATGTCACATGCGGTCATGTTGTCATGTTCGATACGTTATGGTAATATACAACCCTTACAAATTAGCCAAAAATCCGACACAAAAATCCAAGATGGCCGCCGAAATGTAAAAATTTGCTATTTTTCGGACATTTCACCACCTTTCGTTTGTCTCTGTTGGAAAATATTGGCTCCTTGACGCGATTTTATACATTTATCGTATAGAAGAATTGTTGGCGAACACATGGGGATAATAATATACATTCCTTGCTGGAAATTTTTGTCCGATATCACGTTTTCCCAAATGCCGGTATAATTCGGTCAAAGCCAAAACGACGCTAATAACGCAATGACTGTTTCGAATCATCAATGAATGTTATTGCTATCACAACAAAACCCACGCGTATATATGTGCAGGAAATACTCGAGCTAGGATTCCTCTTATACCTGAGTTGAGAAATATTCACCCAAATCCAAGATGGCTGCCAAAATGGCCACCAGAAATAGAAAAATTTCCGAAAATCTCTGATTTGAACATCAGTGACAGTTATTGTCACGACAACTCCACACATATTTTGAGTTGGGTACACTGAGTCGAAGTGTTTATATTGCATCCAAATAAAGGTCGCCCAAATCCAAAATGGCGCCCACAATGGTGGACATATTTAGAAAATCACCGAAAATCTCTCATATTCACATCATTGGGCATTATTGTCAAGACAACTCTACCCATGCTTACATCTGAGTTGGAAATACTGTGATGAAGTAATTACCTTACATCCCATGCAAGAAATAGTGTTCCAAATCTAAGATGGTGACCAAAATGGCGACCGATATTTGAAAACTCGCCAACATTCCTTTACTTTCTTTCGATGGGCGTTATTGTTTCGCGAATTCTACCCACCATTACATGCTGATATGGACAATTGATATGAAGTATTGATTTGAGTTTGGCTATTGGCGTTGGTACGCAATGTTAAGATGGCAGCTAAACTGGACCCAGAGATTGAAAAGAAATCATAATATCAATATGTATGGACGAAACTATACACAAACCACTTATTAGTTCAACTTAAAACGTATCAAAATGCATAAAAATGCTCGCATCCTTCTGGAAGTACGAAAACCAGCAATTAAAATCGCGATGTGACATTTCGAAATCCATTCGACAATTCGAGCCGATAATGGCCGTAACCGTAGGTGCGCCGAATAGCCATATTAGAACAGATTATGATTTGCCACGTTCTTAATGATCTGGACCAGTTTCCATTTCTTTGCCTGATCAATCTAGGTCGCTCACACCGGCAAAGTATTCAACACTTCCTGTGAGTAGGGTCCCTCTTATCATAACGTTTCAAGCAATTAATTTTCCGGTGTAAAGCTTAAGATTTTAAATATCTGCGAAATATGGGATTTGGTCATCATCTTGAACTAGAAAGGCGTATGGTCTATAAGTATACAAGCTTACATGTCATCTCCATGTACCGTATGTCTTTCTCATATCCCATGTGGATAACCACATGTACACCTGGCGAACTTCCCAGCTAACTAGTCATTTCTCAATAGATGGTTAAACTCACAAACTTAGCGAACGTATTGGCATACGTGGACAACTTCGGCAGTGTTTCAAAGGTAGCTAGCTGTCTCATTCCCTTGGACACATGCATATCTGCTACAGAGAAGACCATAATGTACCGACTACCCACACTTCTTGATCATGATCCTAAGCAACTTTGTAACGTCCCGCATTCGTCTCGTTAGCAGAGAAGAACAATACTCGCGGTGCTAGTTTGTAGACAAGCGCCATGACAGTGGGAATGAAATGGGCCACAGCATACACCCCCACATCAGGTGCAAGTTTCAGATATATAATGTCATGTGTTGGTGCTTTTGGTGTGGTAATATTGGTGTTTCCACATCCGTTTCAAGGACGTTCTTAATCAACTCAAGACTACATCCCATTCTGGGTGGGGCTTACATAGTAGTAGCCAATGGTACAAGCCTGGTCTAATTGATTAAGAACGGCTTCCAGACGGATTGGAAGATACATTCTTAGCATATAAGGAAAGCAAAGCCACATGAGATCATGTCTAAATCTAAAACAACCTAAAGAAGAGGCAGTGCAGTTATGGTTCAATTTCATTTCCACTATCATGACATTTGCCCACAAACTAGCACCGTGTATATTGTTAGTATCTGCTTGGATATGTACGGTGAGACGATTGCTGGACGCCACCATGACTGTGTATTGTTATTATCTGCTTGGATCTGTACGGTGAGACGATTGCTGGAAGCCACAAGGACTGTTATTATTATCACGGTCAAGAAGTGAAAGTATATTATGCATTATGGTCTTCTACGCCTTAGCAGAAAGGCACCCAGTCAAATGTTAGGCTTTCAGAAATTCGAAGCCATATACAGAAGATATCCGGCTACGTCAGTATGTGAATATGTGAATTGATGAACCATATATTGAGAAGTGGCTGGATGGGTAGATCACCATTTTGTTATCCCCATTAAGTTACAAAATCTGAAAAATACGCAGATAGAGACGTCCTTCTGAAAGCTATTGTAAGCATCGACCGCATAACTTTCTAGTTTATCACACAATATGACGATCAGACCCCATATGTAGTGTCTGAATTATACCATAAGCTATCACGAATGAAGCTCGTCAAGAATAAGGATAAGAATTCCCATCTTTCGAGACAAACGCGTGAGCTTGACACCGGCATATGTGTTGTTTGAAACATTTCGATTAGTGGGACCCTTCTGTCAAGAATTGTAGAAAACTGTGTTGGTGTCAACGAGATAGATTAATGTGACGAAGAAACGAATGCTGGCCCATATAATGCTGAAATGGCAAATCAGAATAAGCTCAGGTACTGTTGTTTTGATTCTTGGAAGTCATAATATGACTATTCGGTGCACCCATATACGATTACGGCCAGTATGGGCGCTTAGTGGAGAATGGATTTCGAAATGCCACATCACGATTATTGTGGGTTTTTTGTCCTTCCAGAAGGCGACGACCTATGTTGGAACTAATAGTTGGCTTATGTACCGTTTCGTGCAATCCATACATATTGATATTATGACGAAAAGTTGAAATTAGTGTGTGATAATTTCGACTTCTTTTCAATTTCTGGCCACCAGTTTGGCAGCAATCTTGATTGTGAGAGTTGACCAAACTCAAATAGATACTTCATATCAATTTTCCATATGAATATTTAAGTGTGTGTAGAATTCTCACAACAATGACGCACATATTATGAAAGTAGAGGAATGTAAGCTTGTTTTCAAATCTCGGACGCCATTACGGCCGCCATCTTCGATTTGGAAAAAAAGTCCCTCATCAAATCCAAGATAATTTCTTTATCACAGTATTTCCAACTCGGCTGTAAGCATGGGTAGAGTTGTCTCGTCAATAATGCCCAATGATGTGAATATGAGAGATTTTCTGTGATTTTCTAAATATGTCCATCATTGTGGGCGCCATTTTGAATTTGGGCAACTTTTATTTGGATGAAATATAGGCACAGTTCTTTGACTCAGTGTACCCAACTCACAATCGTAAGCCGGTGTTGAGTTGTCGTGACAATAACTGTCACTGATGTTAAAATCAGCGATATTCGGCAATATTTCTATTTCTGGTGGCCATTTTAGCCGCCATCTTGGATTTGGGTGAATATTTCTCAACTCAGGTATAAGAGGAATCCTAGCTCGAGTATCTCCTGCACATATATACGCGTGGGTTTTGTTGTGATAGCAATAACATTCATTGATTCGAAACAGTCATTTCGTTATTAGCGTCGTTTTGGCTTTGACCGGAATATACCGGCATTTGAGAAAACGTGATATCGGACAAACATTTCCAGCAAGGAATGTATATTATTTTCCCCATGTGTTCGCCAATGATTCTTCTATACGATAAATGTATAAAATCGCGTCAAGGAAACAACATTTTCCAACAGAGACAAACGAAAGGTGCTGAAATGTCCAAAAAATAGCAATTTTTCACATTTCGGCGGCCATCTTGGCCGCCATATTGGATTTTTGTGTCGGATTTTTAGCTAATTTGTAAGGGTTGTATATTACCATAACGTATCGAACGGACAACATGACCGCATGTGACATCATCTTTACTATAACGGCGATCAAAGAGACCTTATTAATTTTTACTGTTTTTGGCTATTTCGGCACACATTTTGGCTGACATCTTGAATGGTTGCAATTACGGCTGTGTTAATTTTCTTTCCACATATCCGAATCTGGTATACAGTAAAGTTCAAAATTATACCTGAACAGATTATTATAAAATTTCTTAAGCTAACTTTCCAATTTGACATTTAAAAGAAAATGGCGTTTCAAAATATATTTGACCTTTGACCTCTCGTACTCGAGGTCGGTGGCTGAAATTCTAATTCTGTGTTTATTCACTAGATAGAAGGACTTATTGCCGACAAAATGGTATATATAACGTGTTAGCTGACATCACATATGATGCATACATTCGAAATTACTAACTCTCCCCCAACACTTAAGTAACATGTTTCGCTCTCACCAGGCATCATTCTATGTTAAATATCTCCCAAACGCCGCGTTTCCCACTCGAAAGAAATTGGTTTCCGTAAACTACATATAATTTTCCACAAAATGAGCAGAGTGGGTCTTTTGGTCAGAGTGACGACAATAAAACCTTATGGGCTCTCGGACTAGTAGACTCATATATATGCAGATACATACATGTACACATACTGGTACTGGTACATGTGTACACATGTATATGTACTTCACCAGTGTTAAAGTACCAATATCTAAATTGAAAGTTAGTGAATTACATACCAATTAACACAATATTTACATAGCCCGCATGTTACACTACAAAATCCTGTTCAGTGATTGGTCAACTTCAAATTGGGTCATACATTTCATATCCCAATAAAACACACCATAACACAACTGATGTCACATCTTGTTTACCTACAGGTACCGGTAGAGGACTAAAAGCAGTAGATTAACTGGGGGTGTTCTTATAAGAGGGCATCCATAAATTAATTGATATATATTTTGCAGGTAGAATATTGGGCGAAATTATAGTGTAGCAGTCCACAAAATTGGCCACGGCAATAAGCAATGTCGGGGGAAATGCTGTGGCAACAGTAGAATAGGGATCTGCGAATTGGGGATTTTGCATCGAATCGAATCTCGATATCAGATCTCCTTCCTAGGGTCCTGCGAATATTCGATATTCGATTCGAAAGTCAAATTCGATTCGAATTCGAGTCGAAATTTCCAACTCGAAATCTTGAATATATATGGATGAAATTATTAGCTGCTCACGAACACGTACACATGTCGATCTTAGCTGTTTCTGTGCCATTTAATTACCTAAAATTATGAATACATGTATGTGCGCTTTATAATTCTTATTGTAAATCACGAATATACACATGCTATTAAATATATTTATGGCCAGTAATTAGCCACCAGATTAGGACCACTAAATACGTCTGAATTCTAGCTTTGAACATGGTTGCCAAAAGCTCTGAAATCGCCGTTGGACCGACGACGCACGTAAATTATAATAACTATGAGACTGAGCAACTGCTAGCGTTATCCGCCGACTGTCTATCTCAGGTTCCGCGTTATTTGTATGTGAAATCGTTGATGATGTAAACTTCACGTGTTTCAGGGGTCGAAAAGTGCATGTTGGTGGAGTTTTCTTTTGAAGTTGACTGTCAGTTTCGGAGCGTTCCTTTGGCACTTAACAATAAGTCGTCCGTTATTCATGTTTATTTTAAACATGATAAGCTTCTCAGGCAGTGCAAGAACTTACACGCGTGACGAATACAACATGGTGTATAAATCGCAAGCATCTGGGACAACGACCCATCTATGGAATCATCAGTTCCAGAAGCACCCAGTACTACATAAACAGGCTACCCTGCGACTTGTTGCATCTTCAAGTTTACAACGGGTGTTTCCGAATGCCCATTTGCAATTTTGCATGTACATGCAAACTGTACAAACTTTGCGTTATTTTAGTTCTGATAGGCCGGTTATATATTAATCGTCGTGACGTCCAAATGACGTTTTGATCTGTTTTTTTTTTCTTCTCGACAATAATCAATTGAAGTTAATAGTATCGCAATCGACGGTTGATCGCCACATAAGTTATGATGGAACTTCATGGAAGTTCATAGAACATTTCAAACATCATCTAATCGTTGGCAAAACATGCCTAATTGAGAATGCAACACACATGTATAATTCGATTCGATAATCGATTCGATATTCGATTCAAATTCTTCAATTCGATTCGATATTCGATTCGATCAAAAACTCCAATTCGCAGGACCCTACTCCTTCCTGATATCGACATCGTATCGAATCTCGAATCGAATCAGCTAGTGATTGTCATTGTTTACCAGTGTTTATTTCGGTGTCTCGTGACAAAAAAAGCTGCAAAATGCACTAGATAAGTATACTATAGTATATCAACAATATTAATCTCCGCTGGAATTTTTTTTTTTTAGGAAAATCATGACATAGGTAAGTCACTCTCAGTCTCACAGAGGGTTTGGGATACATTTCATTGAATTTCTATCTAGCTGTGTCATGGCGAACATGACACAAGAAGTGACTGTAAGACACTTATTAAAAGCCAGTCCAATCAACCTATCACAAACCCCATGGCCTAGAAGTCACTTGTCTACATTATTTATTAAAGATAATCTAGATTTGATAAACTTGGACATGGGTACACCGGTCAGCAGTGTTCGCGCTGTCAGTGGCCAAATTAGCCAATGGCCAAACTTTTTAGAATTTGGCTAATAAAAATTTCATTTGGCTTAACTTTTGGCCAATTTTTTTTACCCCAAATGGGGATGGAAAGCTTATTAAAAAGCACGGAATAGATCGAGTACAGTCCAGACAAAGTTAGGCGACGAATGTATTTCGTACTTCGGAAATATCGTAGCGTAACAGTCCAAAAATAAGCGGATTTTTGTTTATATGCGGTCGATGACTATGTAAACATGTACATGTATGCTTTGAAGAGAGTTGTTATCAGTGAGCACAATGAATAGGTGAATACCTAGTGATGACGGTGTTGTTTTATGGAGTGTTTTTGTAATGTCCAATATATTGGCAGCATCGGAATAGCATCCATCATTCACATTCACATAATCAAACTTCACAGGCAGCAACAGGTAAGCTCTAACATTTAACCAGCCCAATCGTCAAAACGCTTTAATAATCTGTACATTGGTTATGTAATATTTTGTTGATTAGGCAGTCTCTAAGATAAAATACCTAAATGCATTGTTCCTTAATTTGGTGTACAGGCGAGCAGTTCTTAACTCAATGATTACGTAATGTGTCATATTAAACTGCATCCCATCTAATAACGACCTGGCTTCACATAATAAAAGGATTGAATACAATTGATATTCAACAGTTCTCACCTTACTACAATAAGCAATAGTTAGCGACTGTCATGGTGTCAGCAACATATAGTTATTACAAGGTTTAGCGAATTTATGTGATTATAATTATATAGAATGTTAGTTTCATGATTGCGAATTTCGTTTCAGGTAACTACTTCCATAGTGCATCTGAATAGATGATAAAGGAGAGTAAAAACATGAAGGAAAACAAGTAATAACCATAGCCAAAGCAGAACAGTCCATCGTCTCTGCGATAACAAATTTCTGGCTGATTTTCACTGGGCTTTTTGCATGTGGTCGGTTGTGAAATCCCACCGTATTTTGTATTAATGCTTCACATGAATTGATCTGTCTGTGCGATATATAACGCATACCTATATAGATGTTAGTATAATATTGTTTTTAAAGTTGTTTTTGTGTTGTTTTAGATATGTTTTTATTCTGAGTAACAAATAAATTTTAAAACAAATGATTTAGTCATTAATTGTGAAGCGCCAAGTAAATGAGGATTTAATTTGGCCAAAGTTTTTTTCAATTGGCAAATAAAATTTTCATTTGGCTAAACTTTTGGCCACAAGATTTTTAGGTCCAGCGTGAACACTGCCGGTCAGCTATATGATTGATGTAGTTGTAATGAACCGATTGTTCTAAGGTTTCTGTTTATTCCAATCAATGTTTTGTCGCACATAACGGCGGCTGAATTTTATTCATATACATGTAATCTGAATTGGATATCTGAAGTTTTAAACATTAGGTAATCAATTGAGTTCTGCATCTAGGGATCACGCACCGTGTACAAAATTTATATAGTGTCGATACAGATAACAAATGTATGCGGTGATTGATCACCGTCACGGGTTGCGACCGAAGCATTTATTTTGCATAATGCACGTCTATTCTGCACGGCATGCATTTAAAATTACCTACGTTGGCAACCTTGTGCTTCAATTTTTGTGACTTCAAGTAATTTGGCATGTGTCATCTAGACGCAAAAAACGAGACTACACCAAAGTAACCCCGATTCGAAAATATCTGATTCCGTGGACCGATTCGGTGTCAATTTCGAATCGGGTGCCCGATTTCGACATCAAATCGAATCTCGAATATTTGCAGGTCCCTACAGTAGAATATAACATGCCACAGCATTGAATTTGCCGTGGGACATTTTTCCTAATATCGAGTGCTGGTATAATATCAACAAGACAGTCAATGACAGTGGGGTCGTTCACCAGACTGCAAAGACTGATAAGACTGGGAGTCTGGAGACCACAACAGACAGAACTTTTCATAATCACTTTAAAATAAGTAGATCTAAACAGGATTTGTACATGTATGTAGATCGGTGAATATCCACCTTGAAATTACCAACTGTAAACTACTGATCACCCCCCCTCCTCCAGCTCAACAAGTCCCCTTCCGACCGGGCTCCAGACTCCCAAGTCTTAGGTTGGAATTTCACAACCGACATCTCAAACTTTATCAATTGTTGGAAATTTCCAATCTCACAAGCGCCTTTTTACAAAACCATTTTGACATGTTTGAAACCCAATTATCCATGGACCCAAAAAACCATACATGTATGTCAGATCAATCAGTCAGGTAGTTCCAAGGTAGATGTTTTAATGAATTTGGTATTTCAATTATTTTATTAGACACAAAAGTGTTAACTCCCCATAGCCCCGTCATTTCTTAACAGGTTGACCTCATGTTAACAAATCTGAATCTCAGTCACTAAAGGATCCTCCATACTATATGTAAGCTAAATAGTCCAACCTCTCTTGAGAAGACATTTTAAGAATTACTATAGAGACATTCAGTTATGTCCCTGTTCCCAACTACTGACCCCATCTGAATTTAAATTTGAATCCCATTGAATCCCAGACACCAAAGAACCCTTCATACTAAATATCAGTAAAATAGACCTGATGGTCCTTGTGACGGAAGCATATTAAGAGGGAAACTGTCCTTCACTTGGCCCCTATTTGACCAGGTGACCCCATTTTAAAAAATCTGAATTTCAGTCAAACAAGAACATTCCATGCTAAATAAGCCAACTAGTTCTTGGCTCTTGCAAACATATTTTAAGAATTACTATGTGGTGAAATAGTTACATGTATGTCTCTGGCTCTGCCCTTATTCGACATTGTGATCCCATTTTCACAAATCTGTCACCCAAGGTAATTTCATACCAAATATAAGCAAAATAGGCCATTTTATTCTTGCATAGAAGACATATCATGAATTACTATGTAGAGAAAGAGTAATGTAACTGGCCTTGCACCTACTTGACCCGGTGACCCTGATTGAACAAATCTGAATCACAATCACAAAAGGAACCTCAATATTAAATATGAGCTAAATAGAGCTGGTGGTACTTTCAAAGAACACTTTTCAAGTTTGCCAAATATGTTCTAGTGAATTGGTGGATGTGGGAGTGTTAAATGTCCTGTTGAAAGATTTGAACAATACATATGATAGATTGTTGTTGTAATTGGGAATTAATGACCTCTAGCAGATCTTCGTCTCAGGTGAGCTAAAAACTGCAGGCATATTTCAAAAACATTTAGCTGAGTTTATAGAAATAAATATTGAAAAAGCTATATAAGCTATATTGAGACTTTAGTCAATTCCTATGGTACTTTCTGTCTTGATATTCTTAATTCTTAAAACCCAGCTCCTTTGTTCTACATGTACCTCAATCCTCTATCTTCCGAATGGGCACTTTATACCATGCTTTATACCACAAGTCGACATTTGTAATCTAGAATGATCATGTCTTCCAATATATGCATATTGAGCTCCCATGGAGACTTTTTAATAACAGAAAAATAATTTGCTTCTACAGTACACCCGCGCACAAAAACAAACAGTTGAATAGTGCTTATGAACCTATGTAATTCAATCTTTGTCAGTAGAGGCATGCTGCTCATTTGCATACCAGGGGGTATCTATCACATTGAAACATAATATGCCAGTAATAGAGTTATCATTCTTCTTCCAAAACAAACGATATGGAAGCATTGTTCCAGTAAAAAAAAATATGCATAAATGCCCCAAATACAGTTGGTCAAATATAGTTTGCAAATGTCCAGATGCTCGTCCATTACAGGCCTGAGAATATGGTGCCTGTCATTTGCAGAATGAGGTCAACAGAGGGTGAATTTAGTGACACTATCCCACACAGCAGGCTATATCACTAAATTCACCTACTGGGGACCTCATTCTGCATGGCCTCATCTGCTATGGGAGACAGACTCAGATCGAAGTTCCTAAATGGGGATTATTGTGATGTACACCCATTGGGAATTTCAATTAAACAATGTGTCTTCTGCCAATTTGGGGATATGGAGAAACTAAACTAAATATGAAATATTTAATAAATAATAAACAAAAATTTCAAGAAGATGAGGCCAATTAAAAAAGAATGAGGTCCCCAGTGGGTGAATTTAGTGATGCTATGCAGATTGCGGGATAGCATGACTAAATTCACCCTCTGAGGACCTCATTATGCTAATGACAGGCACCTTATTCTCAGGCATGGTCCATTAACCCTGACTAAATGTCCAGTCATCCAGAGTCATCAGAGCAGTCAACATTCATTAACCATGACTTCAGCCAGTTTTATTGGTGGAGAGAGGACCACATACAGAAATGCCCTAAATAATCGACTCAACCACAGCAGAATTATGGGTAATTTTTCAGGATTTAGTCTGAAATATGGCTCGTTGCCATTCATTCATCGATGAATGGCAACAAGCCATATTTCCGACTAAATCCCAAAAAATTACCCATAATTATGCTGTGGTTAAGGAGTCGATTATTTAGGGCATTACTGTAGAAGGTGATTTTATTACGAAATCACTTCACTCAAACGATATACTGGTATGCTCTTTATCTGTGATCTTCTGAATTATTGGGCTGCAATGAGTTGGTTCATATGGTACCTTTAGGTTTAATCAATGTAGCTCAAAGCTCGTTAAGGTCATAGCAGATTCTTTTTCAAAAGCAAATTGAACAAATTGAATTCAATTCCCGGACCTTTCTCAATAGCAAAACAAGTCAATTGCCAAATAGATAAATCTAATATTTAACATTGGAAGGAGGCATGTTTTGAAGCTATCACTCCCTGTGATACAGAGATTGATATCGGTATCTGCAGAACAACTTGAGAAAATTGGATGTGAAATTGATGCAATATATGATTACTGCATCAGTGAGATCGTAATTTACAGTCTAATGGCTAAGTTATTACCAGTGCTGAAAACAGACTGATAAAATGCATAGGAAGCCTAATAAAACTCACTGATGCAATGAATGAGTGAGGTGTCCGTTAGTCATTGACTTAAATCATTAAGCTGTCATGAGATATCGCAAATTGTGCAATATGTGAAGATTGGTATGACAAGCGATGATGAATTACACAATATAGAAACAATAAGAGAATAGGATAGGGCTGTATTAAAGACACTGGGTAAATCACACTGTGTTTCGCTCAATACATACTATAACTTCTCTTGTGGATAAAACATCTTCATTTTCATAGAAGCAACAGCTCATTAGGAGCATGGCAATGGGGTGGGGTCAACAGAAATTTCATGTCTGAAATCCACTCAGCCCTCGAAATTAGTTACATGTACAACAAAAGACAATGCTGTAGAAATAGCCGTAGATGCAATTATAGAATTTAATGAATTCAATAGCATTGAAATAGAAGAAAAATGCCAAATTCAAGGGCTGATCAACTCAATGAATGAATGTTGATTTTGTTGCATTCCATGGATTATGGATGCAAGTTCGGGTGATACTTTGTGCAGGATGCGTGAGTATTGTAAACACACATAATATATTTCAGACCAACTTTTATCCCAGAAGAGAAATCGCCTACACTCAATTCCCTTCAAACTTTTATCCAAGTCTGGATAAACTACTTACCGACATATAAAATAATGGGTCTGATGACCTTTCATAAAGTTTTCAATTCCCAACCTTGGGATTCCATGTCAGTAGCGCCAATCAGAACTCAATATTGGTAGCACCAAGATAAAGGAGTCCAATCGAAACGATTAACATACTAGTAGCGCAATGTTACATAATTCAGGGGAATACCGCAAGCCTTCCGAGAAATGAAGTTGGCAGAGATAGGATAGACTCAGTATCCATATGAATCTGAGTGTATGTTTACAAAAATGCTTTTAACCATAGGTAGGCCTACTCCATGGAATACAACAAAATCAACATCTATTCCTTATATTTACACTCAAATCGTAGAATAATGAGTAATAGCCCTCAATTTCAACATGACAATATTCTCTGTTCCAGTTGCAAGTTGCTTCCATAAGAGAAAACAATTGCGGTCTGCAAATGATGTCACATGCAGGGATCAGCCTAGACATTTTTAAATTGAGAGAAGTGATTTCTCCATGAAAGAAGTCATAATTCTGAAGTTCAGTTTACAACCCCAAAATCACATTTCTATGATCCAATAACATGTATGCAATAAAAAAGCCCCCATTTACAAAACCATTACAATGAATAATTACACCATCACAATCAGGAAATACATTTTAAATATGCTGTTTGGACAAAAGCATACTGATATATGAGAGAGAAATCACTTCTACACAGTCTATGAAAGATATAGGGAGAAATGGTGCAATTTATGGAGAAGATGTCTGCCAAGTCGCATTCTTGGCTGGTCTTTGGTCACATGCTTCAAGTTCCATGTGCAGTGGTAGATAAGATAAGATAAATTTTATCTTTAAAAGTCGGAGGTAATAAAATGATACAAATACAAGCTCTGTTCAAAGAGCTTTTGACACAGCTTTTTCAGTGTGAAAATATTTAGTTGTGACTGCAGAGTCCTATCACAGCTGGTGCAGTTTCCTTGGGCAAGACACAACAAATGTCACCCCTTACTTTTAGGTTAACCCTTTCATGACTGGAGATGCCTGAAATTTTACGAAAACCCTGTGCCAATGCATTCTCTTATATATGCGAGTCTCCCAAAGGGAGCCTTGCCTATATAAGAGAATACAATAGCCTAACAATATTTACCTTGACCTTGTAAAGCCAGTGCATTCTCATATATGCGAGGCTCCCTATATGGGAGACTCGCACATTTTACTGGAATTCATATGGCACATGATCTTTAATGCTGCACCAGCGCAGCTCCCATCATGAAAGGGTTAAACTAGAACCACTTGTAAATAAAAAGTTACAAGTTCCCATAAAGGTTCAGACCCGCTATACATCAACCTACTGATATATCATACAGTACCGAAACAACACTAAATAGTTACCTAAAAGTGCCTGAAACAACCTGCTCTTGAATATTTTGATAACTCTTTCTATAGCGTTCTTCAGTGGCTTGTCCTGAGCTTTTATGAGCCTTTGGTGGTAATCCTCCAAGAGCTCCAAGGCCCTGTGTGCATCTGCAAAAAAAAATGGCAGCGTGGTAAGTACATGTACAGATTTACTGAGTATCAGTCCAAATTTGAATAAAAAAGAATAAAAACAATGTTAGGTCATGCAATTAAACTCACATATTCAAAAAGAGTCAAATCAGCACTGTGGATAGTACATGTCGGTATACCTTTATTGGACAGTGACTACCACATAGATTGGAATTAATGTACAGCTACATGTACATGTATACTTAAAGTACATGTACAGGTAAACCTTTATAGTACAGTGACGATCACATAGATTTGAATTAATGTACAGCTATACTTACAGTACATGTACAGGTATACATTTATAGGACAGTGGTGATCACATAGATTGGAATTAATGTACAGCTATACTTAAAGTACATGTACGGTATACCTTTATATGACAGTGACAATCACATACTAGTAGATTGGAATTAATGTACAGGTACATGTATACTTAAAGTACAGAGTACATGTATGTAATTGACCATCTCCAATGTGGTCTCACCCCGGTAATACTGTGGTAACCCCCAACACTACGGTAAGGTTATCGCTTATTATCGCTTACGACAATGTATGTGGTCACGGTTCGCGATACCTCTTTATGGACAATATACTAAGCAGACTTGGAGTTATTTATCGCTTGCGTACCTATTTTTCCATGTGCCGAAGACTAAGTCAAGTCCTGTTCCATGTGTGAGGAAGATAATACATGTACAAATGTACATTGGTTCATAGTATTCCAACAATAGGACATGGGAAAGCTCGATAGAAAATTTGTATATAGGGGGTTAAATGTAGCCATGAACTTTATGCAACTTTGAAGATGTCGACATTGTTTCGGCTGGCAATTTATCAACTCCACCCATCGCCTGGTGTCGCTGCATTGATTGTCATTACACAAGCAGGCATGAAAATACAATTTAATGATTCATCTTATACATGTACTAGTACATGCATGTTTGGAACTTTTAATGAGATCCTTGTGGCCTTATTATTTTTCAACTTTTGGTGTGATGACCGCCAATAGACACGGTATCATAACCCCAAGGTACAGTAGCTCCACTGCAGTGACCATCTCGATACTGTGGTGGATACCATATACTGTTGGTAATACTGAGGTCATTACCGGGGTATCACCCCATTATTCAGGTCAATAATTTTTAGGATAGCGGAATAATGCTGTGGTATAGTAAGCTTTTGAACCAAAGTAACAGTGTTTGGATGTAATAACACATGTACATATACATGTACAGACTACTTGTAGCTTAACAACTTCCTTTTTTGAAGAATGGGAACCATTTGAACAAATCTGAACCCAAAGTCACCCAAGGAATACTGTATCGACACGAAATATTAGCTTTATTCTGTCCAGATGTTTTTATTCTTACCATCGTTTTAATACTAAAACAAGTGCATGTAGTTCCCTTTGGAAACGTTCAGATAATAGGTCATTTGTTGAACTTATGTTTTTTTTTTTTTTAATTTGAAAAAAAATTCCAGGTGGGCCTAATTTTGACAATCGGAAACAGAGATGTTTTTTTTTTTTGCCTTATTTTCTGAACATTTCTCACCAATGAATATGAATCATACTGCACTTGCTTTATTTTTTAGTTTGGCTGCCGTCTGCTAATTTTTTCTGGACAACCCTCCAAAAGATTCCAATTTATACTTTTATAACTGAATGGAAAAATCCATTTAGTACAGAAAGGGTTAAAGATAGAGGTTCAGCAAAACAATGGAGGTTTGGATCCATTGGATGAGAATTGATCCTGATGGGCATTAAAGATTTTGCTAAAGTAGAGCTAAAACTGGCAAAGACAAACACAAACTACAGTAAATTGATGCAACAAATATAAGTAATGCACATGCTTTTTATTTTCTCATGATAGGAGCTGTCATTGAATCAATAAATGCATGACAATCTCTAAAATCTCTAAAAAAAAAAAATATCACACACTGTACACAATTGACACATTGTTGACCAATTGCATCATTAATTTCTGAACCAAGTGTGTACTTTGACATCTGATAACAGATATCTTTTTCGAGATACCCAGTTACCTTGAATTTACTGGTACCTGGAAAGCAATAAATTTCATATGAACATAAGGAGGATATAATCTACCATATACGGGTACATGTACCAGTTACTGGTCAGTTTACCAGTCATGAGGGCGATGCAGGGATCTATAATTGATTTCTTTCATCCACATGATAGATTCACCCAATCAGAGAGATCATACTGCAAAAGGCAACTTTATACAGGGACCAGCTAAGAGGTTTCAAATTAGGAGAATTCACTTCTCCCTGTTTGGTTATTAGGGAGAAGTTGACTTATTAGGGAGAAGTAGCAATAACTGAAATTTAATTTACACCTCAACATCACCCTTCTATGATCCAATAAGTATTATACAACACAAGGGCCCATTTATATTATGTAGGGACATATGCAATTATGCATACTGTTATATGAGAGAGGTCACTTCTCCCTGGGACAAAAATAGGGAGAAGTGTCATATTTTAGGGAGAAGATGTCTCCCAAGTTTCCCTCCAGGCTGGTCCCAGACTTTATACGATAGTTCAGTTAACACATACATAAATAAGTGGATGGAAAACAAGGTTTAATGTACTCCCCACACCAACATACATGTACAGGGTATATGCATACATGTATTTCAAAACCGGAAGAGTGAATAAAAGAACCATAGGCATCTACATGAACATCAAAAGTATGTTTAAATATTGAAAGGGTAATTGAAATTTACAAAATATGTCTTCTGCAACATTAATTACCAATACTATACTGCCATTACTGGTATACAGTAATGCTCTAATTAATCGACTCCTTAACCACAGAAGAATTATGGGTAACTTTTCAGGATTTAGTCGGAAATATGGCTTGTTGTTCTCTCTGAGAGCTTTCCGATGAATGGCAACAAGCCATATTTCCGACTAAATCCTGAAAAGTTACCCATAATTCTGCTGTGGTTAAAGAGTCGATTACTTAAGGCATTACTGTACCTGTAGAATGTATTTACTGCATAGTATATTGATTTTACCAGTATATGAAGTGACCAATATCATATTTAAGGGTCACTGATTGCATGCAAATTTTACATTTTAATAAACATCAGAAATTAAGGTCAATGGTCTGTGATGCAAACACAAAGTTCTGCAAATAACTGTAGTTGATGCATTAATATAATGTAGACACCGAAGACATTAGCTAAATGCCATACAGTAGAACTGCCCATGTACAGACATAAGTAAGTACCATATACAGTACAGTGTGCCGTGTATGGCAAAATTGTGCCATAAGTTATTGGGGATAGATAATCAAACGACAGCTTTTATGGCTAAGTGTTTTACAAGGCACAAATGAATCAATGGCCGCTAATGAGAAAATTAAGATTCTGTGTAATTATGGATTGGTCTGCGGTATCAGATATCAATAAAATGATCTGACAGAATAACTAAACTTCAAACAATTTAGCCGTGCATAAAATACCAATTCCTTTCAAAGATAAACTTATCCGATACAGAGATCTTTTTCCAGGCACAGGGATTCAATGCAAATCAAATGCTTCTCAACAGACTACGATGCCACTAAATTGACTGAAAGCCATGTATACATGTAGCTGTTACTGGCAGTGAATGTCCCAACGGAGAATCCTAAATGAGAGATTGTGGTCCAGTTTGATTAATTGGTTCTGAAAGGTTATATGTCTCTCTGTGGTGGTTTGGAGTCACAAATTCAGCCTAACATTTTAGATTTACATCTAATCATTACCAATTTCTATTTTTATAATGACGGGGCTTTCCCAAGACAACGTAATAAAGTGTTTCCAAATATGGAGTGTATGCTTGGTATAGTAAATGTTTGTGAGAACCGTAGTACTGAACTGCCTAAGTAAATGACTCATCAAAAGGGGCTGGCTCCCCACTAATGTAAAAAGCATTTTGTTTAGACTTTAAACGCAGTTTATAAACACGGTTTAAGTATAAACTACAGCAAGAAAACCAGAGGTTAAAACATACTGGTATGTAATCATCAACTGGTATGAAACGGCAACTTCCAGTACAATTGTGGTGCCAGAAAATTTATATACATGTACTCTTGGGTGCCAAATAAACGTGTTGGCACGCTTATTAATTTTGGAAGAATATGCTGGCCATCACTATTATTTGGTCATGATATATATAGTGAAAATGCCAGCACTATTAATAATTTTAGGGGTAAATGTAAGCCAGCACTTTTATTCAGCCATCACGTTTATTTGGCACCTGAGAGTATGTCATAGAAATAGCAGTTAGCTACAGTTTATCGGTAGTCAAGGAATATAACCAGAGTTTTTTTACCGCATAAAATTTAATCACGGTGCCATTAACTGTGGTGCATTTATGGTACATGTATGACTGCAGTTATAAACACATACGTGTATGGTATAATGCAGGGTTTCCGCTACTACAGCAGGCCGGCCGTCAAGCGACCTCATTCCCCTCCCCAATAATGACCCGGCGAGCTCAATCCCCTTTTCCCGGGAATGGGGCCACCGACACTGGATGATTAACAGGTGCACTTGATGCCTAAATGATAGATAATCAGTTGCACGGGCCACCCATGGACAGTTGTCTACACAGTCGTCTATCATAATGCTTTGTCGGCATAAGTCAAAGACAAACCAATCGTCACATCAAAGGAACCATTGCCGACAAAGAAAAGTGCCCATGCAAGCACTCGGTGTCCGTGATGTCACGGCTCATGTTATATTGAAGTTTTAGTTGAATACTTTCAAAATCTGCGAGCAGTCCGTTTAAACAAAATAAATTATGAGTCACAAAGACGGATTAAACAAAATAAAACTGCGACTGAATGATGCCCAGGGATCCGCAAAAATAACTTCCTTTTATACCACTGGGAGACCTGGAAACTTGCTGACCGCCGATGCGCCAAACTCTACGAACGTAGTTTCTGATGTAATAGATGATCGGCAAGGTATTGCTTCGACGTCGACTGGAGCGAACATAGTTTCTGATATGGTAGATGATCGTCAAGGTATTGACTCAACATCCACTCAGTGGTTCGTCTGTCTCTTCAAAAATGGATGGAGATATTCCCGTGGGCAACTTACAGTATCGAGAAAGGGGGTTGGATATGCTCACTAATGCTCCCGATGGCGCCGTTTTCTGCCCCGCATGCAACAAAGCGGCCTGTCCTGGGTGGACACAGGGGTTCGGCAGCGTAGCGAGGGGACTGTACTCTTGATCACCAACTATATGCTTCCGAATATCGCTATGAAAAACAGGCGGTACGAAATCCGGTTCGCATTCTGATACCCTTGACCTTTGATACGGTTTGCCGCTGAACAGCGATGATGGAAATACTAAATTAATAACATGCGCTGTTTCAATTTTCTTTATGCATGTAGCTTCAATGTTCCTACTTCATATCTTAGGTGCAAGGAAATAGCTACTTTTCACTGACAAACATAAAAAAATTCTCTCGCTTTAAGTGTCCCCCCCCACCATGTACGGCCTCATGTATTTACCCCTAGCGGAAACCCTGTATAATGGTAATAACCCCAGTTACAAGATCAATTACTTTCAGTGCTCAGTAAAGTATTTAGTAGTAGATATAAAACAAGTGGATGCAAATAAATAAATAGTAATAAATAACATTGGCTGATAAAATCTCAGTGATAATGTCTCCTAGATTGTGATGAGCATATTAATGAATTATCAAAATATATTGCCTGTATTCTGCATTAAAAAATTTGTTGTGTTTCGTTTTCCATGGGAAAAATGTCAACATATTATTGACCTCCAATCTTGCAATTTAAATATAACCAATAATGAAGCTGTGTTCGTAATTGTCATCATCTGTATTAAGAGATTGGGTTCCGCTTACAATGATATGTTACAACACTACCAATGAAATACATGTCATGTAGCGCCAGTCAGAAACATGACCAATGGAATGAAGGCCCTCAATACAGAATATATTGCCATCGTCAGTAAGAGTTATCGAGACCCGAACACCTCATTACTGATTACTCAAAATTTATTCTATAAACTACAAAATAAAACATAAATTGCAATAGATAAACATGCTATAGTAAGAAATAAATATATGTATAGAGAAACCAGGAAACACGAAACGATACATTTAATGGTGATTTGCAGTTTTTGAAAATGTTGGCGACGGTAGATTTCAACTCTGAGTTATCGTTTTCCCGACGGCTCATTAATTGTGATAAGTTGATTTAATAAAACTGTGATGGTAACAATAAACCACCTTCCTGTACTTTTAGTGAATTAGTGTTTAGTTTCCAGCACAATAACTGATGTAAAAACAATGTGTCACTGCTCTAATTACATGTGAAGTCACCATTGTTCAATCAGTTGTGATAGAAGCAAACATGTAGCTATATCTGTATCTGCGTGTATCTGAAGGTGGTGCAGTGCAGTAACCAATTCTGGTTTAGGCGCATCTAATTAGATACCTGTTGTTTTAATCAGTTTCAAAGCTTTGCCGACACAAAAGACCGCTAATTAAATTGGTACGCTTATTCAATAGTACGAAAGTACATCACCTGTGTGCACGCGCATTCATCTGGTATCGCTTTCGGAATTTATTCAGAATAAGATTAAATATATATACGGCAGTATCTTTTTATTCTCAGGCATTATATTCGTTTTAATTTGTAAATAAATTTGATTAATGTACCAAGAACACTTCGTCCATTTGTAACTAACTGTTTTCACTGACGGTGATCCATTTTTCCCATGTTAATGCAGAATACAGGCAATATATTTTGATCACACACAGGTCAACACAAAAGCGGAAACGTTCACATCATTACCTTTTAACTGATTGCGTTCGGTCTCTTCCATCGCTTTAAGCGTTCGGACTTTTGTTCACTTAGGGACTAATAAAACTGTCCGTTATTCGGAGTACAGAGGTTTTTTTCGGATTACAGAGGTAATAATTAGTGATAATGCACTTGGGTAAATTCGGGACCGAACAATTCGTTCGGAATGGAGAGGGGTTCGGATAATAGAGGGTCCGGTTTGGAGAGGTTTCACGGTATCTGATAAGATTATCATGATAAAATATCATCAGGATTGAGAGAAGTCACTTCTCCCTGTTTGGTTATTATGGAGAAGTGGGCTGTTATCAGGGAGAAGCAACAATGGCCGATGTTCAATTTACACCCCCACATGATGCCACATCACCCTTCTATGATCCAATAAGTATTATGCCACACAAGAGCCCATTTATAAAACCATTAAAGTGAGTGAGAACACCATAATAATGAGAGACTTTCAGTTTTCAGCGAATTTTCAACAAATTTGTTTGGAAATCTTCATCATATGTATGTTTTGAGATACATCTTACCAATTATGTGTTTGAACGAGCCATGTCATTTTAATTCAAAAGATGTCTTAATCCGGCATGTGATGAATCGACAAAACCTATTGCATGTTAATATCCTTCGTCCCATTGTGGTTCATGAATGCACATGTACCAAAGATCATTGTCCTCATTGATATACGATCTAAGATGATGGAGATACAGGCGTGGATGTATTTTAACCCTTTCTATACTAAATACAGTGTTAATGCCCAAAGTAATCGACTCCTTAACCACAGCAGAATTATGGGTAACTTTTCAGGATTTAGTCGGAAATATGGATTGTTGGCATTCATCGGAAAGCTCTAGGGGAGAGCTTTCCGATGAATGGCAACAAGCCATATTTCCGACTAATCCTGAAAAGTTACCCATAATTCTGCTGTGGTTAAGGAGTCGATTACTTAGGGCATTACTGTACTCATTGATTATTTCCCTTACAAAATGTTCAGATAATAAGTTCAACAAACGACAATAGGATATTAAAGATCATTCAAACAAGACATATGATGAATGAGATACAGAGATCCAAACTTGGCACAGATGCATTTTTACTATCAGGGTAATAACAAGTACTAGTAAGTGGACAAAACCTGTTCCACATGGGTTTACCTTCCCCCATATATACATACCGGTACATGTACCATTAAAGATCATTTAGATCTGACCTAATATGACTGAGATAGAGAGTTTCAAAGATGTTACAGATGAATGCACAGACAGACATATGCATGGAAGCTACCGTATTTCTACTGGTATACATGTATTATCTGCCAAACTTTGTTTGCGGGGGATAATAAAGGGGATAAATAACAAAATACATCAGCTTTGATTATTGCCGCACTACACGTTACCAATTATTTTACTTTCAGCAACAAAAGTCGCCTTGTTATCCATCCAATATCTGACCAAAGAAACTACCACACCAAGTACAGTCGTAGATATGTCACCCTAACAAAGGATTATTAGGTGAAATGTCTGAGCTAATTGTCAGAGACTTTGACTTTAACAACAATGATTGACATGACAACGCAATACAACCAGCAGTTATACAGGACAGTTAGACAGGAATAAATTAAATTCTAAACAATTACAATGTATTGGGGTGTGTGATACTTTAACTGACATAAAATTATATACAATGACCACACATATTTAAATAAAGATTAAAATTTAAATCGAGATAAAAATTTCTTTTAAAATATCACTCAATAACTTTTCAACAAAATACCGCTAGCAGTAGGAATCAGAAATCACCAAGTCATGATTGTCTGATGACTGATCATACTCGGAATATATCAATCCGGGAGCTGATATGGAACCCCTGCACCCGGGCAACGCCCCCCATCCAAGATGGCCACCAAAATGGCTGCCAGAAGTGGAAAATATGACGTTTTATCACTAATGTCTTCTACATCAGTTTCTGCTGTTTGGAACTGGTTGAGAATTGTGACTTTATTTTCGTTGAAATTCAATACGGTAGCTCGATTCTAAATGTGATCCCAAACATGTCTGAAAATTTTCAACACATTTCATCCATAATTGTGGGCTGCATGGTGTGCCGATAAATTCAGATGTGAAATTTTAACAGAATTTGGACAAAATTGTAAGCTCCCATCTAGTCGAGGACACACAGGGCATACATGTAAGTATTTAGTGATGAAAAAAGTAAAATGTTTTTAATCGAAACAATTTGCCATAATCGCCAATAATTGTTGGCGGCAGGGTGCGCTGATGAATACAAATGTGCAATTCAAGAATTCAGAAAAAATGTTAAGCTCCCATCTAGAGGTCACACCAAATATCCGTATGTATGTAGTTTGGTGATAATTGGATCAGGGATGCGGCCTGCAGGGTGTGCTAAAGGAAGCCAAATAAAGTTCAAAAAGTAGAATCAGTAATTTATGTTTATTTATTGACAAACACTCTATGGAGACCAGCTCAACAACATTCAAGAGAATCTTCAGTTACATTATAACTTAAACAGACTGCCACTCACTGTCTGAGTTACATTAAGTAAAGCTACTGTATAGGACTAACTGCTGTGCTGCAAATTTGAGGGTGCTCACGATTAGATGAACACATTTTAATTTGATCAGCATCATGCATGGTCACGCAAATTAAATTAATACAGGACTACTGCTGTCTGCAATGCAGTCATTTCAGTTCCGGGTTCGGCAGACATGCGATATATGGGACCTAACTCTGGCAGACACCATTTTGCACATGGTGAAAAACAGCCAGGGAGCAAATTACTTTTGAAATTTTGATTAGCAAATAACCTTACATTGACATGATTAGATAGCATTGTTCAAAAATCATAAAAAATTCATACCAAATTGCATAGCTATTATCCAAATTTGGGTAGCATATTGCGATGCGATACCAGTTAATTTGCTCCCTGAAAACAGCGCCACCTATCATACACAGATTGACATAAATAGCGCTGGGAAAAACCTTGCATTGATTGCATCATTTCCCAAGTTTCAATCGATCTCCGTGTTTGGCACATACATGTACATTGTATCAGACACCATACTTCAGTCACATATTCACAGCCATCAACTTTTGTTGTGTCAAACCCAATTTGACCTTGTGTATTCCATTTATTGAATGTACATGTATTCAGTTTAACTTTGTTGCCTTGATGAACGAATCTGGTGTCCTTATTTTGAGAAAGTGCTGCTGCTCCTTGGTAAAGCAATTATGCTTTGTGGTGGAATCGTGTATGATTTTAAAGTTCGGATACCGTACATGTACATCGGGTACTATTTTTTTTGTATAATAGTTATTTTTTATTGAATTGAAAAATATTTTCATAAAAAAAGCATTCAGATCTGCCTGGATCTGAAGTAATATAAAGTGGATGTTGATTTTTATAGTATGTACGAATATCGAGTCAATCATTCCAGTAACAGTACACTAGCGTGAGTGAGCGATTAATAGTGATAACCTGATGTGACCTTACGGAACAGTACCATTCATTTCAAATAAAATTAGCAGTCTTTTACTATAAAGTGGCAGCAATTGTTGAAGTAATAATGCCCGATTCAATCATTTAGATACTAGATGATGACATTGGCAGCTCGTTTTTTATGTGCATTTTCCATACCAGATTTTGTTGTTGTGTTGCATAAAACTGACCAGCTAGTATAAAATAAATTAATACATGATCCTGCACTTATTTTTTCCATTCAATAAAGCCATTCTATAAATGGTGATATGCAACGTTCTTGGCATAACAGGAAATAGTTCCAGGTGACCTTTGACTTCAGGACTGTTTATCATCTGTTTAAATTCCATATGCTACGTCTCAAAATACTATGGCTTCCAATACTTTTCAAACAAACTTTAATGACTAAAGAGTTTGAACAGTTATTTCATTAAATATACGCCAATAAATACATCAGAGAGTCTATATTTATATGGGACTATTTCTTGGTGCTGGAAACCAACACATAGTTACGTGAAACGTCATCGCAGGCGTTATAGAAGCCGATGTTACATGTAGTTTCACGTCCCATTTGTTGATTTAAGTATGTTTTATCAAGGTTTTGGGTCATGTAATATATAGAATCTATAACTCGTCTCCAGACTCCAGTTTATAGTGGAATTTACTAAACTCATCCAGTAAATTAGGTCTGGACCTCGCCAAAGGCTCCGTCCAGACATAATTTACTGGACTTGTTTTGTAAATTCCGCTATAAACTGGGTACTCATTGTCAATAGAGGTGCCATGATCGTACAAAATAACATCAGTGGAAGTATTCCGTAATATGGCCTATTGGCTGGGTGCTGGTTAACTCCACTGTCGCTGATTGTTTGAGGAATAGGCTGATGTAATTTTTACGTTAATAAAGTGCATCATAAACCACTGCTAATGACCAATGAACACAATGAATTTAATACCAGCAAAGTTCTTGGCGATTTTATGGTTACAATATTTGTGAGTTCATTAGAACGATCATAGAGATTAAATTTCAGTGTTATGAATAGCCAAACATACAAACAATATAAAAGTACTAGTAGGAATGCACGACGGATGGCCCGCAGTACCTAAAAAAGGAAACTATAAGTTTCATTAAACTTCCAGAGCGCGGATAACAATCACAAAGTTTTGCCCCCATCCGCAAATTGCAGGACATAGAACAAGTTAAGTACCGTATATCGAGTATATCTAGTTTCATTCAGCATTCACCGCATGATACATGATAACCTGTACTAGTAACATCTAAGTATACTTATGCAAACAAGGTATAGTCTAGTGATGTACCGAATATCGGTATCGGCTATCGGATCGGGTTGATATATGTGGTATCGTCAAGATATCGGTATCGGCAAAATTTAGTCTCCCGACCGATATCGTCAACCGATATATGTCGCGTCCTTTGTGAACGTTGTTACACCAATTCCGACTTTAATATTAAATAAATGACGGGAATTTCAGAAAAAATAGCGACTATTGTATGTACGGGTCAGCCCTCCACATACGTGATATACCATGATGACAACATCGACAGGAGACTGCTGGTACACTCATGACCCAAATAAACATTTCAAAAGGTACCGTAGTTCCGTACGCTTAATAAATAAAGTTAAAACTGTATACAATTAAAATTACTTGCGAGTGCCGAGTAGCACATGTTGAAAGCGAATAACTGACACCCCTGGCATTAGCGTGAGAATGGAATCTTCATATGACTGAATCAGACTGATGTATCATTTAGTGATGTATTCATGTGGGTGAGAAATTAATTCCGTGTCACGTGCGTGAAATTAATTCCGCGCCACGTGCAACAGTAACTTGTCACATGGTTATTATCTTCCCAAGGCGGGTGCCGGGCAGTAATATCAAATGGTTATTTGCATGCATTTTATGTCATCGAGTAGGAATCACTAATAAGCCACGTGTTGGCAGATGACACAGTAAACCAAAAATCACGTGTTAACAACATTCAAGTACGTGTGTTTAAAGAGCCCTTGATTCAAATTGATTGACGTTCTGGTATATGACTGAAGATGGAGGAGGTGACTAACTTGTTTGATGGAACCATCCGAACCAATCAGACTGCTATATGAGCAGGATTTGTATCTCTCATGGGCAGAGAAAATCATATCAACAATTTATGCGGGACATTGCAGGTGTTATTAAACGCAAGTTCAACTTCTGAAAAAGATTGAGTTTGGCAAATTGAAATTGAGTGAATTTGAGTCATTGACTCAAATGGATTATGGACTGATTCCGTAAGACACAGTAACGGAATCAAACAAATATTGAGGAAATCTTTTGAATGCAACGAAATATTAAATGGTATTGCCAGGGTTTTTGGGGAACATAAACTAAACTTTTTTTGCGACCAGGTTATCGGTTCTTTGTCGACAATACTTTGCAATTTAAAAGACAAATTGATATGAAGTTTTGTTCACGTACAAGACTTATCGGTATCTGTATCGGATCGGCCGATAATTCTGCTGAAAATATCGGCTTTTACTGATAACTCCCGTATCGCTACATCACTAGTATAGTCACAAATGACATCGCGGAGAACATCGCTGATTAAAATGCTGTAGGTTCCCTGGTTTCCAGATAATGTCAATCAACTCCCCATTGGTCCAACCAGATTCAAGGGCGAGTGTTTCAGTTCATTAAACACGGTGACAGTCGGCACATTTCAAAGACGTAGTGCCGCCTTTCAAGTTTAAATATACAACAATGTCGCCATAAGTTCAAAGCTGCAGTGCTGCCAATTTGTAGAATATACAATGACCCAAAGAGTAACCATGTCGCATCATCTAGTGAACTGCCGACTGTTTGCAACATAAGTAGTACTCATGTTGTCGGAAACTCTTTGATACGCGATCAAAGGTTGTTAACCCAGTTGTAGATTAAACTGTGTAAAACAAACACGGTATTCAATGATACCCGGCATTTTCCGACATCCGAAATAAATTACGCAGATTAATCGACTCTGGAAATGGCAATCGATTTTCGGCTTTATCAACGGTTCATCGATTATATGATTAATCCTGGCACCCCTAATTCTCAATCCTCTATATATAGTTGAATTCAGCTAGGATAGATGGTTTCAACTACATGTAGCCTATTCTTCTTCTGTTACAGTACTAACTCCTGCAGATATATTTTTGTCAGAACATTATCGCTCTTGTGCGCACAGGCAGATGAGGATGTCGTTGAAGCAAATGTAGTTTAAAAGCCAGGATGGTGAATATATATACAAGTAAAATCATCAAGTTTAAAATCTCTGCTCTGTCATCTCTCAGCCTGTATTGAGCATCTTCTGAAAATCTTCCAGGGAGGTGCATGCCGAGTGCTGCTTTTGGTGTGATGGAGCATTCCCATATCCTTACGGCCAATGGGGAAAATAAATGCTTGTAAGCATCTATGCGCACACATGCTGTTGTGTGTAGCATTGTCCCCTAGTTCAGGCTATTGTGTCGGGAAAGGGACTACCCGCCCCTGAGACAACCCGCCCTTCTGTTGTTTTCTGGGCGGATCATCCCGATAAACACGGGAGTGTTGTCCCGAAATTGTTAATTTAGTAATTATGTCTTTTATGTTCTTTGATGATATAAGTTTTTGACCAATAAAACATGTGTTTATTCATTTAAAGTTATGTCAATGTGTGGACTGGAGTAAAGAATGACACGATGTTTTGACAACTTAACAGAACTTAAAGTAAGTGATGACTAATTAAAAGGGGAGCTTTCAAAACAAACATCTGATGCAAAGGGTTCATTATCACAGTGTATTATCACAACACTCAGTGATCGGAATTCATCTCACTGATGTTAACTGCAAGATGAGTATGCAAACACCCTTTGAACGATGCCGACAGAACTGGGTATATTAACTTTTGAGTGTGGGTTATCTTCATTCTGCAAGTATGTTTCCTTGCATTCACTGCGAATTGGAGTCTCCTAAACAGCATGTTGCTGATTGTGATATTTGTGGCCGCTGGCAACACTGACTTTGTGACACCAGAATCCTGCCAACTTCGTGAAGAAATGTTCTGACGTATACGCAAAGAAGAGACAACCTCAGTTCAGACGATGATCTACCACAGCAGCCCCATCGACAACTTAAATTGTCAACCATTTGATCGTTCATGTCACATTTCTTTAATTAAACTTTATTTTGTTGTTAAACTTTGTTTATATAATACTTGGTTCATTAAACTTGAATAAACATATTATTGTTGATACATCGTTGATACATTGTTGTGTTTAAGTTATATTATATGTATATTATTTATTATTACATCAAATAAAAATCAATATTTAAAGAGCAACCCAGTTTCTTTAAAAAAGCATCTCATAATCCCCTCACACCTCCTAATTACAATAATTTTTAGGCGGACGGGTTGTCCCGGAGTGAAACGGGCAGGTTGTCTCAGGGGCGGGTGGTCACGGACCCATTTTAGCTGAATTTTCACATTTCTTAATCTTAGAGTCAGACCTGAATAAGTCCTGATTAACTTTAAGAGAGTATCAACAATGACAACATATCTAATTCCCCATTGTTATCAGCATTAGGAAAATATGTCCATGCCTGTACCGATACTGACAATACTCACTACTAATGTACTAGTGACAGCGAGTGAGCGACATGCTCTGCTCCGAGCCCGACTCGTAGTCGTAAGTTCGTTGTTTACTCGACTGTGTTGAGTGTGTCAATACAGCGAAATTAGGAAAAATCAATAGGTCGTTTTCCAAATTGAGTCGATATTTTCGGACATTTAGAAAAAAATAAAGACGACAGATGATCTACATATTGAACACATTAGAAAACTCAGTTTATAAAGCTAAAACATATTCAGCAGGCTAAAAATACGAAAAACAGGAAGTGAACAAACGAATTATTTGAAGAACGTCTCACCTTGTTTTCGCACCGGCATCTCAATTCTACCACTGTAATCCAACCGCTAATTCGAAAATAGCAACTCGTTATACGAATTATGTAACCACCAATCTCAATAAGCACGTCGCCTTCAGGGGAGCAATTTATTCAACGAAAATATCTCTAATATACATGCAAAAATTCGCAAATAGAATCAGGTATAATCAAACATGGCGGAAACGAATTGTATTGGTCACGTGACGATGTGGGAATTCTTCAAAAATACCTACGGTGACGAAACTGACAAGATAATTAACACTTTTCATATCCACGAAACGCGCTGCATGTCATTGATAGAGATCCGAAGTAGCCAGAAGGCAAATTAATACCGCATCATGCTAATTTCAATGAGGTCTTTGTGAGGCAAACATTTTTTTTTTAAATTGTTAAATTTATTTTCTCATCGGGTTATCAGGGATTATCGTAATTTTAACATTAACAATCTTTCAAGGGTCATCTCCAAAGCTAGCACACGAGACAGGTGCTCGCTGGTTCAGCCTGGAACTATTCCAACGCAGGAATATGAGATTGGGCATAGGCCACTTAGCGCGTTAAACCTAGAATCAGAAATCGTAAATTGAAATTTTAGGGGGGGCGGGGGGGGGGGGGGCAGACAAAAATTCCAGAAACGTAGGCTACGTGTGGGGGTGGGTTGGTGTCCGGAGAGCCCAACATGAGTTTTTTTTCACCAAAATTGTTTTGCCCTCCATGATGTTTTAAGTAATTTGGCCTCACAAAAGCTGAACGAATCGGCTGATATATATTCACATTTTTGCACAATTGATTGCATGCATTGCTCACAAGTTCTCACTTCAAGGTTCCGTCTCTAGTGGGGCCGGATGAACGTGCAACTTCAAAAGGAAAGCCATCGGGTTCTACCAATGCTGTTTGGCTACTTTATTTCTATAGTTGCATATACTAACTGCACCTGTCCCCAACCCCGCTGGGAGAACATGCATAGGCCTATATATAGGCCTATATATAGCAGACATATTATAATGGAATGGAAATTATAGTAAGCTACATGTATAGGAAATTGATTTTTTATATATATATATCTTAAGGTATAATTATGTTTAGGCTATATATATGTTATATTTCCGCTATAATAACTTATCAACTCAATATACCATGCAGTACAGCCACTCTTAGCCAAAAAATATTGAGATTCAGCATGAGAACTGCACCTGGTGATTATTTGGGGAATGCGCGGCGCAGCACATAAAACCAAACTTTATAACAAGTGGATTTGGTTTCTCTCACTAGCCCAAAACGGTTGTACAGACCGAACTATAATCATTATATTCCAGTGAAAATCGATTTTTCGGATTTCGGGTTTTTCTTGTTGGAAGTGTCGCATTATGCCCCATATGTAGGCCTACATTATATGATTTCCGGAATTTTTCGGGCAATTCGGATTGAAAAGGTTGACAAAGATTGGTTTCCCCACATTGAGATATGTCCAATATAGATAAAAACTACAACAAATTTAGGTTGGGAGTGCCAATCAATCGCAGTTGGTAGAATGAATCATGTCCATTTATTAAATTTACCTTTATTTTATGTCGTAAATTCGCATCACCTCTTTTTGTCTTACCGTTGTGTTAATTTCAACAATTAAAAGGAAAAAACCGAAGTACCGATATTTTGTTTTTGCTCAAAACTCCTGGCACCAAAATGAATTACTTTTGGTAGGACATCCGAACGTCCGGTGGACCTGACACGCTGTTATATAGCCGCGGACTGGCCGGACATCGCATTATGACACGTGTCGCATTATATAATTATGCCCCACAATATATACCCTATCCAAATTGGTCAAAAGCCAAAAATGCACATACCGTGACATATATATACACGCCCCCCCCCTCTTTGCCCAGGGAGAAAATTTGGGTGTTCGATCCATTCCTAATTATCAACCGTGCGTGTCTCCGTTTTATTAAAGGGGTAGGGCCTACTGTACACAGAGATAGGCGATTTTTTTATTTACTCCCATTGAAATAACTTTCAAGTTAGATTGTGTTCGTGTTATATAAGTTTCGTATAAACCTAATTTAGCGAAGAAAATATTGATCTTGGAAACAAAAATATTACGATTTCAAACTACGCGCCATGTTTTTGACCTTCACCGGAGAAGACGCAGGTCGTAGGAAGAACCGGAAGTTCATTGTTCACAGCTTCGATTGATGCCTTCAATCTCTTCGATCAAACAATCTCACTCCCTATAAAAATACTTGACGCTTTATGACTTGTTTCTTTCTCCTTTTTTTCCGAATCGGTTATAACGGGCCTTCCTTTTGAAAGGTAACATGTTTTGTTTGCAACTCAATAACGTTCGCGAACGGCCGTCGATAAACGACACGCTACAGATGCGATTTCAAGAACCGTAACTCGTAATGGCATAATTCTCCATTGTATGACTCCAGCCATAAATGAATTTATATTAAATAATTCAATTTTACTTTTATGATAGCCTGTTGATCGGAACGTTTTCAGTAGACATCGTCGACTCATATTAGTTATTTTATCATATAATATTGATATTAGATCGCTATTGTCACCGGGAATTTATTGAAATTGGGGTACAGTACCCCTTTAAGCCTCGTCCGACTTGACACATTAAAAATACTTTTATTTGTACGTTTCCTATTAGCTTATATATATCTAAAACAATTAAAGTGTCCATGACATTGTAGCTCTACTTTGCGAAAAAGTAAAAATTTTGTGATGAGCAATAAATGGAATGATGAATTGTATTTTGAATTCCAAGATGGCAGCTGACGGCCATGTTTTTGTTTTTTTTGCCGAATGACCCCAAAATGACTCGTTCCCATCTACATACGTCAATGTTAACATGAATGACAAATTTCATGATGATCCGACAAAGGTATGACCTGTAGCCCGTGCATGCCAAAGGATTTAGCCATACAAAGAGTAAATTCTAAGATGGCTGTCGGCGGACATTTTGAATGATCCCAAAATGATTCGTTCCCATCTACATGTCAATGCCAACCGCCATGACAAATTTCATAATGATCTGAGCAAATGTACGACCTGTAGCTTGTGCCAAAGGATTTAGTCATGCAAAGAGTAACATGGGTGGCAGTTTTATTGCAGAATGACCCCAAAACGACTCGTTCCCATCTACATGTCAATGTTAACATCCATGACAAATTTCATGATGACCCAACTAAATGTACGACCTCTAGCCCGTGCCGAAGGATTTAGTCATGCAAAGAGTAAACTCCAAGATGGCTGCCGGCGGCCATGTTTATGGCCGAATGACCCCAAAATGACTCGTTCCCATCTATACATGTCAATATTATCATCCATGTCAGTTCATGATGATCAGACGAGCACTCCGGCCTGTAGCCCGTGCTAATGGTTTGACTTTTTTAAATTCAAGATAGCTGCTGGCGGCCATGATTTTTTTTGCACCAAAATTACTCGTTCCCATCTACATATCAATGTCAGCAGCCATGACAAATTTCATAATGATCCGACCAAAGGTACGACATGTAGCCCGTGCTAATGGAAATTGTTGACGGAAGTCTCCACACACAAGTAAAGTTGAGCTAAAAATGACCAGTATGAGCTAATCTTGAACATTGAAAAAGTAACAAACAAAAAAATGGCCTAGATTTGATAAGCAGCGTTCATAAATATATTTTCTGAAAATGTGGCTGGATTTTTTTATTTGGTATAGGGCCTACATCCGTTATATACAAAGGCACACTCTGGTAGGCGAACATCATGGTGAAAACCCTCTGATATTTCACCAGGGTGGTGGAACAGTTAGGTTCACTCTAGAAAAAATTCATCTAGTGAATGGTCACCATATATATTGTACGCACACATGTAGACCCACCCATGTATTTTAACTATATAAAATGTTCCCACCCATGTATTTCGCCAATATATTTTACCGGGATGTATAATAAGTATGTACAAGAAAACCATAGTCAGAAATGGTAACGCCACCAAGATCATATTATTAGCCATAAATATAAATCATAATATAAAATTGGTTACATGAATGGACCGCCTCAGAATTCCGTTAAGACATGCAAGTAATTCTTCAAATTATTACAATGAACTACGGCTTATAAATTACTGCAGGTTTCTCATTCGCCACACCAGAATGCTTCTAAATGCGGATCAAAGCTAAGAGTGCATGGCACAGCCATTGTTCATAGACATTTTACAGATAGCGAGAATGATGCATGCTGGGAACGAAAGTATCCACAGCAAAGCCATGTGCTTACGGAGGCATGCGTTTATTATAGGGGATTTATGGTGGGCCTATAAAACTAATTATAACTTTGTTATCTGTCATAGTTTATGCGTGAAATTTTAAACATATATACCATGGACATATACCCCTTCCAGAATGTTGAAAAACATTTTCAGTTGCTCATCGTATTTTTATAGTCGAAATAGTCCGAAATTTCAGAAAATTGCGCTAACTGCTCAATGTTTTAATGTGTTACAAAACGTCTGATAAAAATAGTTCTATCGGGAATATTCACACCATTTTTTTTCAGAGAACATAGAGTAAACATAGTCCTATCGGAATATCGTAAAGGAGATTAATTAAAACCCTCAGACTGCCGAGACTGACGACATTAAATTCGCTTTTTCGTGTCCCACGGAAATGAAACTTGTCTGTCCATTGATCACGTTATTTATTTGACATAGTATTTTTTTTTCTGTTGTATTTGAACACGTGCAGGCTGCACGATTATAATAACTTCAACCGATAAGCGCCGACTGATACCCGCGCAACAATTTGTCTCAAATAAATTGTTATCAAAACGCAGGTTTATGGCCGCGGACATAAGCCGATTAAGTGTAATGTAATTTATCCATGAACTTGACTGAAAAATTGTGATTCTATCACCATTAGCCACGAAAATGGGACCTCTAAACAGGCAAGTTTGATTTTCGGGGGACACGAACAAGCGAATTTATTGTCGGCAGTTTCGGCAGTCTGAGGGTTAATTAATCCCGAATTAAACGGAACTACTTTACGATAGTCCGATAGGACTATGTTTACTCTATGCATGTTCTCTGAAAAAATAGTGTGAATATTCCAGATAGAACTCTTTTTATCAGACGTTGTGTAACACCTTAAACATTGAGCAGTTATAGCGCACACCGAAATGTGTTGTCTTGCAAGATATCCCATCGCTTTAGCTAAATTTACCTTCCTACAATATCCATAAAGAGGATCATATATTATATACCCACGGTTTTAATTATAGAATATAAAATATATTGGTTTCGCGAATGACCAACTCAGAATTCCGTTAAAATAACAATAACAACCAGCACCTATAACGAACCGTTTTACTGGACTTGGCCTACTGGTCGCGTAGTTCCGACTTTTAAATAAACGGAATTTCCAACTCTATAAATAAAAGCCCCACAAGAATACATTCGCCCTGTCCACCACGCAATATCAAAATCTCAGCAGCTATAGATACACCACAGGTGGCGTAATTACATCGGTGACTTTAAGTTTACAATTTGAGCCTGTCCTCACTCTATCGATACGATTTATCATAAACATATTATACACCGGTGGCGTTAACTTTACAATTTCGGCATCTACGTTATTCTATCGGTACGATTCAGTAAGGTACAAACAATCTCCATAAATTACCCACAATTCAGTTCACTACACCAGGGGGCTCCCAATAGGTTATACAATATTTTCAGGGGCTCCCAATAGGTTATACAATATTTCAGGCTATCAGATTATTTATATTTTCAACAACATATTATTACACCGGTGACTTTAAGTTTACAATTTGAGCCTGTCCTGAATCTATCGATAGGAGTTATCATATTTTCATAAACGTATTATACACCGCTGGCGTTAACTTTACAATTTCGGCATCTACGTGATTCTATCGGTATGATTAAGTAAGGTACAAACAATCTCCAAGAATACATTCGCCCTGTACACCACGCGATATCAAAAAACCAAAAGCTAGAAACACCACACTAGGTGGCGTAATAAGTATGGATGTGGTGGTTCTACTATAGAGTAATTATAACTACGCATTTTATATAAAAGGTGCAGTTTTTTTTTATCGATAATTATTTATTTTGAAATGGACGATACCATTGGCACGTGCATTGGGGGAAAATGCTAAAATATCAATATAGATTATATATATATATGTATGTGTGTATATACCGGTATGTGGGTACTTCATAGAATCGAAAACGCGTGTACAGATTGAGCTCAAATTTCGTATTTAAGTGTAAAATCTCACGGACACCGGCGTGGTCGCGTTTTGGAGAAGCTCAGAGCACCTCTTCTCCCTTCCCTATCATCAAAATCACCACAAACGCCACTTCGGAGGTTAAGTCATCAACGATCTTTATATTGACCATATTCGGAGGTGTTAAGGATTAACGCTCTTTATTGCAATGGACGTGGCTAAACGACTGACCCCATGCGTCCGAAATACGGATGCGCGACGAAATGCAATTATCTCGATTAAAAAGGCAGAATTGATATAAGCAGCGTTTGTTTACAATTCAACGCAACGCTATCGCTCGAAATATTATGCAGAGAGATTTCACGACGGGATTAATTGACTGTCCGCTCTTTTCGGGGAGATGGGTACCATGAATTAACTCATTGAAAAACAAAGAATGCGTTGTCTGTCGTTCCTAGGAAGGGGGGATTTCATCGGGTCAATTAGAATAAAAATTAAATAAATAGGTCAATTAGAATAGGTCAATTATAATAAAAATTAAATAAATAGGTCAATTAGAATCAAAATTAAATAAATATTAAAAAATTCAAAAAAACATAAATTAAAAAACATTAAATTAATATTAAAAAATAAATAAAATAAAAATATTCAAAATTAAAAAAAATATATAAATAAAAACAAAATAATAAAAAAAATGTCATGTTTCTGACCAACCACGCCAGTGGCGGGCTAACCTGCTAGTCTACTATATAATTTGAGACTTCCGTATATATATATATATATATATATACCGGTATATATATATATATATATATATATATATATATATATATATATGTATGTATATATGTGGGTACTTCATAGAATCGAAAACGCGTGTACAGATTGAGCTCAAATTTCGTATATAAGTGTAAAATCTCACGGACACCGGCGTGGTCGCGTTTTGGAGAAGCTCAGAGCACCTCTTCTCCCTTCCCAATCATCAAAATCACCGCAAACGCCACTTCGGGGGTTAAGTCATCAACGATCTTTATATTGACCATATTCGGAGGTGTTAAGGATTAACGCTCTTTATTGCAATGGACGTGGCTAAACGACTGACCCCATGCGTCCGAAATATGGATGCGCGACGAAATGAAATTATCTCGATTAAAAAGGCAGAATTGATCTAAGCAGTTTGTTTACAATTCAACGCAACGCTATCGCTCGAAATATTATGCAGAGAGATTTTACGACGGGATTAATTGACTGTCCGCTCTTTTCGGGGAGATGGGTACCATGAATTAACTCATTGAAAAACAAAGAATGCGTTGTCTGTCGTTCCTAGAATTAAATAAATAGGTCAATTAGAATCAAAATTAAATAAATATTAAAAAATTCAAAAAAACATAAATTAAAAACCATTAAATTAATATTAAAAAATAAAAAATATATAAATATTCAAAATTTAAAAAAAATATAAATAAAAACAAAATAATTTTAAAAATGTCATGTTTCTGACCAACCACGCCAGTGGCGGGCTAACCTGCTAGTCTATTATATATTTTTGGAAGATCTGTTTGTGTGTGTGTGTGTCTGTGTGATCGCGATGGACTCGAAAACGGCCGAGCCGATTTCGATGAAACTTGGTATGTGGGGGTATTTTCGGCCGGGGGGTGGCATGGGCCTATTAATGTTCAGATCCGAGGTCAACTTTTCACGTGCCGAGGTCAAATCTGTTTTTACGCTGTGTTACGGGACTTTCATTTGAGTTCGGTGCTTACAAATCGATTCGAAACAGCGCGAATAATAAAATGCCAGTCATAATAATGACACTGTGAGAATCTTTCGTGTTTCCTCTTTCCAACGATATATAATGCGTATGTATCCGTTTTAGTTATCTGCCTCAATTATCAAGAAGAATTGGTACTATCTTCCATCAGGATAAAAACAATGCGTAACTTCTATGACGTCGTTAGATGTCATAACGTTAGATCACGTTAACGCTTAACCGGCCGATGCATTTGACTGTTTCAGACGTCTTGGCGATATCTCGGGCACCGATGGTAATTTTCTTTACGTTGAAACTTGATAATTAATGAGCGTGTGTATATGAGGCGCGTTTATATACTTGAGTGGAAATCAAATCGGGTTAAACTGGCGGATTTTTACGGACGAAATTTTATGCATAGGGTATCTCGGTATCCGCTGGGCCGATTTCCCGGTATCCGCTGGGCCGATTTCCACCATTTTTGGGGTGTTGATGTTTGACCCCACCTGACCTTGACCTTCAAAATGGTCAATTCAAGGTCAAAGCCCGGACGAAGTCGGGTCACCTTCTAGTACTATATATTTTGAGACTTCCGTATATATATATATATATATATATATATATATATATATATATATATATATATATATATATATATATATATATATATATGTACTTTATAGAATTGAAAACGGCTGGCTCGATTGAGTTCAAACTTCCCATCTAAGGGTAAAAACCCACGAACACCGTAGTTGTCGCGTTTTGGAGAAGCTCTGAGCACCCTTTATCCACTCCCAATTCACCGCAAAGGCACGGCGTGGGTTAATCAAGTGATTATTTAATGAGCGTTTGTTTTTGACGCATCGCTATAAAGAGCGTCTGTTTACCATTCAACGGTATTAGCATCTGCAGAGAGATATACGGGAACATTGAGTGGTTTCCTATGCGGGGAGATTTATTGGATGCCATAGTACTCTTACAACATCATTGTTATAGTATGTATGACACTTAGGTCAGGGCTTGGGGGGGGGGGTAGTTATAGGCATAATGCTTCTCCGAAATCCCGGTTACAAACCAACACTCACAATTTCGTATTTACGCAAACGTATACGGGAACAAGTGCTTTCCTATTTTTAGAACGCAACACATGATACCAAACAAAATTACGTCGCGTTGGTGATGGCGTTCACGACGGGATTAATTGACTGACCGCTCTTTGCGATGATGGGGTTCACGACGGGATTAACTTTGCGGGGACTATTGACCATCTCGTAAGGGTGGACAACCTCTGTCAGGGGCTGCTCAATGGCCACGGGCAGGTTAAAAAAATCATACCTCTTCTGGGTCTGGGCGTGTATAGACATGAGCGTGTTGTGTTCATAAGAACGCGGAGCGTGTTGTGTTCCTAAGAACGCGGATCGGGTAAGTTTTTCCGCCCTAGGTGAGCTCAAACTTCGTATATAAGTGTAAAAACACACGGGGATCGCCGACGCGCATTGTGTGAAACATTCTTATGTCTGTCGTTCCTAGGAACGGGGAATTTTCATCGGGTCAGTCTTAACCTTCAAACGGGTACCCACAAATTATGTATTGTGACCCCGACATGACCTTGACCTTGAAAATGATCAATTCAAGGTCAAATCGGGTAAAATATTGAAAAACCCAATATTAACTCATTGAAACACACAAACAAAACATAAAACATTATCATGTTTCTGACCAAGGACGCCAGTGGTGGGCTAACCTGCTAGTATATATATATATATATATATATATATATATATATATATATATATATATATATATTGGTATTATAGTATTTCCCCCAGGGGCCTGTGGACGATACCGGAATATTTTGTCCTGTGCTATAACAAGGGACCCACTAACCGGTGTTATCTGTGATTTTTTGTGTTCAGCGTCTGTTTTCGAAAATTTGGACAGTTTATCCTAGAACTGTGCATTATAAGTGAAAATATAGCTTTTACTCGACCGAGCCATGCATGGGCGTTGGAGTTTTAAGAATTGGTTCAGGCGTTTGTGAATTACGGCCGTTAGAAGTGAGGAGGTATCTGAAAAGTTAACTCCCTTATTAAATATGTATTGTTACGAAAATATGCATTTTTAGCTCAACATTACAACGTAATGTTTGAGCTAATGCCATGGGTTGGCGTCCGTCGCCAGTGCGTGCGTCTGTCCTTCCGTCCGTGCGTCAACAATTTCCTTCGCGCCCTGCAGGCCGCGTCCCTTATCCGATCGATCTTCACCAAATTTCACATGTAGCTTCAGGGTGACCTATAGCTGTCGAATTTCGATGAAAAACATGGCCACCAGCAGTCATCTTGGATTTCACATTTGAATCCATTGGCACACCCTACATTCAGCCCGTTGTGGTCAGATCATTTTTGTTTATCACCAGTAGATGGGAGTTATCAAATTTAAACGATTGTAGATGAAAAAAATAGCAACCATCTTGGATTTTACTCTTTGCATGACTAAACCCTTTGGCACAGCCTACAGACAACATCCCTCATCTGATCATCACCAAACTTAATATATATTTTCGGGGTGACCTTTAGATGGGAGCCTCCTATTTTGACCGAAATTAATTTTGCCCTATAAAAGTGTCATTATGTCTTAGCTTCATGAAAATATATACATTTGTTTACATTTTACAAGAGTTTCCCGCTATAATTTGAATCAAACTGATTTAGGCCCTAGTTTGAAAAACGGCGGCCATAATGGCCGCCATCTTGTCTGGAGTCTACACGGCCACTTTATTTTCGTGTTAACATTGCTTAAAAGGCGCAGGACATAATAAGGAACAAAATAAGTGGGGTACAGTTAAGTCCCGGGGGGGGGGTGCAAGGGTACCATATTAACGCCCGGACTTCAAATCTGAAAATTGTTCGATGAACATGGCGGCGGGAGCCATCTTGGATTTTCTCTTTGCATGACTAAATCCTTTGGCACACCATACAGACCACATTCCTCATCTGATGATCACCAAACTTCATATGGTTTTCGGGTTGACCTTTAAATGGGAGCCGCCTATCTTGACCGAAATCTTTTGAAAAACATGGCCGACATATTGGAATTACTCTTTGTATGACTAAATCATTAGTCGCATCCTAAATATTTTCGGGGTGACCTCCAGTTTACTTTCCTTCTTCATTATCATTCTATTCATTGCTCAGCAAAAAAATTAACTCCTTCCCAAGTTGAGCTACAGTGTCATTGAAACTTTCATCGGCGCTGATAACTGATATATGTTTTGAAATTTATATTTTACTCGCTTTAACGACACGCCCATGTGGTTCTAAATAACTGCATTTATTTGATTACACGATGTGGATTAAACCTTTCACCTGAAGCGAAAAGACGTCTGGCTGCCACAAACCATTCACGGCTCACTTGTCATCTGTCATTTTAATTTGTTTTAACATTTTGGGCATGTTTATTGGGTGTCTGAGTGATAAAAATTTAATTTGTTTGCACGTTGACTATAGGCTATTCATTTTAGAAAAGATTTCAAAATTTCGCCATAAAAAACACATATTATCTATATGTTCTAGATAATATAAGCTATAGGATTACACATGCGAATAGAAAAAATTATCCAAATATCTCGATACTATAAAGATTCATGGTCAGATTTGAACAAAATTAATCAACTTTCCTGAGGTATTTTCAACTTAATGTTAACAGAAAAATGCTTGCAATCGCCATCAATTGTAAGGCAAATGCAACGTGAAAATGCGCAAAAAATCCATTAGTTTTACGTTGATAACGAATACAAACGATCAAAATTGAGAACGCTCTTTATTAACAATTTCTATACGCTAAATGGGTTCTCCCATAAAACTATATAGTCCAAGAGATATTTGTCGACGTCTGCACCATCAGGACTCAACTTCGTCCCACTCATTTTTGTCCTTAAAGGCACGTGAGGCCTTAGTTGTCGAAAATATTCATATTTGTTCCAATCACCGTAAACAGAAAAACATTAAAACGCATACAGTTTCGTTCATATATACCATGACCATCGCGTAAACAGAATGTTATCATAAATATTTACTATATTTTACCTAAGCAAGAGCCTGATTGTGTTACAGAAGACAACATAATGCTGCTGGCTAATCACACACAAATGGCATAAACGCTCTTTATTCGTTCCATATCAGGAATTCACCCACAAAGAACGCTCTTTATGTTTACCATCATAATATAAACAAACACCAGAAAAGTAACTTTTTAGGCTTTTGTTTACATAACAATGGTCAAAAATATGACAATAACATACTGTTTATGCAATATTTATTATTTATATACGGACAAAGTCTGTCTACATTTTGTTGTTCTTTCTGTTTGTGGCGGTTTTTGACGGGTGGAAATATTTTCACAGGATACCCACCGCCAAGGCCAACCGTACCTTTAATGTCTCCTCTAATTTGTTGTCCGTTGTTAACAAGAAAAAAATGGCCGGATACTCCAGACAAGATGGCGTCCATAATGGCGGCCACTTTGTCTGATATGCACCAGTTCTCTTTGATAGCCATAGTAGTAAAGATAGAATAGCGGTCTTGTTTTCCGCTCGATTCATTATGCAAATATACAACCCTTACAAATTAGCCAGAAATCTGACACCAAAATCAAATATGGCGGCCAAGATGGCCACCGAAATGTGAACATTTCCTAATGTTTCTGACATTTCACCACATATCGTTTGTTTCTGTGGGAAAACATGGACATATTGGCATGCTTTATACAGTTATCGTATAGAATAGTCATTTGCGCACACAACTTGACATTAATACACATTCCTTGCTGGATTTGTTTGTCCAATATCACATTTTTTCCAAATGCCGGTATAATCCGGTCAAAGGCGAATCGACGCTAATAATGCAATGCCTGTTTCGAATCAATGTGTGTTATTGTTATCATAACTCCACCCATGCATATATATGTGTAGGAGATACCCGGGTTAGGATTCCTCTTAAATCTTAAACCTGAGTTGAGGAATATTCACCCAAATTCAAGATGGCGGCCAAAATGGACCACAAATTGAAAAATCGCCGAAAATCGCTGATTTTAACACAAGTGAGCGTTATTGTCACAGCTCCACACATGCCTACTGTTGTGAGTTGGAACACCGAGGCGAAGTACTGTTCTTCTATCACATCATCCAAATAAAAGTCCACAAATCCAAAATGGCGCCCACAATGGCGGAACGATTTTGAAAAAATCACTTTATTGGGCGTTATTGTCATGACAACTCCACCCATGCTAACAATTGAGTTGGAAACACTGAGGTGAAGTAATTACCTTACATCCCATGCAAGAAATGGTTTTCCAAAATCGAAGATGGCGGCCAAAATGGCAACTGAAATTTTAAAACATGCCTTCATTGAAGTTCATTCCCTTATTTTCTTGTGATAGGCGTTATTCTACCAAAACTTACATATGGATATGGAGCATTAATACGAAGTATTCATTTGAGTTGGGCAATTGATACTCACAGACAAGATAGCAGCCAGAAATTGAAAGAAGTCGATATTTTCTCATACTAATTTCATCTTTTTGTCATAATGTCGGTATGTAAACGAAACGGTACATATGTCATCTATTAGTTCCAACTTAAAACGTCTCAAAACGCATAACATAGCTCGTAGCCTTCTGGAAGGACGAAAACCCACAATAATCGCAATGTGGCATTTCGAAGTCCATTCTCCACTAAGCGCCGCTAATGGCCGAAACCGTATAGGTGCGCCGAAAAGTCATATCATAATTACCTGAGAACAGATTATGGTTTGCCACGTCCAGAATTATCTGGACCAGCTTCCATTTCTTTGTCTGGTGAATCTAGATACCGACAATATATTCCCCACTTCCTGGGAGAATTGTCCCTCAAATCAGAATGTTTCATTCAATACATGTTTCCGGTTTCTAGCTCACAATTTTAAATATCTGCTAAATATGGGATTTGTGCATCTCCTTGCACTAGAAACTTACAGAAGGTCATCTCTATGTACGTCTTCATCATACCACATGGGGCTAACCACATATACACCTGGCGATCTTTCCAGTTAGCTAGCCACTTCTCAATAGATGGTTCGTCAAACCACAATCTTAGCGAACGCATTGACATACGTGGACAACTTCGGCAGTGTTTCGAAGGATGCTAGCTGTCTCATTCCCTTGGATCGATGCCTATCTTCTGAGGAGAAGACCATAACGTACCGACTACCCACACTTCTTGACCATGAGCATGAGCAATCCTTGCGATCATCCGCAGTCGCCTCATCGAGGAGCCCCCAACAGAGAACAATATAATGTGCCATTATAGTGGAAATTAAATGGGGCCATGGTATACACAACCCATACACCAGGTACCGTATAATTTCAGATATAGAATGGCATGTGTGTCGGTGTTTTTGGTGTGGTAAGATTGTATTTCCAAATCCGTTTCGAAGACGTTCGGAATCAACTGGACAAAGGCATATACTTGTGTCTGGATAATACTACATGTATGTTAGCCTTCCATAACAGTTGAATATGCTAAAGGGTAATGTCTTTGATATAGTGTGGTGGCATGTCATTCAAGGAATGAAGTTATAGATGTATTATAATTTATATGCACAATGTGTTTGTATTGATTGGTCGCCGAGTCGCTATGTGGCCACGAAAAAGACAGTGTGTATGGTAGATAAGAGTTATCACCCTCGCGCATGGTTAGTGTCAGTACTTGGGCGATATGATTCAAGAAAATGGCGAGAACTGTGGTGCAATTATTTCACTGCGTGTATTTCAAGAATATATAGTATTGACGGAAATGGATTCGAACATTGGGAAAATCCTTCAAAAGTCGAACGTGACCTTTATGATCATACATGATAACTGTAGAATAGGCCATAGTAGCTAGGTCTCATGTAGGCACATGGTCGGAATGCTGATGTTGCCAACAAATCACTTGGTGTACCAAATGTATGTTGAACTGATTGCAAGATCTCATCAATGCAACATTCATCCAGCTGTTATTCGCTAAACATGTCACCATTGTGTTGATGGCATTCATACTTTCTTGAATCACATCGACCACCACCCAGTGCGAGTATGACATCACCAAACTGTCAAAGGCATCGTATCTAAGACTGCACCCAAGTATGTGTGGGTTATATAATAGTATTCAATGGTACACGCCTGAACCAGTTGATTAAGAATGACTTCCAAATGAGTGGGAAAAATACAAGGAAAGCAAAGCAACGCATGAGATCCTGTCTGAATCTAAAACATAACCGATGAAGGGGCGATGCAGTCATGGTCCCATTTCATTTCCACTATCATGATTCATGACACATGCTTACAAACTAGTACCACATGTATTGTTATTATATTCTTGGAGCTGTTCGGTGAGATGATTGCTGGACGCCACCAAGATTGTTCTTAGGATCATGGGCAAGGAGTGTGTGTACATTAGGCTATGCATTGTGGTCTTCTACAGCCTGAGCAGAGATGCATCCATCAATGGTTAGACTTTCAACATTCAACGCCCTTTACATAATTTGTCCAGGTACGTCAGTGCGTTCGATGAGTATGTGAAATGATGAACCATATATTGAGAAGTGGCTGGCTGGGAAGATCACCTGGTGTACATGTTGTTATCCCCATCAGGTCACCAAAGCTGAGAAATACGTAGAGAGGTCCTTCTGATGGATAGATTACGCATCGACTGCATACCTTTCTAGTTTATCTATCGCAAGATGACACTCAACTCCCATATGTAGCAGCTGATTTATATCATATGCTACCATGACTGAGGCTCGTCAAGAACAAAGACAAGAATTCCCACATTTCGAGGAAAAATCATGAGCTGGAGGCAAGTAGTTTAGAAGACTTTGTTGGTGTGAGGGAGATAGATCAATCAGAAGATGAGACGCAAAGCTGGTAATCCCGAATGTGGTAAATCAGATTCAGCTCGTGTACTGTTGTTTTGAATAGTGCAAGTCATAATATGACCATTCGGCGCATCTATAGTTACAGACATTATCGGTGCTTACTGGAGAATGGATTTGAAATGTCGCATCCCGATTATTCATTGTGGGTTTTCATCCTCCCAAGATGCTACTAGCTGCACTGTGACTGAATATGTTTTAAATTGGAAACGATAGATCATTTATGCACCGATTCGTCCATACATATTGATATTATGACAACAGTGGATAAAGTGACAACTATAATGTGACAATATTGATGACTTTTCAATTTCTGGCCACCATCTTGGCTGTGAGTATCAATTGCCCAACTCAAACGAATACTTCGTATCAATGTTCCCTATACACATGTAATTGTGGGTAGAATTCGCGTAAAAATAACGCCCATCGTAAGAAAGTATAGGAATGCAGAAGTGTTTTAAAATTTTGGTCGCCATTTTGGCCACCATCTTCGATTTGGGAAACCATTTCTTGCACCATCTTGGCTGCCATATTGTATTTTGGTGTCGGATTGTTTTGCTGATATGTAAGGGTTGTATATTAGCATAACGAATCAAGCGGAAACAAGACCCCGTGTCATACTATCTTTTCTATAACCGCGATAAAAGAGACCTAGTGCATATAAAACAAAATGGCCGCCATCTTGTCTGGAGTATCTGCAGCCACTTTTTTCATGTTAACAACCTGGGGGTGCAGAGGTCGACCAATATCTCCTGGACTAAAAGATTGGAATGGCCTATATTTACAGTGGGGAATCACATGGTTTCGAGTTGATGTGTATCACGCATTCAAAATGGCCAAGGTGGTCGCAAACGAGACCAGAAACGAGGGAAAATGTAATAAACTAGGAAAATGATATATTACATATTATTTGGCAGCTACGAGCATATGTTATACTATTTTTAAAACAAGCTGATAATTCATTTGTGTCCATGAAAACTCAGTTGTTTGCTCTAACACTCTGATCATGAACCTCCGACTGACAACTTTGGTCAGAATGTTATAGAAAGTTAGTGTATTTCTGAACAAATAAGGTATACATGTTTAATGCGTGGTACTCACCAACCTCAAAACCACTTGATTTCCCACCATGAGATTATTCATATGGAGTGTTCTTAAAAGGAAAATTTAGCAGACCCCATATATATACGACATGTCTTCAGACATGACTTTAGGGTGGTGGGGTCTCTTGTTCCAAATACCTGAGGGTAATACGGCAAGTTCATAATGACTCCTATTTATTGGAGGGAAATGTTCAGTCAATACTGAAGCAGTTGTTTGTTGAACTTATTATGTGAAATTTAGTGAAAGGAAGGAATAGCCAGGAGCTCTTTGTCAAAGCAAGACGATCATTGGTAATTTTGCTAACCTGACAAAAATTCAAAACGTGTTAAAACGTCGATATAGTGTGGTCGTCGGGAGGTTGAACATATAAAAAAAATTGTTATAAAGCTGGTTTTGATATCATTTTGTGTGGAAAAGTATCGGGAATACCATATCCAAAATCCGCCTTGGGGAAAATTCAGGATTCAAGATGGCAGCCAAAAATTTAAAATATTCCCAAAACAGCATTAGTCCTTTGTCAGGCAGAGATAATGAGATTGATTTCGGTAGAAATGTCATCATGTATGACAGAAGATTCTACAGGAGTCACATTGACCAAATATCGGTCACAGGGAGCCAGAAAGATGGCCACAAAGATGACCACCAAAGTGACAATTATTTATTTTTTATTTTGTTGATAGAAATCGGCCAGTAATGACCAGAATATGGAAATGAGTCATAATTTCGGCACTTGTGTGTCAGATATCAATATACTCAAACCTCATCCTCGTCATCTCCTACCAGTATTTCTTTTGAATTAATGCAGCCCTCTCTACAAGCGATAACACATTTGCGACCATGTGCACACATATGATATCACATGCACTGTACCGACTTGAGCAATACATATTGGGCTTCATTCTGGTCCATCATAACTGGAGCAAGTTCCGCGACACGAAGTTCCCAACCCCACCTCTTATGATTCAATAAGTCGTTATTCAGTGTTCTCAGATTCATGACCGGCAGATTAACTCTGAGACTGATAGTATGCCGCTCTTTCTGTTGGTATGAGTTTTTGGGCTCCAACGCAGTCTTGCTAGAAGATACCATGTCCATAAACTTCGCATGGCGAAGTGTATTTAGTTAGTCTTCTTTCTTACCACCACTTTCTTACCACCACACATAAGGTATGTCGGCCTCACCGGTTACGTAGCGTTTTTCCGAAGACCCATAACTCCGAAGGTCCGATTCTCCGAAGGTCAGATTCTCCGACGCCCCGATTCTCCGAAAGCCCATAACTCCGAAGTCCCGATTCTCCGAAATCCCATAACTCCGAAGACCCATAACTCCGAAAGCCCATAACTCCGAAGGCCTATAACTCCGAACGCCCATAACTCCGAAGGTCTATAACTCCGAAGGGCCGATTCTCCGAAGGTCCGATTCTCCGAAGATAATGTTTTATCGCTTATTAAATAGTGTACAGTCCAGTGGCGGGGTCAATGGGGCCCTAGGGAAGACCGCCCCCAAAAAACATGTCAAATGTCATGTAAACGTCAGGAAATCCCTCCTAGGCATTCAAATATTCACAGTGTTCCTGCCCAGGGGAGCCCCCGGACCAACGATTGGGGGCGACCCCTCCCATGTATGCGCTCCCCAAATCAGGCCTTCGTGATATGCTTTCGGCATATCGTATGCATGATATATCCCCCACATATGCTAATTAATGTGCACCCCTAAATGGGAACCCTGGCACCGCCACTGGTGTGCACCGGGTATATTATAACGAAACGCTGCAAGAATGTCAGAGTAGCCTAACATGCACAGGGGCGACAAGTTCTTCCCCGTTCACCCCTGTACATTTTACTCTGGCATCTCATGGGCCAACGTAACGTTATAGTATCTGGTGTATAGTCAGTGGCGGGCCAGGATTCCCATTTAGGTGGGGGCAGTAGGAAAAGTTTGAATATTTTGATGCCCCATGAACGATTTCCGGGCGTTTACATGACATTGGACATGTTTTGGTAGGGGCCCATATTGTCTGAAATAGCAAGTAGAGGTTTAATGGGGGCAGTGGGAATTTTGGGACCCCTTGGTTTCGCCACTGGACTGTACACTATTTAGTAAACGATAATACCCCGATAAAACACAATCTTCGGAGAATCGGACCTTCGGAGAATCGGACCTTCGGAGTTATGGGCCGTCGGAGAATCGGGCCTTCGGAGTTATAGGTCTTCGGAGAATCGGCCCTTCGGAGTTATAGGTCTTCGGAGTTATAGGTCTTCGGAGAATCGGTCCTTCGGAGTTATGGGCTTTCGGAGAATCGGATCTTCGGAGTTATGGGCCGTCGGAGAATCGGGTCTTCGGAGTTGTGGGCCGTCGGAGAATCGGGTCTTCGGAGTTGTGGGCCGTCGGAGAATCGGGTCTTCGGAGTTGTGGGCCTTCGTAGTAATAGGTCTTCGGAAAACCGGTCTGACACCGCCTCACCAATGGTTTCTGATTTGCACTAGACTCCTGCATGAGTAATATTTTGCGAACTTCAGCAGACTTGTTTATCTTTCTGAGCATACTCGTGTTCCCATGTCCGAATAATGCAGAAGTGGTATCACAGCATCCCCATACATGTGCAAACAGGATATGGGAAGTTGTGAACTGTCCAGCCTTGCGCACAGAGTCGCCGAATCGCTATATGGCAGCACCACCTTTATCAGATTTCCGAGCATCAGATTGTTGGCCATGTTCGATTCAAAAGAAGAATCAGATCTATTATTCCGCGATAACCATGATATTTCCTCCACGCGATTTAAACTCGAGGGCACGAGAAACTATAAGAGTATCAACGTCACCACTCTAGTAAACTGCGTACCCATTATTTGAAAAGAGGCGCCCCTCAATTTGACGAACTGACTTTTGTTTCTCTTAGTTGGGAGGAAATTTTGCTGGTTATTGTGGCTCACTGTGTTTTTCAGTGACCCAAACGTCGGCACGTTTTGCAGATCGCCGGCTGTGCTCGTGATCTTTAATAGACGAGCTATGACCGAACCATCGAACACGATGCAACTCGAGCCATACTTTCTGTCTGTATCTGTAGTTGTTACGTCCTAGTGACCAAAGCTGGCTTTTACAGGACTTTGTTCGGACATACTTCAGATAATGCATGGCCACTTCCTTGTATGTTGAGTTTTTTATCCACTTCACTTTATGGAGAAGAGCTTCGCTACCAAGAATGGTCTCAATTCCCTTATGTGAATATTCGCCTTCTATAGAACGAAATCAACCAAGAGCCTTTGCCAATTCGTGTTTTCGCCAACATTAACGTGGACATCAGCCTGTTTTACTTGTGATGCTGCTGCGTCATCTTGTTCCCATATCGATTCATTGTCCACAGAACTGACATCCTTCTCGACTGGAAAAACTTCAGCTATCAACTCACTGAAAAGCACATAATCAACTAGGTAGAGATCAAGTAAGACCCTTGACACTGTCTTTCAATATATCATGGGTCACTGTACCAACCCCTTCATCGTCGAGGCGATACTCCACATGAAGCTCACTACAGTATGAAATCCTCCGAACCAACACACTATGTTCATCGACTTAGAGGTTATTGTGTTTACCGCCTTGAACCACAAAATCTGGTCGAAAGGGATACATTGGGTTTCGGTGTTCAATCTACGTACGTGTTCCTCAACATACATGAGTGTAGAGTAAATGATGGGACGGAACAGAACATCTGATTTCTCAGCGGTCAGTGTCGTCCAGCGAGCAAGCACTTTGTATGAAACCTGACCAGTTCGAGCTTGGTGTTTCACTCTTACTGAACAAACATGCTGAGGGCCACATGCGATCCGTGCTGTGATCAGATGGGAGGGTGTAGGGTGTGGCCAAACGAAGAAGAATTTTCAGTTTGATATTGGAAATTCCTTTGCCAATAACATCCACATATTTAGGGATGGACACTCCTTTATCAATCACGAGCTCATCAACCCTCAATCGCTTTTATCTCATGATCACACATCATGGTCAGTGGCGGTGGATTCATGTGTGTAGAAATTGCAATCATCCCCATTCCATGGAAGGCCCCCCTGCCATCCAAAGTTGCCATGTTGTGGTCGACATTATCGGTCACCCACTGAGTCAAGGCACTGGGTGATTTGACTGGGCGTTTCGGTTTAACTGACGGCTTGCTTGTATCTCTCAACTTCTTCGTTGGCAACAGAGAATCCCAACCGAGATTACTCGTTCACTAGTCATTTGGAAACAAAAACAAACACATGGTTCATTTCTATGCCAAGTCCGAACAGTGATGGTGTTATAACCAAACGTGGACACGCCCCCTGCACAATGGAATGGTCGATGCTATTCTGCTTGACGTCGGGCGGAATTAAAATCTTGAGTAAGCTTTATTTCCAAAGTAATGGACCACATTTGGACCAAACAAATGCCTGTGTTTCGGCACTACAGAGACTGCGAAACGACTGCATTTAACGAAATAAAACAGTTTAAATATGGATTTAAAAAAAAAGACTAGTTATAAAGTACATACACTTAGTTGTTAATACATATATATCATATAATCATACTGTATCTTGAATAAGAAGGAACATATAATTACGAACACAGCAGAATATACATTCAGGTTCGATCACTCGAATTCGGTAAATGATGACGTTAATCGCCGATGCGTGTGGGCTACATTTTATGAATATAATTACGAAATGAACATGTTGAAATTGACATGCTTCAAATTCGCCATCAATCGAAGTGGTCCCTAGCGTTTCTATCAATAACGATTATGGTCTGTTCGTTTACATAACTGTATTGGACAGAGTGTAATTTGGTCTGTTCATTTACGGAACTATGGCGTGTAATCCATGATCATTAATCTGGATTCTCCCATGACAAAAACTCTGCGTATGTTGTCACCGTTAGGTTTCAACAGGAAATGCGTGACCGACTCATAAAAAACAACTTTTACTATTTTCACAATTAGATATATAACATCGAAAAGATAAATGAGAAACAACCGCGAACAATGTGAACTATTGCTTACACAACTTAAGTGACATGCATTATGGCATGCACTTTATTACTTGAGCGCACACATGGCTTACGTGCATAATGGCGTTGTCCTCCAACACTCGTAGAACGCGCTTTTTATTGTGGAACGCACACATGCATTGGAGTTCTACATACACGCTCTTTATTAGTGGAAGGCACGGATGGCCTATACTGTATAGTGGGTCGTACTATCGTATACTCATATGACAATTATCCACACAAACAAACCACGGATGCGTGGTTTGCGAACTCACACAATTAAACTGTCTGCATGTATCTGCAATCGGAAATTTTGGGTCACAATGATGAAACGCCCTGCATGTATTCAAATGTCTGTAAACAAATTTCCCCAAAGCGGATTTTAGATATATTGTTGTCGAAATATTCCCGGTCAAAATGACACAAAAACTGGCTTTATAACAATTTTTTCTATGTTCACTCTTCAAAATCACTACAACGACTACTAATAACTGATCATCAGAACGTCCTATTCTGTGGCAGGATAGAATGATTTCTTGACATCGAAAATTAACCAATATTAGTTTTATGGTGTCAAATCGGACCTCATAAAACCCGGTCATCTCTTATACAGAGCGGCCATTCTTGAGTCGCACATAAGTGGTTACCCATACGCTGTCATCCCTTTATTCCGAGGGTCCAATACCATGAATACTCTGAGTGTCCTATATTACGAAGGTCCAATACTACGAAGTTCACATATTACAAAGGTCCAATACTCCGAAGGGCCTATATTCCGCATAGCCAATATACTATAAAGGTCCCAAACTCTTAAATGCCCAATATAGTCAGAAGGTCTGATACTATATAGGAAGGTCCAATAATCCGAAGGTCCAATAATACGAATGTTCTATATTTCGAAGGTTCAATAATATCAAGGTCCCATATTACGAACTGCGTTCAATATGCCGAATATCTTAAATTCCGAAGACCCAATACTATCAAGGCCAGATACTCCGAAGGTTTGATACTCCGAAAGCCCAAGAGTCCGAAGGTCCAATACTCCGAAGGTCAGATTATTATAAGGGCGGTCAATTGATATTCGTATGCCAATATAATTATTTTTAAGCCTCTACCATTTTATGAAAATGATTTCAGTGACTTCGCAACAGGGGTTTGAAGGAGTCGCAATTGCAGCCACAGGCACCTGGCGATGGGGTAAAAACGCCAGAATACTAATAAATACTGTATGAGAGACAAGGTTCACAAGTGATATTTTTCAAACTGATGACGGAAGCTGCCATGTATTATCTCAATGCTTCTGCAATATGAATGATGGCAATTGGAAATTTCACTAGGGAAATTTTGACTATTTTGGTGCCAAATCGGACCGTGAATTTTTAAATGTATACATTAATCTTATCGATATATCGACCATGGTTAAATCAGTAAAGCAAACTGTTATGAGCTCTCTATGGGCACAGGTCACTTGGTACATAAGCCAATAGTTGGCAGACAACCCACATCCGAAATGAAAATGCCAATGACACTGTAGCTCAGCTTGGAAAGGAGATAATAAGGGTGATCCCAAACATGCCTGTAAATTTTCATAACATTTCTCCAATAAATGCGGGCTGCAGGGTGCGACAATGGATTCAAATTTGAAATCCAAGATGGCTGCTGGCGGGCTGCATGGTGTGTCGACCGATTAAACTGTGAAATTTTTCAACGAATTTTGGGGGGGGAAATTGATGGCTCCCATCCAAAGAAGGATGTGGCTGTAGGGTGTGCCGATGGATATAGTCATTCAAATAGTAAAATCAAAGATGGCTGTTGGTGGCAATGTTTTTTTAAACATATTTTGGTTAAACGTCGATGGCTCCCATCTAGAGGTCATCCTTAAGATACAAACAAAGTTTGGTGACGATCGGATGAGAGATGTGACATGTTTGGTGTGCTAAAGGAAATTGTCGATGGACTGACAGACGGATGGACCCCAACCCATATGGATATTCGATTTTGGCCTCGCCAACCTAGATTCTTGAGAGTAAAATATCGCCTGTATATAAATGACTATTCATGGGGCGCCTTTTTCAATTTGTTACCTAAAATGAATATATGATATCACTAAATCGGATATATGATATCATAAAATTGTAAGCATTTAGTGGTATTACATATTCAATTTTATGAGATCATAAATTCATTTTGTTATATCACTTATTAGAATTTGTGATATCATATATCCATTTTGTGATATCAATAATTTGGATGAAAAGACTATTTATCCACTGCTTACTGGTACTAACTCTATTGCCTACGTAAAGCCTGCCTAAAAAGTCTAGTCCATTAGTGACATGGAAGGGTCGAATCAATACAGGCTGGGCGAAAGTGCCATTTTTGGATATATCACAAACAAATATCTGGAGCATGTTTTCAGTGTTTTATTGGTAAAAAAAACCGCACAGAAGTTGAGATTTTTCAATATTTTGGAGAAATTCTACAATTTATTGTACAAATATAGATCCGATTTTTGGCACAATACTTTTAAATATGCATAATACAGCAGACGCAAATATGACAATATAGTTCCATATTTGGATAGAAATAAAACAAGCAATCCAAAGAAATCTGCGAAATCCATCGAGTCAAAATCCATATCACGCCAATTTGATATAAAATATGTGTAATTACATTAATAACTGTAAGTTAATACGGTTGAATATGTGTAAATTACATTAATAACTAAGTTTTGTGGCCAAGTTATACCAAGGTATGACACTACTGACACTGAGTGTCACTGACAGGCCATAAATTAAAATGATTGACATTGCAATGGTGGCAATGCATCAGTCACTGTGGTTAAGGCTTTGAACTTCCTAGTACAGTACAGCAAACTGTTTGCTCTTTGAACGTCATGTTCGCTGTCAATTACGTCATAATTCTGACGACCTTCGAAAGACATGTTTCAATTAATATGGTTTGTCTGAATAACTTCAATTATCCCAACATTAATTGAATCAATCCTTTGTGCGATTCAACCATAAGTCAACTTTGAAGTTCCCGCTGTTTACATCATTATCCCTAGGAACGAATGTTTTCATCAATGAGCAGGCCTCTAGATAACGTAAAATAAAATGATTTTATGCCAGCTGAACCTGTTCTCACCTGGGCATCTGACCAATCAGCATCGCCAAAATTGGATTTACCTGCTTGGAGGCTGAATGATTGAATTAGAATATCATATAAATTATCAAGCAGCACTATTCATAAACATTTTATTGTTATCAAGCAAACATCTCATAGGAAATCTGATGCAGCAGAAGCAATTTTAGTCAGAATCTGGACAAGCGTCAACAAAGGATGCCATTATATCGTCTAGCTCTGCTGTATCCTAGAAAAATAAAGTAAGATTTAGTGTAAACATATTTTTATTTCCAAATCCAAACATAATACACATAATACACAAATGACATAAATATACAACATATAAGAGATAATGTATGGAAATGAGGATCAGACAACAAGCCCAAGGGCTTATATGAAGTCTTCTCCTCTTTGGCGACATGCCCCTTCCCCAATAAGTGAGGGAGGGGTATCGATCAGACGGGAAATAATAGAAATAATATTTTTTAAAGGAGAAGTAACTAAGTTTAAGTTGGGATGGACACAGCGGGAAGATAGTGTTAGGGATAGCAGGAGGCAGAGAGAGAGAGAGAGAGAGAGAGAGAGAGAGAGAAAGAAGAGAGAGAGAGAATGAGAGGGAGAGTGAGAAAGTAGAGGGGACAGAGTTTTCAATAATTTAGTTGCTGCGTGATGAAAATTATGCTCGTAGTAATATGCATGCGTCAGGCTCCATGGGAGGGCGTCAATCGCAATGGCCAATTCCTATTTCAATGGGGTTTACTGTGAATATCGCTGCATTCTTCACGTAGAATCATTTCACGTATATACAGGATAGTGACAAGTAAAGTAACTTACAAAATAATCGTTATCGGAAGACATTTAGTACTACATATATAATGGAGAACATCGTGCTGCCGCATAACGCGGCCGGAATCCAAAGCAATTTGTTACCCATACAGATCATGGAAATCTTTTTGTTCTCATAATATATGTCTGTACTGCATTAAATATTTGTTTGTTTTCGCGAAGACTAAGCTCTCTTGACCCCCGCATTAGTGTATTCTCAGATAAGGCAACATTTGGTAGGGAGTCATATAGTTCTCTTCTGGGCTCTTGATAAAAAGTACATTCAAAGAGATAGTGGTAAGTTGTCTCAAATTCCCCACATAGACAGAAGGGGGAAATTTTTACATGGTTATCTGTCAGGTCACCACTTAGGTGGCTGCAGTTCAATCTTAACCGGGTATGGAGGATATGAGATTTACGACATTTACTATGATAAAAATAGGCAGGTGGACGTATATTGTCACTGTTCAGTTCCTTTTTGAAGTCTTCGATTGTACTGCTGCTCTTTGTAGTTTCTGACAGTTTGTTCCATTCGGTAATTGCAGATGGTAAGAAAGAATCCATATAATAGTCATAATTAATATTCGAGGGTAGTCTTATATGTTCAAATCTTAAGTTATATCTGGAATTATTTGCCTGAATTGGTCATACATAATTTCTTAAAATTGATGGAGCAGTTCCTCGTATCATTTTAAAAAATTGGCATAGCTTGTGTTTTCTACGGCGTGAAGAGAGGAGTTCCCAGCCAGTCTCTGACAAAAGGCACGCGTTACTCGTACTGATGGTTGCACCTGTTACTATTCGGGCCATTTCATACTGAACCTTTTCAATGTCATCACTAAGATAATCAGGGCAGTTATCCCAAACAGGGGAGGCATATTCCAGTATTGGTCGGATAAATGTATAATGTATTTTTTCAAGCGTTACTCTGCTTAGCTTGTATCTGTGTTTACGTACTAGATTTACTCGACTCCATGCTTTGTCAAGCATAGATCTGATGTGGATACCCCAAGAGCCCATGTTGTCGAAAGTAAGTCCCAGATGTTTATGGCTGTCAACCTCAACAATTGTCGCGGTTCCCATGGTCAAATGTGGATGATATACTGGTGTTTCTTTCCTGGAGATTAAGAGAGATTCCGTTTTCAGGGGATTGAATTTTACAAGCCATTCTGATGCCCAACACATGAGAGTTTCGAGGTCATCGTTGATTAGTTTTGCGGCCATGGTGGGGTCTTTGATAGTAAGAAATAGAGAAGTGTCATCAGCAAATAGACGAATGTTGCACCGTATATTTTCGGTTATATCATTAATATAAATTAAAAACAGAAGTGGGCCTAATACTGAGCCTTGCGGCACACCTGCTGTTACATCTTGTAGTTCCGAACGTGTGCCGTCTATGACAACCTGTTGTTGTCTACATTCTAGATACGATTTCATCAAGTTATACAAGTTTCCTCTTATACCAATTTTTGTCAGTTTGTTCAAGAGGCCACGGTGCCAGACTTTATCGAATGCTTTACTTATGTCACAGAATATACACCGGACCTCTTTTCCGTCGTCTAATGATCGACATATATTGTCATATATTTCGGTAAGTTGAAAAACTGTTGAATCGTTGCGCATGAAACCAGCTTGATAAAATGATAGGAGTTTGTTTTCATCAAGAAATTCCCATAGATATTTATAAATACATTTTTCATAGACCTTTGAGACGCAGCTTAGTAGAGAAATTGGTCGGTAATTTGATATAAGACCGGGATCACCACTCTTAAATATAGGTGTAACATGTGAACGCTTCCACTGGTGTGGGTAGTAATTGTTTTCGGTAAATGTTCTAAAATAGAATTCAAGAGGTTCACAGAGCGAGGTGGCACAGCTTTTCAAAACTCTCGGACTTATTCCGTCGGGCCCACTTGACTTAGATATTTTAAGACTTTTTAACGCTTTGTAAATGTCAGGGGCTGTGATTTTTATATCGCTTAATGTGGATATGGAGTTATCCGGTTCAATGACTGGTTGGCGTTTCCCGATGTCATCAACTGATGAAATTTTACAAAAATACGAATTGAAAGCATTTGCTTTTTCAGTTGGTGAGATCAGGAAGTCGCCGTTGGTGTTCAAGGGGGGTATTGATCTATCACTGGTAGCAAATACTATTTTTTGGAGGGTTTTCCACCAGGAAGACTGGTCATGTGATGGGCTATTCAATGTGTTCTCATTCTTGGTGTCATAATCACGTTTGCTTTTTCTAATAGCCGATGTAGTTTCATTACGTTTAGATCTGAAGTTTGCCCATGTTTGTGGTGTGTTTTTCCTTTTAGCTATCTTATGTAATCGATTTCGTTGCCTCATCAGTTTCCGTACATTACACGTAAGCCATTGGGGACTACCTTTCCGGATAAGAACTATCTTATTGGGGATATTGTCACTGCATACCTTTTGAATTTTTGCAGTCAGGTTATCTGCATGAGCTGAAAGTTCGAATGGTATATTATCATCATAGTTCCAGCTCAAGAAGTCTTCGTTCATGGTATCGAAATCAGCCAGATTATAATTCCAGATACGTCTAGTGAGAGTTGTAGCCGATTTATTTTTCAAAAGTTTTATCTGAGCAACGACCGGACAGTGATACCTAATTGTGTTGTCGAATATGTTGCCAAGAACACAAGGGGAATCAACAAGGTCAGGGTTGCTAGTCATGAGCAAGTCGAGAATGGATGAGGAATTTTCAGTAAAATGCGTTTTATCAGTGACCAGTTGGGTCAGACCTCGTTCGCTACATATGCCGTTTATTTTACCATTACCGTTGCGTACATAGTTTTCATTGAAATCTCCACCTATTATGACATCCAGGTCGCTATCGCGCGCAAGAGAAATGTTATCATTAATTTTTGTCCACAGGCTTGCGGGGGAGTTGGGAGGGCAATAAAAACATCCTACAAGACAACGTTTTGTGTTAATTGTAACCTCTATCCAGATATTTTCTACTTCGTCACTGTCAAGTTCATCGCATATTTTGAATGGTATAGTGTCACGAACGTAAATACACACACCCCCTCCTGTTCTGCCATCTATCCTGTCTTTGCGGGCAGGATCATGGTAGCCAGGAAGGTGGATTTCTGAATCCGGGATAGAATGATCGAGCCATGATTCGGTTAATAGACATATGTCGTATTCCCCAGTTGATGTTACGGCTGCAAGTATATCTACTTTATTTCTGATACTCTGTGTATTCAGTACAAGTACCGAGTGATTGTGTTGTTCGGTTGAGGGGCCTGGGTTAGTCTCCACGTCTCCTGCCAGGATCAAAAGAGCCTTTGCTAAAGATACCGCTAATACTGTTAGAAATGTCACGCATGTGAAGAGGAATACAGTTGTGTGTGACATCGCAAATTTAGTGTTCAACTTCGTCTTTTTATCATCGGAATTTGGAGAATTAGATAGTTTCTTGCCTGCCAAGATATGTAAGATTTAAAATATTTTTGAATTATGAGTGAGACATAAAACAGATTTTTGTCTCTGCTAATGGACATGTTTTTTCAATTTTTTAACAATAAAGGCACCTTCCCATTTTTACTAGCCTCCAGCAGGCCAATATGAAATATTAAAGTATTCATTTTTTCTCTGTTGATTGTTACAAGATTTTCTTCTGTCACTTTGGACACATTTGTTCCATTTGCAGAGTTTAGTATACATGTAGCTCAGGGGTACATCCACGCTTTAATACTCATTTTCATTATATCTTCATCAATGTTTTACTTCAAAATATAATTTGCATCCCCACTCCCAGAAGCCATACATGTTATACCATTGAAGGATGTTCTTTCACTCTCAGAACTTCGTCATTCCTTTACATTGTTCGGTGTAGATTTGGGAAAGTGGTAGGCCTAACAGGCGATTCATTGTGGTTTGGCTCATAACAAGCTGATATAAAACAAACTAGAGGTGTGACTGTCCCAATGGGACTAAGGATACCCCCCTGTTTTTAAAATACTAAGATGTTTCACATGTCAGTAAACATTTAGTTAAAATAATAAAATAACAGTTCCCATTGCAGGTGCACAAACCTAACCGTAATCTTAAACCTATTGACCGAAAAATGTAGGAATAAAAGCTCGGACAAAATTATGCATTTTGCAAAAATGTTCTAAGTCGAAAAAGGGGAATAACTCCACAAAAAAAGTCGGACAGACATCATAATCGCAGGTGCACAGGTTCTCATGGTACTAAATATCAGTGCCAAGATTAAAAAACATTGACCTAAAAATGTAGAAATAAAAGCTCTGACAAAATTAGGCATGTTGCAAACAAATTCTAAGTCGACAAAGGGGGGTAACTCCACCAAAAAATGCCAGACAGACGTCATAATCGCAGGTGCACAGGTTCCCATGTTACTAAATATCTGTGCCAAGTTAAAAACAAATTGACCTAAAAATGTAGGAATAAAAGCTCGGACAAAATTATACATGTTGCAAAAAATTTCTAAGTTGAAAAAGGGGAAATAACTCCACCAAAAAAAGTCGTACAGACGTCATAATCGCAGGTGCACAGGTTCCCATGGTGGTTGATGTCTGTGCCAAGTTTCACGGAAATTGATCAAAAATCGACTGAGAAAAACTCCGGACAAATTTGTGTCCATGGACGGACGACGACGACGGACGGACGGCTCGACGGACGGACGAGCTGAGTCCAGTATACCCCCCTAACTTCGTTGCGGGGGGTATAAATATAATAAACACAACAATTAACTGTTTTGCATACAAATTTTCTCCTCGAGTGAGATATGGATGACTATTTTTATGAGGTGAAAGCTAGTACTCAGTTACAGTCAGACATGAATTGTGCCAATGTAGTTAAGTATTACTGTTGGATGCATGTACGGCTTGACCTTTTGTCAGCTGGAAAGAAGAATTGGCTAAGCTCTTGAGAAAGCTACTGGTGTTATTTCATTCAGCAAATTACTAAAACAATCTTATGATACTAGTTTGTTATAAACATTGTTAACAAATTCTTTGACGGAAGATAAACTCACATGCCAAATTTGGTTTTGATTCGATAGCCCAAAATCAAGTTCTCATCTGGCTATTTCAGTAGTCCCTCAAAAAATAAATTTGGGGGACAATTTTTTTATTTTGTATGTTGTTGTAACTGGAGGTCTACAACCCTGATTATTCTATGACCATTAATTTACTCCTGAAACTGAAATAGTAAGTTGCATACAAGAGGAGTTAATAAATTCCAATGTCTACCAGGTTTCCCTATAAGTACAAAAGATATGTTAATAACAAGATCCATTCATGATTCATGCTGCCGCTTGTCAAATTTGCCAAGGGCAAAAATAATTCCCATTTGGCAAAACATATTTTCATTTGGCAAGTCACTTTTTAATTCCACAAGAAAGTTGAAAAATATTGGTGAATCAATACCATTCATTTCAGGAAACTCTTGACAATATATAATTGTATTAGTGGTGTTTTATAAGGTTTAGAAAAATTTAACACCTCTATCAAGCTGCAGTTCATTTTAAAGCATTGGTATCACACGGTGGAGGGATTACTCGTTTATTTATTGTGGTGGTGTTTAGTTAATAGCTAATCCTCTTTTTATGTGCCCTCCTGATGAAGCAACCTTCTACAATTTTACGTTCGGTGATTAGTTTGTTGTATAATAAACCACAATGGAGAGGCAACAATAATTATTAACTAACTGCTTTCCTATCAATATTAAAAGTTGTTCAATCCGTGATTGTCAAAACGTAAGACATAATGTTGCAGAAACTGATACTATCAGTGATAGCATTTGGCAATTTCTTAAAAGAATTTGGCAAAAAAGAAATTTTATTTGGCAAAAGTAAATTTTGTCCCAGCACGGACCCTGCAGCCAATCGCTGTTGCTTAAACATTTGTCGGTTCGGTTGCAGAAAATATGACATGAATAGGTCATATAATAAAACATTATTGCATTATTTTTAAGTTGACCTGAAGATTTATCAACCCATAGAATTTATAATTGACTTCCTCAAGTTGATAACTTCTCACAACAACCTTGAAACATGCAATAGTCAGGCCTTTACATTCCCTCAAATTCAAATTGGTAAACGCTGTCCCAAAATATGGAAAAGCGTCCAAACAAACTTGAGACAGATGAAAATGCATCTTTTTGTTATTGCATAGCTATGTTTATAAATTATCGACACACACTGACTGATACCACATTTATATCAATTTGTCATTCTCGGGAATTGAATACAATAATTTCAAGCATTTTGGCCTAAATATCTCCTACAGGCTGAACCATGGATCACCCTGATGTGCCCAAATTACCCTAATCTAAAGGTCTGGCAACAACTGTGGACTACATCTTTATGAAAGATTGAAACAACATACAAACCTCCTTATGTACAGCGAGCTTAATTTGTTCATCTTTTTGAGCAGTAGCTTGGTCATCCTTCTTTTGAGGCAAATCCTTGTCGGAGGCTGTCTTCTCATCCTCCTGGTTTGAGACGTTATCAGTGGGAACATCTTCTTTAATATTCATATCAACCTTAGGTTTCTTGGCACTAACATAATCTTCTTCATCTAACTTCCCATCTACAAACTTAGCAAACGGGTCATAGAATCTTTTTGTACCGACTGAGACATCTGCATGTTGTGATGTTAAATTAACATTGTTTTCACTTTCCTCTATCCTCTCACGGTATGCTATATTTTCTACAACATCTGCAACAAAACTGTCTCCGCTTGAGGAACCTGCATCACCTGACTCGGTCACTTTAAGCTTCGTCACATAACCTGATGTAGATGGGAGCTGGTCATCAATATCCGCTGTACTAAATATTAAAGGGGCTCGGACTCCACTATGAATAGACATATGTTTTTCAGCTGTATCCAAACCATTAATACCATTGGTCACTTCTGCGTAAGATCCAACTGTTTGAGTTTGTGTACTTATAATATGGGATACTTTCTTTGGTTCAAAATATTCGCTTACACCTGACATTTCGCTGGAATTGGAATGACTCTTTTCAGTCTCTTCATTAGCCTCCGTGCAAGGTTTGCTGCCTACAGATAGACTTGTGAGTTCCAGAATAGGTCCTTGAAGACTAGGTACTCTTGGATGTATGACTGTTTCACATGAACGCAATGCTTGCTGACAGCAATTGGATACCTGGATTTTGAAAAGACAATATTAGCCTGGCATTACCATTACTTATACATTGGTCTATTAGTCATTTAGAGGGTATTCAGGTAACAAGACAGTCAATGACTGTGGAGAAGCTCACCAGACTGTAAAGACTGAGAAGACTGGGACTCGGAAGACCATAAGAGTTAGTACTTGTCAAATTCACTTAAAAACAAGTAGTCCTAAAGAGGGACGTAGCCTAGAGGGTCTCTGTTGAGCAGTGGGGTGTCCACCTTGAAATATGGTCCAGATCCCCCCACCCCACATAGTCCATAGTCCGCTCCCTCCCAACTGAAGCAAGCACAATCCCAAGTTCGTAAAATTCCTTTGCACATGTTGGAATTTTACAACTGATACCTCAAGCTTTCCTAACTGTGGCAAAGTTACAACCTGACATGCCCCCATTTTTTAATGGTGGACCCCATACAAACAAATTTTAATCCCAACTCTCCAATATACACAAAATGCCATTTCTTGATTGGTCGAACCCATTTTAACAAATCGTGTAACCCAGTCCCAAGTAACACAAGGACCCTTCCTACTAGTTACTACATATAAGCTAAATAGGACTGATGGCTCTTGGGGAGGAGCCAGTTTAAGAATTACTATGGGGGAAGAGTTATGTCCCTGGTCGCACCCCAATTTGACCTGGTGAACCCATTTCAACAGATCTGAATCCCAGTCACCCAAGGACTCTCTATACCAAAATGTATGCTAAATATGCCAAATTGTTCTTGAGAAGATGTTTTAAAAATAACTAATGAGGGAAAGAATTATGTCCGTGGCTCTGACACTATTTGACCCAGTGATCCAATTCTGAATCAAATCTGAATCCTTGTCACCCATTCCAAATATAAGCTGAATAGGCCTGATGGTTCTTGATAGGAAGACATTTTAAGAATTACAATGGATGGACACGTTATGTCCCTGGCTCCGCCCTTATTTGCTCAGGTGATCTCATTTTAACACATCTGTATCCCTGTCACCCAACGACCTTCCATACCAATTATAAGCTAAATAGCCCCGATGATTCTTGAGAAGATATTTTAAGAATAACTATGGATGGAAAGAGTTAGGTCCCTAACTATGCCACTTTTTTGACCATGTGACCCCCATTTGAACAGAACTGAATCCCAGCCACCTAGGGACCATTCACACAAAATATGTCTCAATTCTTCATTTCAGGTAAGCTAAGAAACATGCTTCCTTCTTTCTCATTCAGTTTCCCATATGTATTTGCCTGAGTAAACAGGTATTTAGTTTTACTGGCCTAACTGTCAGATTCATCATTCACACTTGCCCTTGGGAGTTTGTTATCATAAGCTATGGGCCATTTATATATAAACTCTTTAACAGGCAGAGAATTTTAGGCTATTAATCAAAGGAGCTGTCATTCCAATTAGATTTTGTTAACACTGCCATTTCATTTATTACTTTAAATCAATGTGACTTCTATATGGTGTTAAGTAAACATTCTGTGCAGACACCTTTCTCATATCTCATAGAGCTCTGAGTATCTGCTAGCTGTTTGCATGTTCTTGATTTTAGACTGATTTAAACCAAATTTGGTTGAGTCACCCTGGTGGATGTTATAATGGTGTTATTTATTTTTTAAATTGAGCAGGAAATTAATCTCAATTAAAATAAAAAAAAAAAAAACTTTTTTTTTTCAAATAAAATTTTTTTTAGGTTCTTTTTATTGGGTTTTTTTTTGGAGTTCAATCTAAAAAAAATTTTGTTTAAGAGTTGTGTCCCTGGCTCTGCCCCTATTTGACCCAGTGACCCCATTTGAACAAATCTGAACCACAGTCACCCAAGGACCCTCCATACCAAATATAAGCTAAATCGGCCCAATGGTTCTTGAGAAGAAGTCATTCTAAGAATTACTATGGAGGAATAGAGTTATGGCCCTGCTTTCGCATGTATTGACCCAGTGACCTCATTTGAATGTGAATGTGAGTCACCTAGGGAACATCCACACCAAATATGAACCCATTCGGTCTTATGGTTCTGAAGAAGAAGAGGTTTAAAGAATTGTTGACGGATGGACGGACGGACGAGGAGTGATGACTATAGCTCCACCGGAGACTTCGTCTCAGGTGAGCTAATAAAAGCAGACGACAGAGAGAAAAACAGATAATACAAGAGCAGAATGGTTCATATTCATAAGTGGGAAATGTTCAGGGAAGTACTTATCAATGAGTATTAGTATAGAAAGGGTTGAATAATTATATGTATAGCAGTACACGCCTCTTCTCACAGTTGCAAGAAATAAGTAGTATACACCATTAGGACTTGTTTATAGTTGAAAAAGACCACTAGAATGGCTGTAAGCTAGTGATATTAAACTATAAACAATTCTTAAAGTGATGTGAAACATTTCACTGAGGTGTTCCGATTGGAATAACAAATAATCATACCAAATGCTGTGACATGGACGACAAATAGATTTCCTCAGTCAATTCCCAAACTAATGTTCGAGTGTTTTACATAACTAAAGCTTCTGTTGAAATTTGTGTTTGGAGATAATCTTGGATGGATCTAAAAATAACTAAGTTCTCATTACACAATGACTCATATCTCTCAAGAAATAGAACTGATTGATATGACATTTTGCATAGTTAGTATATCACCTCAGTGATCAGTTTGAATCATTTGATTGGAGTTACTCTTGAACGAGTGCCACTTTATGGGAAAAATGTTGAATTAAAAAAAACACAGTTGAGATTTCAAACTGCAAAATTTGGTCAGTAACCCTTCTAAACTTGAATCTTCACAATTGATAACAGTCGAATGCATATGTTATCATTTATGCAAGGCTTCCATACTCTTAACACTATGATCAGAACATGTTAAACCTTCCATGACTGGAGCTTCCTGAAAATTTGCAAAAACCCTGTGCCAAAGCGTTCTCTTATAAATATTAGAGAATCCATGGGCCTAAAAATATTTACATTGATCTTGTAAGCCAGTGTATTCTCTTACATATGTGGGGCTCCCTATGGCACAGGATATTTAATGCTGCACCAGCGCAGCTCCTGTCATGAAAGGGTTAACCTATGTATGTTCTGTACTTTTGTGCTCTAACTTTCATAGGCCAAAAAAAAAAAGGGTTTTGATTCTCGGGCAATTTTTTTGGAGAATCGATGAGGGAGCGAGGGTTTTATTTTTATTTTTTTATTTTTGTTATGGGGATAATGCCCATAGTTAGCATGGGTTATTATACCTTGACTGGTTAAAAAAATTAAGGAGAACATTGTTTTGATATAAACTAATGTATTCCACTATAAAGAATGACCAATTATCACATTATACTACCCTACATCATATATATATTGTTGGTATATTTGATATATATATGTACCTTCTTACTAGTATAGTATATATCTATTTATATCAGACCTGTTTACTTTCATAATTGGAAATAGGGAGATTTGTCCTCAGAAATAGGGATTTAGTGAAAAATAGGGAGATTTTTTTTTTAAATGTCATAGACTGTTTGTTGCTACTGTTTGTTGCATTTAATTTACATCTGCCACACCTCAGTTACATGTTTCTTGATTTTCTGCATTCAAAGGCACACTCTTTCGGTAGTATTCACAGTTTAGTACATCTATGATCTATGCACAATTAACGGCCTTGACACTGACTACCGAGTGTCTCTAATTTCTAAAATCACTGAATCATAGGGAATAAAATTACGATTTTTCGGTTATGGATCACGCTTTATTTCCAACAAGCCAAAATACAACGATTAAAAATATATTTGCACACTATAAAATGGTGCTCTCGGATAATTTTGTCGCCAAATATATTCAGTAACATTGGTGAATTTAACTTAATTAAAGAGAATACGTATGGACAGATTTGTTTGAGGTCCGTTCGATTCTCGTTCTCTGTTATAAAACACGGAATACAACAAAGACGGAAACGGAACTAAAACAATCAAATTTTAAATCGGGATTATACATTTTATATCTATCTATATACTTTAATATTTATCCATCTATACTATAGTGACTATATATGCTAGCCATAAAAACTTCAAATACTATTAAATTAAACCAGCATACACATCGCCAATACGCACCATATTTCTTTCCGGTTTGCGTTCCCGAAATTGGAAATCATTATTGTTTACAGCACGGAAACACATTTGACTTAATAAACTTTTGGGCAGCTTGTGGTGACAATATACCTGGTAGTTATCGTTGCCTAGTGTCTGTTGTTGAATACCAACACATACACCATTGTATGTCTATCATATTCGATGTTTGAAACATAACTAATTTCTCTTTTCTAGTTTCCCATTTTCATGTTATCATTTGACAGCATCGGTCAATTTGAAAATCATAATAAAATACTTCAACGCGGGCCTTTTTTCCAGACGCGGCTATGCCCGAGAATCAAAACTTTTTTTTTTTGGCCTTACTGTGATATTTGAAAATGCCATTTGTTAAAGACATATTATGTACTTGTTCGGGTGAGTGAACTGATAAGTTAGTATTCAGGCACTATGCCAATTGGAAGAGTGCAACATTCTACTAACAACTCAGAAAATCTGAATCAAATCGACCGTACCACTCCATAGAAATCATCGTCATAACTACAACAATTGTAAATATTTACTACTCGATTCGGGATGCATCTATCAGCAATAAACTAACGAAAACTATTTCACCATGGAGCGTCACTGCATTTAATTAAAATATAAGAATGACGGCATGTGTTGTCAATTTAGATATAATATTTGTAAAAATAACTATTTTGAACAAGATTAATCTCCATTTCTATTTGATTACCCTACCAGAGTGTCTCACATCACTTTAATTGGTGCTCACTCAAGTTGAGCACTCACTACCTGAATGGCAATTATACATAGGGTGGATTAGTTTTCAGGAAAAAGGATTCTTAGTAATTAAACTCCTCCCTGGAGGATTATCCTTGTGCTCTCATATATGGATTAGTTTTCAGAGAGAGAATACCCATGGAATATTTCACAATTGAACCAGATTTAACCCATATATTTTCAACAAAATACCTTAAGGCTGTGGTCGTTGCACCCCGCCTGTAATAAAGGAACAGCACACTGCAGAATGGATGGTACCAGTGGGTGGCTATGTATTGCACATGCTGCAAGGACCTTGTGTAGCTGCTTTCGACAATCGGCATCCTTATAAGGTATGGGCGGAGCTGCTGTGTTATTCTGGACATCCATCACTACTGACAGAATAACTTCGTATATTTTATTCAGTGACTTTGGTTTCATAATCACAGAATTAGTTGTCACTATCCACTTCAAAGCTGAAATAAGTGAAAGTAGGATCTATCATAACCATTTAATTCAAAATGGACAGCATAGAGTAAACAGAAATGGAATGAATGACAGACGTTACTGATTGATTCCTAAATATATAAATAAATAAACAACAATCTTGTGTAGTGTAAAACCCACCATCGTCCTCTTAAAATGCTTGAATTAAGGCCAAAGAAAATTAAAGTCTGGTTCTGATATACAAGTCCAGGCCTGGAAATAGTGTGCCTGACATTTGCAGAATGAGGTTCCTAGAGGGTGAATTTAGTGATGCTACCCCACACAGTGGGCTAGCATCACCAAATTCACCTGTTGGGGACCTCATTCTGCTTAGGCCCTCATCTTCTGGGAATTACATATAGTCTCAAATTAACATTGTTTTTAGTTACTTTTTCTATATCATTTTTCTATATCCCCAAATTTGCCTAAGGTGACTAATGGGTGAACATCAACTTTTAACTGGTGAGCTTCAATCTGATCCTAGGTCTCCCATAGCAGTTGAGGCCTAAGCAGAATGAGGTTCCCGAAGTGTGAATTTGGTTTGCTAAACTGCCATGTGGGATAGCATCACTAAATTCACCCTCTGGGGAAATCATTCTGCAGATGACAGGCACACTATTTCGAGGCTTGTACAAGTTAGAAAATATTAAGGTTGGTAGGTAGACTTAAAATGTTTTTATTTTTGTTATTTTGACATTCTTATCGTTTTCTGTTTTTTTGATCAAATTTTCATGAACATTTCTTGAAAACCATGAAAAACTTTAGGGTAGCGGTTTAAAAGTAGGGAACCGAACCACAAACATCTTTTTCTTTGGCCTTAACAATAAATACAATTGCAGACATAAAACATATGACAACAACAAAAAACAATATTGAGATAGATATGCACCTCATAAAAATACAGAAACGCATGGAATTACAAACCTGGAAAATTATCAAGACACAAAAAAGTTAGTAGTGATAACATTGGGTATTCACTAATATATTGTATACCCAAATATGCACAGTGCAGGGTGGAAATAATAAACCTACATGCATGTTTATATAGTAATATTGTATACCCAAATAAGCACAGTGCAGGGTGGAAATAATAAACCTACATGCATGTTTATTTGGAACAGTAGAGTAGTAATTCACCTTTGAGAGAGGACTCTGTGAGCTCTTTGTTTGATAGTGTGTTTATCTTTCTTTGTGAGCTGATTCCTTGCGTCATTTCCAGGTAGCCACTCCTCTTTTTCTTCTTCTGTGATGATCCACTCGTTCCATCCTTAGACTTGGAATACTTCGCACTGATCTTAATTGTGTCCGAAACAGGAGATATGTCAGTTAACAGTTCAGGAATGAGATCTTTTTCTATACATGTCACATTACTCAGTGTGCCCAATGTTTGTATCGATAGCACAAGCAAATTGTAGATTGTGACACGGAGAAATGTGAGTGGCTGGTTTTGACCATATGATTTCTGTTTACTATTAGTCCACAATAATATCTGACACAATAAATCATTAACAACAGTGGTGTGTGTACTCAAAGCCGTTCTGCAGCTGTAAAGGAAATAAAAAAATTATTAAAGTTATTCTCCAAATAACTTCTATTTATTCTTTTACAAATCACAACAAGAGCATCACTATGGCATGGCAAAGTATGCCGTTGGTAATTTCAACAATAGGCCATTACTCAGGTGAAAATTGGTGGGCGGAACCCAAATTTGAAGATGATCTGTATTTTGGGCTAGTAAACTCACACACCAAATTTAATTTCATTCAATTCAGACTTACTAAAGTTATCATCCAGAAATGAAAATATAGTGCAAATTCAAATAAAAAGGGTCAAAACTCTGGTGAAAATTGACAGGCGGAACCCAATTTGAACCAGGTGAACAGATTTCCATGGTATTAAATATCTGTGCCAAGTTTTAAAAAAAGTTATCAAAAAATTAATAAAAGCTCGGACAAATTTGTGTCCATGATCGGACAAATGGACAAGCTGATTCCAGTATACCCCCACCCCCCACAGTATACTGTGCCAGTTTGTTGAATTTATTATCTGAACATATATCCAGTAACTACTCTTGAATGAGTACTCAGTAAACTAAGGGTTTGAGTTTGAGTTAAGGTTGAGTTTAAACCAGAATAAAACAAAGCAGGTTAAGCTAATGCCCCAAGATAGGGTTGTAAAATGAAGTTTATATATGTAGGAGTATGAATAAATTTAATCTAAATGACAGACATATAAAAATTGATTGTTCAAAGGAAACTTTCAACAGTCAGACAGCATGTGTAGTTCAAGTTGTCTGACATGGATGTCATAGAAGTAGTAACCTTAGTATGAATATACTCAATTCAATTTTGAACTGCTGCAAACAATGAGCATTTGTGGGAAGATGGTGGATTATTTATAGTGTGGTAGTTTGAACATTATTTACAACATGGAACTATGCTCTTGCTATTATGGGACTGCTGTTGCAAGGGAGTTAACGCTAAATCCTTCTTCTCACCTTGGAGTATAAGGTCCGTGATCCACTTAAAAAATAAGGTATAAGGTAATTATCAATGAGCAAGTGGCCTTAAAACTTCCAATTCAACCCTTTACTACGCTATTTTTCCAAATTGTAGGGGCCCCGGTCCCACTTCAAAAATACCCAGGATAACCCATGCAAGAGTACGACCACCCTGTTAACTGTTACTAATACCAACCATAAGATGAGACTTCGCAGAGTTAACAGAGCAGAGTTATGAATTGTGGGTAACACTGATAGTAGGACCATCCTGTCAGTTGTTTTCCGCAGTATCAACAGGTTACAACTCGTGGACAAACTGTGACATATCGCCTGAAGTATATCCTCAATTGGAACATGTGCCACAGTAACTGCATCCTCTATGAGCAGCTGCTGCAGACATTTTGTGAATGTTGTATAATACTGGACGAGAACCAAGGGTCTGTTGCTGTCACCAGTGTCAGGAAGGGAAAACTCTATTTTTTCTCTGTCATTATTTCGCTTGTAAGTGTCTACAAAGATGGACAATGCAGCAATTAGAGCCCTGCGAATACCACATTTTCAATATAATCAAATATATTTCGAATTCAATAGCCATTCTATTAAATAGAATATTTCATAGTCTTGGCAAAAACGTTACAGAACCATTTGTTTATAGACAAACACTTGGAACTACTGGATCGTCCAATGAAAATGTTCCATTGTGCTGTGGGAGGCCAAGATAAAATTATTGGCACCATCAACAATCGCATTCAAATCAAATCAAATTTTATTTAATCGACTCATTCAACCCGCTGTCAGTTCAAAATTACTTCATGATTGGGAAATGATTAGACAGAAAACATGAACGTAATATAATTGTTCTTGCAAAGAGATGAATATTTTTCAATCCAGTTAGTATTTTCTCCTGAGTCCTAACCTATATATGGTAATACATACCAAATAAGGAATTTACTATATGATAGTATTGTGAGTTGAAAGTTGCAGACGCACCAAATTAGGAGTATTACAACCGACGTACACTGTGAGCGAATCTAAATAACGAAATGATGCAAAATCTTGACTCTACAAATGAACAATTCACTCCACGTTTTGTGAGAAACTAAACAACACTCGACCTGAATTTTCTCTGACACAAAGCGTGTTTTGTGAACAATGTCGCATTCATATCATCATTATGCTATACTATTAGTATATTCTTGAGGAAATTATCATAATTTGATAAATGTTATTTCTAATTATAACCTACAACGAAGGCCGCCCGTCCCTTTAATAATGGGTTTATTTTTCCAGTTTCTGTTGTTATAAAACCATTGCCGCTCTTTCCATGACAAGTGAACGAACTGAGGATATTATTTTATCAAATAGGGCAAGCACATTGCAACAAAACTAAACTCCCGAATGACATCACAAAATGGAATCACTTCCTTCATTGATTTATGACAAAAGGTGGAATTGGAGATTCATCATTGCAATAACTTTTATGCTCTTGGCTTCCTCGAAGTGAGTATAGCATTGGATCGGAGGGATTTGACACACAGTTGCTTAGAAGACAGCAGTTCCGACTACTTTCATACTACAAGGGCATTCTCATAGAAATATATTTGTGCGACAGTGCGCATGAGCAGACTGACATAGTGTGAAAAGATCAGATTGTTATCTGTGTTTGTCGTGACTGTGAGAGATGAGGGTTGGACGATAAATTTCGATAAAATACACTTTTATCTACTATTTAGACCTCAAAACAGTTGTGTGGGTGTTAAACGATTATTGTGTTGATAATTTTAGAAATTACAATTTGTAGTTTAAAAGTCGATTCAAATCTCTAGGTCAAATCGAATAATAAAATCGAATATAGAAAATTTACAGGGGCACAGCAGCATTGAAATTTAAGGCTATTCTAGGCCATTCAGTGGCAATGTTCAAGGATTTTCAAGTCTCTATTTTGAAATTCAAGACCAATTGTATGCAATTTCAAGATCATTTTGAGTTATTTTCAAGATGCTAGTATCAATATTCAAGGCTTTTCCAGCTCCCCATGGCGTTTTAAGTACTTGCCAAGAACTGGTTATTTATCATATTCAAGGCTATTACAGGTTTTCAAGGTGCCGTCATGCTGGAATCCAGAATTATTATTATCGAACAATCATCAGTGGTGCCGATTAATCAATTTTCATTTTGAAAATCGACTTTTTTAGTTTAAATAACAATGCATATTATACAACAACACAAGAACCCTGGCATACAGCGTATTTGCAAAGAACTTATCTCAACTTAAAAGGCAATATTTTGCACCGTATTTACAGCACTAATCTAACCCAGAAACCCACCCACGCAAACATTTGTGACAATGTAACTTTCAGTTGCGGCGTCTTTTGAGGTCGGGCCGACAGAGTAATCTAGTTCCGTCTTGGTTTCACGTCACGGGGGTTTTTCTTTTAATGTGCCGACGCATGTGTATACTCCGCGGCACGCGTGATAGCAGATGTTCAGCAGTCATGTGCTATTCCGCTTTTGAAGTTTTCAATTGGTTATGGGTATTGACAATCGAATGAATTGAGAGATTCCCGACTTTGAATTAAGGCACGATCCCGAACTTCAAATTCAATTAATGCACGATCCCAAATTCACGAACAGGCTCACGAAGCACGTGGCCCGACGAGAGTTGTGAGTATTTTTCCGATTTTTTCGTTCAATTTGTTTAATCAAAATGATTTCTGAATCTGCTTAGTGCTTTCATAAAGTTCATAAACTACGAGTAATTATTTTGTTTTTATTGTTTAATAGAGGCATTTTGAATTTATATGGGAGCAAATTCTCAGAACTCATGCCCTTCATTTCCGACGTGCGGTGCCCGTAAAACGGGAGTTATACTTACCATCTTACACTTACCAGACGCACCTCTTAATAGTCTCTTTTTTGGCATCTATTTACTACAAATTAAATCTCTATTTGAGATTTAATTCATGGGTTGAAAAATCGATTAATCGTCTATTATAGCCACTGATTAATCGATTTTGAAAATCCAAAATCGCGGCAAGCCTAATTATAGGATTCATATACTTCAATCATGATTAAACTCAACGACTTTTCAAGGACCACACATTCACAAGGAATTCACTTGACACAACTTGCAACATAGATTAGACTACTAAAATTCCTAATGTCAAAAACTTTTCAATCACAGGCAATCATTGAATTCATCAGGATGGTAGGAATTTTCATGATCACAGTGGGTATGAATTAAGTTTTACAAGATTTTTAATTATCACATATTGGTCTTAGTAAATAAACAGGCGATGTAACAAGTCATTTCCAACAATGGGCAATGTACAAGCACCTGTATGTACCCTCTATTTCCATAACCAAATAGTGCTGCTGCGGGTGAATAATCATGAGTGTACATATGTACTAAAATTTTCTTGACAGACTTCCACATGCCATGAGATACATGAAATCTGCCCCAAATTATGCAAGTCACAAAATTAGAACACATAGGACACAAATGAGAGCTTGCAGATGACTAACATATGATACCTGCTCTACAGTAATGCCCCTAAATAATCGACTCCTTAACCACAGAAGAATTATGGGTAATTTTTCAGGATTTAGTCGGAAATATGGCTTGTTGACATTCATCGGAAAGCTCTCATAATTTTGCTATGGTTAAGGAGTCAATTATTTAGGGCATTTCTGTAGCCCGATTTAACCCTTTCTACACTAAATACTCATTGATGAGTAGTTCCCTTCAGATAATAACAGTCGATTATTTAGGGCATTACTGTGGGACACTAATGAAGGCTTGCAAATGGCGAACAACCAGATCTGATACATGCTCTAAGTTGGCGGTGACATTGCCTGCAAATTGTGCAATTTGTGTAGTTCACAGTAATTTGAATTCGTGTGAAATTATTAAGGTAAACTAAACAAACATGGTCAAGAGATGTAGTTCTAATGAAAAAGTAATTCGAGTCATTCAGGAATGATAAGATATCACATAATAGATAGCCGGGAAATGCAACGTAATTTCACAAAATCCACACAATTCACCATTGATGAGTGAATTAATCGTGCGAATCATAAACCATCTGGTAAGACCACCAGGACTCATAATCGTACCTGTATCCAGCCCTTCGTATAATTCATCAAGGATGTATTCTATCGTTGCCAGCAGCTTACTACATGCCTCGGACCAATTCTGTGATTGCCTCTCTTCCAGATTTCCTTTACCACCACAGCAGCAGAGGATGGAGTAACAACGGATAGCGGTCTGAAAAAGGTATAAATCAAGACGCAAATCAGTAGATTCAGAACAGGAATATATAAACAATATACATTTTAATTTTGCAAAATTATGTTTTGCCTATGAATTAGCCATAATGATTCATCGGAATGCACGCAGAGGTTAGAATTGGTAAAATGAAGATAAAACTTATTAGTTACAATTGAAGATTTGCAACAACTAAGCTTTTAACTGCATAGGCAACAACTGTTACAGTATCTCCAAACACTTTCTAAAATCAGACAATACAATTCTAACTTGAGAGTTTGTTTTGGATGCTTCTTTGTGTTTGTAACATGTGTACTAACTTTCTCTACTCACTAAAACTAGATGCAACTTTTCCAGCATTAAGAAGCAGAAGAGCGTCGTTAAATTCAAACATACATTGCAACAGGCATAGTGATGAACATATTAACTGGAACGACAGTCAGCATCTGCCGATATACGTGTTCTCTGTTTACAATTGGCATCAGCAAAAATATCCTGCTGTTATTATGGCATTCCGACCGTTTCCGCTTTCGGGGCACAAAGCGAGAAAACAGTAAATCAACATTCAAATGAACTGTTGTTTTAGGTGTTGTACAGTAAGTAATGGTAACCAGGCCCCACGCTAGGAGGCGACTCGGGCGAGAATTTCGCCCTCGAGCTGGCGAAGTCGCCCTCGGATGTCCGCAAGGCGAAAACGAAGTCGCCTTCCAAATTTGACAAAACTAGCTTAGGATTTACGGTAATTTTACCGGTGAAAATTAGACTCATTTCTGCTCGTTTTGCAAAAAAAATATATATAGTCTCAACTGTTCCAACGAGGCATTTTATTTATAAATTATACATGGTGTACCCTATCCACATATTCTAATCAGATTGGGTGCTTTTGGAAATGGCAAATTGGTAACTAGTTTCAAGTTCTTATCAAAGACCGACAACTGTCCTTTGATGTAACTAAAATATATTCCAGCCCGGAAGTGTGTCCACGTACAATGCAATCACTGTGTATGCTCAGATAGAATGTCCTTAAAGCTTGACATAATTATGACATAATTTAATCTAAATTATAAATTTGTATGTCAAGTCTGCCGGCCTCCGAGCCTCATGGGAAATCTTAAATTTACAGGTGTATAAATGTCTTCATTGCATGAATGTTTGATCATAAATGTTCACCATATTATCAGCTAATTATAATAACGTAATACATGTCAAACTAGTTAGTGTTATTGTTGCATCACTTTTGTACTATAAATAGAACAATCGTCATCGGTAATAAATTTTAACTGGGTATCGGCCGATGGTGTTTCCCCATATCGGTTCATCACTAAACAGGCGAATATGATATTTTAAAAAATATAATATATATTTCGTTAAAGAAAGCCTGAACACTGAACTATATGGATATATGTCCTGCGTTTGTAAACCATAGTAGAAAAGGGGTTAACTTTTTGTGGTCGCCTACGATCTCTCACGGTCTTCAGTGGCTTGCTCGGAATCAGTCACGCATGCGCAGTCCCAATATAACCGATTGAATCTCGTCAGTTTATTTTCAACTCAATCAGGAGATTGGCGAGTTGCGGGGTTGGGAATGGCACCGCCATGGGAGGGCCCTATGATAGTTCAGTGTTCAGGCTTTCTTTAAGGAAATATATATTATATTTTTTTAAATATCATATTTCCGCTAAAGGAAGCCGTTCACACTGAACTATATGGATTAGTATGCAAGCCCAGGAGGAGGCACGAGCAATAAAGTTAATAGACAAATTTTGGAGGGAATGCACTCTTCTAAACAGATTGTACCTAAATATGAACTCTTTAATGAATCTGTTACGATTAGTTACGTGAAATAACTCATATAATTAGAGTGCTATATTGCTCAAACATGTACCTCCCCCCCCTAGTTTTTGGAAGCAACATCCCAGGTGGTGCCATTCAATTCAGAATTGCGAGCGAACCGAGCAATTCTCTGTTCTTCATCCATCAGTTCTAAGAATCCAGCCGATTTGAGATGCGAGGAGACTAACTCCCTCTCCGCCTTAGCGACATAACGACCTGCACTGGAGGAGGCCCACTCCAAAGATGGCAAGACAACCCACATTAAGAGTTAACTAACTGCTGTTCACCAATGCAAATGGCAGATAACCTGATGCCCAATCTGTGGCACAGGGATCAAATGGAGAGCCCATTAGGCCAAATGGGTTAGACAACTATAAGCGAGTCAAGCCATCGGATCAGAGGGAGCCCCCACCATCGCATGCTGCAGGTGGTCATGCCCAAGCTAATATCCTGGCCAAGCTGGAGGGTGGGGAGAGGTCATTTTTCTCCGATCCCTTCACGGAGGAGTGGCAGGCAAGGCCGCATTTTGTCGTTAAGACGAGCGTGACCAGGGGGACGCAGCGCTTTACCTCATGGGTACGGCCTCTGCCCTACGCTTAAGCTGCCGGAGGCCCATCTGCCGGTGTAGATGGGTCAGCCATTAAGTTTTAATTGTCCACACCCGATCGCACAGCGTAGTGCACCCACGACAACATACCTGAACAAGTGTTTGTAATGGGGAGTCGGCATTTGCATTCGGATTTTATTCAGTAATCTCGAATGGGATTTGTTAGCCTGACAAACTTGGTATCGGACCGAGTTCTGATTTCTGTCAGAATACCCTGACCAGGGTGCGATCCCCGGTCCGCTAGCACATGGCTGAGATTGTTACATTGAAGGTGATGCTCCATTACGAGAATCAAACCATGAACAGAATTATAACACTTGTCCAATATCAATCTCTGTCAATTTATTAAAGTAATAATGACACTACTGTTATTCTTAGGTATCTGTTTTTACATTGATAAACCAAGATGTAATCAACTTTAAGTTCAAATGTGACCAACACATCTGGATCAGTTGTATTGAACCATAAAACAACAAAGTATTATGAGAAAGAATGTTGTTCATAACATTATGATAGATAGCGTCAGTAGCGATGGTAATTATTGCTAAATAAATGTCCACGCGTAAATAAAATCCCACGAAATTAGGAGACTTCCGGTATCTGACAAATTATATCATACCTTATAGGTTCTATAATAATTACATAGATGAATTGCTCACAATAATCTATGCGCCTCGTAAGGCCTTGAAATGGCGGCTGATTATGGCGAAATGTCGATTTTCATATTCGAAATTTTTTAAGTCCGCCGCCTGTTCGAAAACACGCACTTATTTTAATTGTATGTTTGAAGCGAAACGGTCCGTGAATTCGAAACAATAATTCTAAAAACTAACGCGTAGGCGACCAGTAATTATTGTATCGATAAATTGAATTTGTTGTCTAGTTGTTAAACGACAAATTCGGAACAATACTCCCTTTAGACTTCCGTTCGGTTCGTAGCAGAAAATAAACTGACGAGATTCAATCGGTTATATTGGGACTGCGCATGCGTGACTGATTCCGAGCAAGCCACTGAAGACCGTGAGAGATCGTAGGCGACCACAAAAAGTTAACCCCTTTTCTACTATGGTTTACAAACGCAGGACATATATCCATATAGTTCAGTGTGAACGGCTTCCTTTAGCGGAAATATCGTATGTTTGTAAACTAGCTGCAATAAATAACCCCTGGTACTCACCAATGAAGGGTTTGAGCTGAGAATCTGGTCCAAGATAAAGCTTTCTATCTTGGTCTGTAATATTAATGACCATATAGTCATAAATGAAAAATATTGAGAAATACAAATCTTTCCAATCAATTCAGGTTTCAGTTGTCTTACTCTACAAAAATAATTCTGTAATCTCATGTGTGATGCAGAATTATATTTACTATGATATATCTGATCTTTTAGTAGTTGAGCTAATATTGGGTCATTAAGTTGAAAAATATAAGCATACAATTTCTCAATATATTTGCTGTCCACAACAATGCGACTGATATTGGAAATTAAAATAGATTGTTGTATTGAGATTTAGCCTGATGTAATTTCATGATAAAGTAAAGAACTCACAATTCGAAAGTTTAATTATTTTCCGCCAACTTTGTTAGAATGAATAATTTAAAGAGAAAATGACATCCTATGTTATTACATTACCTTGTGAACTCCACACAGTCCTCTGTAAGTCTTCAGCAACATAATTATGCACTCTGTAGCAGAATCTCTCCACTGAAATGGACAGAACAATTGACATACAGTAATGCCCTAAATAATCAAATCCTGAGAGCTTTCTGATGAATGGTAACAAGCCATATTTCCGATTAAATCTTGAAAAATTACCCGTAATTCTGCTGTGGTTAAGGAGTCGATTATTTAGGGCATTACTGTATAACCCAACAGAATACCCATATTAGGAAAAATTAACCCACCCCTTTGCACACTATTCTCTTCCACGATATCGCTACGGAATACTCAGGACTAAAGGAGGTAACAACAGCAAATTTAGTTTAATCCCTTGTTTTATTCCCGCTAGCATTCAAGAATTCCTCTCATCCATGCATAAGTTATGGGATGAGATTTGATGTTAATTTAAACCCTGGGAATGAGCATTATTAAAACTCTGATTCCGAATGGGCAGTGATTCCGAATGGGGCAGTGTGTTCTCAGTTTTTAATGAGGGCATTAGCGAACCCAAGTATATATTACACAAAGATTCTTTTATACTGTACGCTTCGGGTGCAGACATTTATTACATATGTTGAGTAAGTTTGACACTTAATATTTAAGAGTACATCGCTTATAGCCCAAAGATTCGTGACAATGAGGATACAACTATATCAAACGATACCATCACCATAAAACAACAATAAGCCGAGTCTCAATAAATAACAGGCTATTTTTGCATTTCCTCAGACCAGAAATATTATTCAACAACATTGTGCTTTCTAATATCAGTTTTCTTCGAATTCGAAATGGATAAATGTTTCATCAAAATGAAACATCTTAGTTACAAAATTTCATACAAGCATTAGTTAGAAAATAGTCAGTGGCTGGCACAAAAAGGATATGCTTGTTAAAAAATCAGAGCATTCTGGCCTGATCTTGACTCTGTTTAATTATACACATGCTATATACAAGTTGAAATTTTTTTTTAAACTTGACTTAATAAAAGTTTAATTATAGCAATCGTATCACTCTGAACCACCCTGCTATTCTATACACCTTGTCAACATTCACAATAAATTAATAACAGTAAGCCAGAATATATAATCCTAGTTACCATACATTCTTCAGTAAAATGAACAATGTATCTCCCCTGCATGAGAATTCCCCCAATTTATATGGAAATCCCCGAAGGACGGTAGGAATGTTAATTCATTTTATGTTTGTGATCAAGCAGCGATTTAACATTAATTATATTTAAAAATTGCATCCTGTGCTCTTCCAAATACCTCCCAAACTGTCATGCTGATGTTCACTTACAACCCACTGCAATAGGAGTCACTTATACACTAATAAGAGCCGAAAGGCAGAATATTAAGCTAAAAAATTCATGAGTACGCAAAATATGATCATCGAGAAAACTGCAAATAAAATATAAAACACACACGCAAAAATAACCGATTGCCATAAATAATCGACTCCTTTACCATAGCAGAATTATGGGTGATTTTTCAGGATTTAGTCGGAAATATGGCTTTCTGCCATTCAACGGAAAGCTCTGTGAGCTTTCCGATGAATGGCAACAAGCCATATTTCCGACTAAATCCTGAAAAATTATCCATAATTCTGCTGTGGTTAAGGAATCGATTATATAGGGCATTACTGTAGGTACAGCTAGTAGTGCATATCAACATAAATGAGCACTGATTTGCCTGTTGTCTTATTTGAAAACACAAAGCAGTGAAACATTGTACCTTTGTTTGAGAAAAGACGCTGTTCTAGCGACAAATCATCATTGTTTTGATATGTGTAAGCATGTGAGACTTTTCATAGATTGTTATTCACATACTGCTGACTACCTGTAAAGAATGTAATGGTTTTATAGATATCTGATGATAAACGGAGAAGTGATTGCTGCTTATAGTCTTGACCCTTTTTGAATTAAATTTGTTTTGGCCATTTTCAAAAACCGACAGGTGAACCCTGGTGAGAGGCTGGTAGTCAGATGGGGTTTGTAAATCCAATCGGAGGAATTAATGCATGAGGGAAAACTCTATTCTTGAATTATCCAAATAAAAACTTTTGAAACGGGAACCATAAATAGGGTCATAAGAGATGAGAAATCTGACAATGTTTCAATATTTGCCTCAATGAATGAATATCGAATGAGAAATATCTCACCTCCTTATCTGCTGCGATTAAAGCAGCAAGAATCTGGGGCATGTGTGATGTTGATATGTCCCGTGATAACTCCGGGAAGCTCGTCACATGTGTCAGTATGCTCTCTATGGCTCGACAGGTTAACGAATAAACAGCTGGTGGTGCATGTCCCTGCAATTCAAGGTAAATCTGTATATATATAAAAGAGTAGGATCTGTCTGTCCGTCTGTTTGTTTGAATTTTTATCCTAGACCCCTAGACCAATTTTGGTGCGGTGACTTGTGGTACCCTGGCGGAGGTTAAAACAGCATTAGTTTTCCAAAATTTTAATTTAAATAAATTATTAAACAAGAGCATTGCTAGGGCATGGTAAAATATGGCCTTTAGCCATTTTGAATTGTACTACCACCAAATAAAATAATAATATGAGCTCACAAGAATATCTGATATACCCATACTTTCAATGCCAAAATGTGGTCAAATTCTAAGTCGAAAAATGGCTGTAACTCATGTGAAAATAATTGGACAAATCCATATTCGAACATGTCCGGTAGTTTTATAGAGTTATCGGTCAGAAACCAAAATGTTATGAAATCTGTCAAATTCTAAGTCAAAAAAGGGCCAAAACTCATTTAAAAATAATTGGCCGGAAACCATACTCGTACTTGACCTGTATCTTTAGCTGGGAAATACATATACCAACATTGGTTCAGATAAAATAATCCAAACTGGAGTTATCGGTCGGAAACCAAAAAAGTCAAAAGTCAAAAGTCGACAAAAGTGCTGTAACTAATGTAAAAATAATTGTACTGAACCCATATTCGAACTTGGCCTGTATTTTTAGCTGGGAAATACACACCAAATTTGGATCAGATAAAATAATCCAAACTTATCTATCGGAAACCAAAAATGTTAATGGAAGCACAGGACAGACAGATGGCTAGATAGATTACAAAATACGCCCTTTTTTTCAAAAGGGTGTATAAAAAAACATACAAATTAAAATAAGATCACTATGGGCATATTTCATAATCAAATAAAAGGTCACAGACCCCACGTCCCCTGAATCGAGGTGGCTTTTTAGGATGTTGGCTTTTTTTAAGTATAAAGAATTCAAATTATGGCAAAATTTGACTCAAACTAGACGATGACCTGCATGTTCTCAAAGGTGAGCTACTAACCAAGTATCAAGAGATTCTTTTGAAAAATGCTCAAATTATCATTGAGACAACACAAATGTTATTACTAAATGGAATAAAATAGAACTTTGACTGCATCTTCTCAAATGAGAACACATGCCAAATATCAAGAAATTCTGTTGAATATTGCTGAAGTTACTATGTGGAAAACAGAGTTTTCTAAGTCAAAACAGGGGCATAATTCTGTCAAAAATCATTGGACCATGACCAAAATCATACTTGGCCTGCATCTTCTCACATGTGAACCGCGTACCAAATATCAAGAAATTCTGTTCAATATTGATTAAGTTACCATGCAGACAACACGAAAACAGCGTTTTCTAAGTCGAAAAAGGGGCATAACTCCATCAAAAATCATTGGACAGTGAAAAAAATTGAAATTGGCTTGCGCCTTCTCAAATGTGAACTACATACAAAATATCAAGAAATTCTGTTCAATATTGCTCAAATTACCATGCAGACAACACGAAAACAGTGATTTCTAAGTCAAATAAGGGGCATAACTATACGTCAAAAATCATCGGACCGTGACCACATTCGAACTTGTTCTGCGTCTTCTCAAATGTGAGCCACGTACTAAATATCAAGAAATTCTGTTGAATATTGCTCAAGTTATCATGCAGACAAGGATGTGGATGGACGCACGCACACACACACATGGCCGTGCCAACTATAATAGTCCTCCAGATCAGTCCAGATGAAAGTTTTCTGGGGATAATAAATTTGAATATTTAGGTTCAATATGAACCTATTTGCAGACCAGGTGTAAACTCTATATACCGGTATGTGTTTTCACTTTTGCCCACACCATCCAACAGAACAATGGGCATGAGTGATGAGTCCACAATGGGCTTATTCCAGAATCCAATAAGTCCAATATGAACCAATGTCAATGATTATGTCTAATAGGAATCTATTTGCACGAGGATATATTGAAGTAGCATAATAAATATTATCTATATATACAAGACAGTCAATGACTGTGGGGTCGCTCACCAGACTGCAAAGACTGATAAGACTGGGACTCTGGAGACCAAAACAGTGAGCACTTTTCATAATCACTTTAAAAGAAGTAGATTTAAACAGGATATGTGGCTAGAGAGACTTCAAGTATGTAGCTTGGTGAAAAACCACCTTGAAATTGCCAACTGTACACTACTGATCACCCCCCTCCCCCAGCTCAACAAGTCCCCTCCCGACCGGGATCCAGACTCCCAAGTCTTAGGTTGGAATTTCACAACCGACACCTCAAACTTTCTCAATTGTTGGAAATTTCCAATCTCACAAGTGCCTTTTTATAAAACCATTTAAACATGTTTGAAGCCCAATTATCCATGGACCCAAAACACAATACATGTATGTCAGGTGGTTCCAAGGTAGATGTTTTAATGAATTTGGTATTTCTATGATTTTATTGGACACAAAAGTGTTAACTCCCCATAGACTGCCATTTCTTGACAGGTTGAGCTCATTTTAACAAATCTGTATCTCAGTCACTAAAGGATCTTCCTGATTCCTCCATACTATATGTAAGCTAAATTGTCCAAAATCCCTTGAGAAGACATTTTAAGAATTACTATAGAGACATATAGTTATGTCCCTGGTCCCACCCTTTTAACCTGGTGACCCCATCTGAATAAATTTGAATCCCAGACACCAAAGAACCCTTCATACATATCATAAATATCAGTCAAATAGACCTGATGGTCCTTGTGAAGGAAGCATATTAAGAGGGAAACTGTCCTTCGCTTGGCCCCTATTTGACCAGGTGACCCCATTAAAAAAATCTGAATTGCAGTCAAGGAAGAACATTCCATTCTATATAAGCCAACTAGTTCTTGCAAACATATTTTAAGAATTACTATGTAGTGAAATAGTTAAGTCTCTTGCTCTGCCCTTATTTGACTTTGTGATCCCATTTTCACAAATCTGATAAGGATAAAAATTAAGTTCCCCAGTTGAAGTTGGTGATATTCACCCATTGGGCACCTCATTTATGAATTTTATCTTCTGCAAATTAGGGGATATAGAAACTTCCTAGAAGGGAAATTTAACTAACAACAATGTAAATTTGATACTATAGATACTTCCCAGAAGATGAGGCCTAAGCAGAATGAGGTCGTCAGAGGGTGAATTTGGTGATGCTAGCCTGCTGTGCCGGATAGCATCACAAAAAGCGTGTCTGTTCCTACATTGTGTATGCCTGGCCTCAAGCAACACAATGTATTATACAACAAGCCTTGAAATAGTGTGATAGTGTGTCTGTCATTTGCAGAGTGAGGTCCCCAGAGGGTGAATTTAGTGACGCTAAATTCACCCTCTGGGGACCTCATTCTGATAAAGTCCTCAACTGCTATGGAAGACCTAGAATAAAATTGAATTTCCCCAGTTGAAGTTGGTGATGTTCACCCATTGGGCCCCTCAATTATGAATTTTATCTTCTGCAAATTAGGGGATATAGAAACTTCCTAGAAGGGAAATTTAACTAACAACAATGTAAATTTGATACTATAGATACTTCCCAGAAGATGAGGCCTAAGCAGAATGAGGTCCCCAAATGGTGAATTTGGTGATGCTAGCCTTGAATCAAGCTTTGAAGTAGTCTGTCTGTTATTTGCAGAATGAGGTACCCAGAGGGTGAATTTAGTGAGGCTATCCTGCACAGCCGCCTAGTATCACTAAATTCACCCTCTGGGGACCTCATTCTGATAAGGCCCTCAACTGCTATGGAAGACCTAGAATAAGATTGAAGAAGTTCCCCAGTTGAAATTGGTGATGTTCACCCATTGGGCACCTCAATCATGAATTTTATCTTCTGCAAATTAAGGGATACAGAAACTTCCTAGAAGGGAAATTTAACTAACAACAATGTAAATTTGATACTATAGATACTTCCCAGAAGATGAGGCCTAAGCAGAATGAGATCTTGAGACTCTAGATACTTCCCAGAAGATGAGGCCTAAGCGGAATAAGGTTCTCAGAGGGTGTATTTGGTTATGCTAGCCTGCTGTGTAGGATAGCATCACTAAATTCACCCTCTGGGAACATCATTCTGGCTCTGCCACGCACTCTTTGAGAAAATGAAATTAATCTGATTTTAATGACCACTGAGTGATAATATAAACAACAAGGGTGCTTCATTGATAACACCATTAATCTCATTTAAATTATGGATGACATGAATACACTCCCTGGGGACTCTGTCTAAGGCTGCAGAATCTTTATCTCTCTATCTGCCTTGTCATGTCTATCAGTTCATAGGAGAGTTGCCTTGTAATGGGAATTTAAATAAATATACTTTATTTACCTGTGAGTTAGGATATGAGATAGGGTGGAATGCTGTTGGTTGGGGGTGGGGTTCTGGGTCATGTGGGGGGGGGGGGGTGATATATATTTTTTGTATGTTAAATTGATCAAGGAGTTCCTGAATTTTGTATTATTTTTTGGGGAATTATGGCCCTGGCTCCACCACTATTTGACCCAGTGACCCCATTTGAACAAATCTGAACCCCAGTCATTCAATGACCCCACATACCAAATATAAACTAAATCGGCTTAATGGTTATTGACAAGTCGTTATAAGAATTACCAAGGAGGAATATAGTTATGGCCCTGGTTTCGCAACTGTTTGACACAGTGACCTCATTTGAACAAATATTAATGACAGTCACCTAGGGAACATCCACCCCAAATATGATCAAAATGCAAAAATGTAATTTTTTGGTTTTTAGAGTTATGTCCCTGGCTCTGCCCCTAATTGACCCAGTGACCCAATTTGAACAAATCTGATTCCCAGTCACCCAAGGTCCCTCAGTACCAAATATAAGCTAATTCGGCCCAACATTTTTGTAGAAGAAGTCATTGTAAGAATTACTATGAGTTATGGCCCTGGTTTCTCAACTAATTGACCGGGTGACCTCATTTGAACAAATCTGAACACCAGTCACCAAAGGACCCTCCATACCAAATATTAGCTAAATCGGCACAATGGTTATGGACAAGAAGTTGTTGTAAGAATTACTGTGGAGGAATAGAATTATGGCCCTGGTTTCGCAACTATTTGACCCAGTGACCTCATTTGAACAAATCTGAATGAGAGTCACCTAGGGAACATCCACACCAAATATGAACCAATTTGGTATGATGGTTTCAGAGGAGAAGATGTTTTTAAAAAAAGTTGACGGACAGACGGACGGATGGACGGACGGACGAGGAGTGATGACTATAGCTCCACCGGAGACTTTGTCTCAGGTGAGCTAATAAAAGAGTAGATATGTCTGTAATGCGCGTGAAGCTAGTATAATATAGTTACATTATTAGGCATGGAATTCAATGTACATATAATGTACTTGTAGATCCGTTGTTAGGACTCATTTATCTATACTGAAAAAAAATTGCAGACCACTCTAATACTACACATTATCACTACAGTTAAGTGATCTGAGTCTCCATATCATGTCGAGCTGAGATGTTGAGATCCCGGATCGAAAGTGAGTCTGATTCAAAACTGGACCATCTCAAGGAGACGTGATGTGCAGTACGAAATCACTCAAAATTGGCAGACGACACACTGCATAATCGAGTTGTATAATGGGTGCATATCACCATATTAAATCTGAGTCTAGATCTCTCAAGCAGATGAGGCCATGCAAAATGAGATCACCAGAGGATGAATTTCGTGACACTATCCTACTGTGTCGAGTAGAGTCATTAAATTCACCCTCTGGGGACCTCACTCTGCAAATGTCCGGCACCACATTTTCAGACCTGATTGGCAATTTAACAGCAAATCCCCCTCAAACCTTTTAAAGAGTTCTGCAGCCTCAATCTGATTGAGAAATCATATCATGATACTGTCATGATCTGATCTGGAACACGATACTCTTATGATCTATTCTATCAGAAAAAATATTGCAAACTATACTGTTGAAAATAATAACAGTCATTTTATATATGTACTTACCTGTAGTAGATTAAGTAGCGTTTGCATCCATTTCTGTACATTGTATGTGAACAAATCTGTGCTACACTGTTGAATGATCCTATTCAGTAAAACCAGGCCCTTAACCCTAAAAATAACAAATAAATACTCCAAACACTATCAGCAAGATCTAGATACAAGTATATTGTTTACATTTGGCTACAGTATTTATTGTTACATATCAGATTTATGGAGGCACTGACACAGTACAAGTGTTCATTGCTTCAATATGCTTGCTTCAGTGCGCGTGAATCATAATGAAAAAATTATCGTTTCTTATGGGTCGATATTTTAGTAAAAAAGATCTGGGTCTGAAATTTTCAGTAATTTGAATTCATCTTGAAGTAATCATGGATAACAAACTCCAACAGAAAAATAGCTGAGGAAATTTAGCCTATACGTTGTTGAACATAATGGTAAAGCAGAAGCACCAACTTATAAATGCTATGGCATATTGCAATTGAGAGGTCTTATTTACTTTAAATGGATATAACGGGCTTAGGTTGACTGACCTGTCTGCACTGTTGCCGATATATTGGTTGACAAGACCTATGGCATCCTGCACCAGCGATGATGACTGCAAAAATAACAAGGATTATCTATTAATTATATGTATCTCAAATCTTGAATTGTGATATACATTTACAGGTAGGGATATTTTGAGAAAACTTCCTGGGGAGAGACACTTTACACCAGTGTTCATTTAATCAAAGCTTGGGTATATTCACTATGTGAAATGACATCTATAGGTGCCCACATTGCATGACCCGGTGGCTGTGATTTTGATAAAATAACTTGGGGGCTATTCGACACTAGGGAGATTCGAATATCGCATCAAATATCAAATCAAATTGTTGTCTTAAGTGTATCAAGAGTGAAGATATAGAACAATTCGGACAACACTTATATCGGTAGCTGTAACAAATCAAAAACAACATATAGATATAAAGAGACCGCCAATGAATGTACTATCAGTCTATCAAACATATTAATGCATTTTATGTGCAATGGACCATCTACCACTAATGTGGTGATACCAGAAGCAACAAGAAATACAGTATTTCTATAATCTGAATGCAGTTATTTTCATCTTAATTAAATACAGATTAATTTTACTGCGATGAGTGATGGATGGAGAGTAACCCTGTTTAACGTGATTCCAAACATCGACACTTGGCAAAATTCGTCAGTCTCTGCATGGTATACTGAAGTCAGCCATTTGTATAATTTTGAACTCCTTGACCTGTGGTAGTATACGGAGCAGTGGCTGGCCATGTTTGCCAAATGATATTGCATGCAATTCCCTTGTGATATGTTGTGTGACCCATAATTCCTGGAATCTGACAGTCATTATTACAGAGATTGTAAGTGAGGCCACAAAAAACATTGTGTTTCTGGCTTGCCTGGCTGGTTGGAAAAAATGGGCCTGGTTGGATTATTTAAAAAAAAACCTTGAATATACAGTACACACCCCTATCTAATCTACCTCTTCGTTAGAACCATTATCAACTAAACCAATTAAACCAAGGTGTAATCCTTGCATCCATTCACTAAGTTATGCAATGCATGCTAACTGGGTATGTGTGATCACTACAAACGCCTGCTGACTAGTCATTGATCAACTATCATTCAGGCATGAACACTTGTTCTGGCTGGCGCTTGCTACCAGTATATAAAAGTAACCGTACCTCACTTATAATTTGGCTAATAGCGTTAGTAAGTAACAACACTTTATAACATGATTGACATTATATTATACTGGTACCAGGTATATGATATCAATGGAATAAACATTAGCCATATGTGGTACTATGGGTATAAAAGGCTACTTTGCAAATATTGATTCCACATTCCTTTTCCATTGGAAATGTATATTTCAACAGGACACACTACAATGAGTTGGCCTATATTGCATTTGACGTCACCTGATCATTTGAGGAATAGTAACTTTCAATTTCAGCAGTTCAAACTATTTGACCTAAATTCTGCCTAGTGGAAACGTTAGTACGCAATATTCTTGACCTTTCCGATTGGGGCAACAGCAGGGGTGTGGGAATACGGTAATTACCTGAAAATATTTAAAATTTGTACTCAATCTACAGCAAACACAATTGTATGACAAATAACAATATACTAGTAGCTATTTCCTTTCTTTCTGACCTCTGTATGAAAATTAAAAGAAAAAAATCAAATCAAATCATTTCCCTGGCTGGCTGCAGTCATTTATAAATCATTTGTGACACTGTTACCGGTATCTGTATGTGTGGTTGTTGGTTAGTAGCATGAAGTCTCTTCATGCCAAAAATAATAAAAACATTCTGATGTGCAGAAACCATGAGAATGCACAGATGGAAAGGATTCAATAAAATTTTAATTGAATTGAATCAGACAATCGATTTAGAATCGCATTGAATGGAATCAATTCGCAGAGCCCAACATGTATTCTACACTTTGTCCCAATAGGCCACACGAAGGTTTATGTTTCGGTTCGAGTGCAATTTTTTTCTAAAATGCATGCAGGCGAGTTTTAATTTGTTCTTTATACTTGATGACTCTATCAAACACCACCTGGCAAAGTAACTTAGTGGTAAGACATTATATGAATGGTTTCAAACCTTGAAGATAAAAACCAGTGATTTATTCATTAATTATATTAAGCTTTAATTTCAATTTGCAAATGTCTTTCAATTCTTGTTTCACATTATATAGTGGTCGTGTGAGGGTTGAACCAGGAAGAAATTGGATATAAGCTGATTTTGATGTAATTTTGACATGGAAAAAAACCACCAGGAATATATCCAAAATCTGCTCAAGGGAAAATTCAGGATCTAAGATTAAGCCCCTGCGAATATACAGGTATGTTCATTAAGTTGCATGATAAACCCTATTAAAACATAAAATGTCAGGCTTTTTTGTCCTTTTTCCTAACCCCACCAGTCCCATATACCAGGGTTTCCGTTGCTACGGCTCAGCATCTGTGGAACGGCCTCATTCCCCTCGCTGATGACCTGTTTGAGATACATGTACCTAAAGTTAATAGCAATCTATTGTAAAAAAAATCTGACTGCAACAGGAGTTCGAGGGTTAAACAGAATACTGGTGAAAAAGCGGGTCAATTGTGCACAGCATGTTACCGGTACAGTGTAATCCTTTGAAATAAAAGCGCCAAAAACTACAACACGATGTTTGTTGTGCAGTCAAATAGTGAGGTTGTATAAAGCGTAATACAGATATGAAAATATCGCAGAAACATCAAAGAATGCTGGACTGCTGAGTACATGAATATTTGTGCACGGGATTTCTGTGGATGAAACTACTCATGCTCCGAGATCGAAGAACGGTCAATAAAGCAACAAGCGCATTAAAAATGACGCACATGTTTACATTTCCCGCTAAACTCAAGTATATTTCATGACATGGGGGCTAAAACTCTGTTCATAGCAGTGGTCCTAACTATACCTGTAGTTATTGGACTAATGTACCGGTAGACTATTGAACAAGCTATTGTTCCGAGTTTGAACGATTTTGCTACCATTTATAATATGCCACTATAAATATCTTTTGCAGTATGATGTCACAGTGCACAAATAGTTTTACAATTGACATAATATATCCTTTCGGTTTCATTTCCATGGAAGCTACCTTTTAGAAATTCTTAGAAATACTTAATTCAATTCTCCTTATTTGTTAATGCATGACGCTTTGTGCGTATCTCAGGTGCAAGGAAATGACTACCTTTCAGTGACATATACCAAAAACAATTCCCGATGGTACGAACCACGGTCGCCCATTCGCGTTATTTGTTTCCCCAATATGGCTGAATATGGACTCATTTAATTTTCCCTGGCGGAAACTCTGCATATTTGACAATTTGGATTTGCAGGTGAGTACATGTATCTCCAATACCTCTTTGCTGGTGACATGGCATTCCATTTTCAGCAGGGGGTGTTGACTTCCGAGAGAAAATGACTGAACCACCATGTGTTTGAAATATTGGTCTAAAAATATGGTATATATTTCAGTTAAACTATTCCACTTAGGAATAAGTTTGTGTTCGAAATTATCGTGCCATAAATAGTTTATTTTCATCAAAATGAAAGGAAGCCGTAACTGTGTTTATCAGAATGTTCCTCACTATTTTATAGCGATGGAATATTCCAGTGAATCCAGTACTGTGTGCACATCGTACTTTAATTGTCATGTCATCGTTAGAATTGGGCGGAAATTGGAAAAGACTGGACAGTCTTTGTCATATAAAGTTACTGGTATTTTGGATGATAAATTCAATGATATATAGGGCTGGACGATATTAACGAAAACCACGATTTTTGGAAATTAAAACCGCGGTTAACGATATAATCGCGGTTTTAAAAAAACATCAGATACTAGAAACTTTAAAACAATTTCTCACTGTTCGCTAGAATCACATCATTGTCATTAATTTTGATGTCGGGATTAACATACACAACCACTCAACCAGTGACAACTTCATGCTCGATCGGTATTCGGAATATTCACTGGTTAAATGCCGCTATTCGGATAATTTCGTTCCGGAGACTTGACAAATTCTGGTATATACTGGTAAGGCCAAAAAAAAAAGATGCTATGTTTCCGTACATCGACCGACCCTAAAAATAACCCGCCGACCCTAATCTTTTTATTGATATTTTGAGAAAAAGTCAAAATTTTCTATAAAAAAAAAGGTTAAAAAAAGAAGAAAAAAATTCACTGTTTTTACCACTAATGCTCATAAATATTGATGAACATTAGTGTGCAAAACACATGGTTTTTAACATATGCCTGTGAAAAGTGACCATGAAGTGACAGTTGTCTCAAAACCCCCAGGTGTGTGATGGGTTGTTGATTGATGGGCATTAATTTTTCAATTTTAATTTCATGAGAGTGGATCTCATGCCTGCTTTACCTGTATGCCTTGCTTGGGACTTATGGAACATACTCATGGGTTCCAAATAAACATGCACGCATATTTATTATTTTCTTGAGAAATTTCCTCCCTGCACAGTGCTTATTTGAGTCTGCAAGTTTATTAATTTTGAGGCTATGAAAATTGAAATCAGCACAAACTCAAGATTTCTTTATGATTCTGATACCAAATTGATGAGCTTATAACTTTATGCATGTACATATTCAAATATATGGCATACATGTGAACATTTAAATATTGAATAAAACACTACATGACACATACTATGTTGATTCCTATGCTTGTTTGCTCAGAGTTTCCACTGTGCTATTATTAAATTTCAATGGAATTTTTCCCCTGCACTATTATTTGGGCCCGCACTTTTATTTGGAGCCCGAGAGTACCGGTAGGAGCACTATCAACAGACATGGTGTGTGTATCTGTATATATACCTGTATAGAGGTTATCACCACATATGTTAGGGGTACAGCTACGGTTTCCAAAAACCAGGCATGCTAGGTTGGGTGTACTGGCTACCTCCAGACAATCATATGTAGTTGTCACAATACAAGTAAGGTATAATGGCGGTATTATGGGTAAAATTCTTATAAAAGTTAGTGACATCAATTTCGTACCAAGTTTATAGCCAAATTTATGAAAATGTGGTATGTGAATAATAAATAACATACTTAAGCATGAAGTAAGTTTGATCTTTCATCAATCTTAATGTCTATTTCCACTGTGTTTATCTAGTAATACTTTCCCCACAACACAAGTTGGCATTTTATGTGACTTCGGTCGAGGTAATTCAATATTTCTGCAGCTGGATAAAAAATATCAAACTAAAATAAAAAAATAAAAATTCCCTACCTACCTACCCTAATTTTTTCACTCCGTTATCGGAAACATACAATCTTTTTTTTTTGCCTAATTAATAAAACCATTATCTCGTCTATGCCAAAACTAAAAGTGTTCTATACTATAGAATCCTTTTCTAACTCGGTATGTTCAACTATGTTGAGTAAATATATATGTAATTCCCGATGACACTTGTGTCGCTTGACAAATGGAAATGTGGTTTACCATCAAGACAAATTTGACAATGAGGTTCAGTCTTTTAGCGAAGTCCAAACACACGTAGTACATAACTTTTGGAATTCGGCCAAGCAAGGACACCATGTATTTTTGGGCGGGTTTGAAGCCCCAATTAGAACTATACAATTGGTTTTAACCAATCGCAGTGAGTGGTTTCTTCTAGACGAGAAGACGGTGGTATCTTCGCCCATTTATTATTTTGATTGAGGGTGCATATATGTATCATTGTACTGAAGGAAGAGGCGTGGCATAACTGACATTCATATCGATCTATCACCTGATCAGTCGTCAATTCATTTGGTGAATTCTCTTGTAATAAATATTACGCAGGAAAGTCGGCGGGTTTGTGTAATATTGTGAGCGAAAGGGGGACATATTCTGGATTTTCATATTCCCCTAATTTCGTTAGTCGTTCTAAACTATGATGATTGAATATTGAAAAAATCAGGACACGGGGATTAATTGGAATTTAAATTTAAAACTTAAATAACTTGATTTAGGCTTGAGTTAAACTACTTGTTTGTATACGCTTATGATTGTCTGGCACCCACTGATTGCCGACGATATTACGATTATTTTAGTTTAGACGATATTACTGACGATATTGAAATTTTAACCGGGTATTGTCAATTAATCGGGAAACCGCCGAGCGCTAATGATATACAATTTTAAAGTCATGTTCTATCTCAAAGCAAGACTTGGACTTGTGTGTTATAAATATGTTAATCCCATTAAAGACCTACCCACCCACACCAGGTACTATACAGGTACATTGTAGAACGCCCCACGCACATGTTAGAGGGGAAATGATATATGCACAGCACCTAATTGTATACCATAGACTAGTGAACGTTCAGACAACCATGATTCAATATTAAGTGGAGGAATCTGGTACTTACAAAATCGTGTATAGTGTGTTCAGACGATTGCGATGTCATCGTAGATAAGGTTATGGTAGTCTGAATACATACTGTCTAATTACATTGACAGTATGAAGTTCCAAGAGCCTGTGACACATCGCGCAAGATCGCGACAGGAATAACGAAGATCATATAGCCATTTATAGGCATATGCATCTATAAATACGCTAACGCCGCATATCATTATCATCAGTGGCATTTAATCTCAAAGAATATTCAAACAAACCATGTGTTTTTCTGTTTGTATCTTGGAAGAAATAACTTGATTAAAACCTACACATTCCGAGAGGATGCGTTCAGCCATATTTTGGGCGGAGGAACCCTTGACAACTGGTTCAGGCATGCGCAGTCAATGCGTAACAGAGCAATTTAATAAGATGTTAAATTAACTTTAAAATTTCTATCCCCATGAAAATATCATTCACTTTATCTCCCAGTTGGCTATATAATTCCAATATGACGTGTACACGCTCTTTAAACTGGTTTAAGTCTTCAGTTGACTTTAATTCATTGTCTAAATCATCAATTCCAAACTTTATCTACGCTAAATATAAAAGTGTCAGTTGATGGTATAATACACTCACCCGACTGTAGCGGGTTTGGTGTGTATGTTGGGTGTGTTAATATGTATAAAATTTGATGCCAAGAATTGGGGTTGGCCTTTATATAGTGACATTTGTGAACAAGTTTCGAAGTAGTGAAGTGAAATTTTGTTCTCAATGGAAACCAACTTAATTTTATTCCGTGATCAAAATAAATTTTACTTCAGTTCTACCTGGATGCAAAGAAAGTTAGTTATACAGCATCCAATCATTTAAAGGTACTGAATCTGATCACACGATTCCCATACAACAACAACGACATTTCTTCAATATATGCTTGAATTATCAGAACCGATTAATTACAACAAACTATTGCTAACCGCTGTCAATTATGATAAATAATTTCCCAAAACGTGTTATTTATCAACACTGTGTTCAACGAAATACGACCGTATAATGACGACATTTGACCGTATTACCACTTGATTTTAGATTTATCCATCTTTATCCGCAATTTGGTCCGAAACCGTCTTCTCGTCGACTAAAAGTACCGGTGGTGAAAAAAAAATATTCAAAAATCGATATCTGATCACTGAGCTTTCATGGGTTGATTCGTCCACTCGAATCAAATATTTGCGAGCGATGTCTCCGATGACCTGTATACGTCCCTACCAGAATATAATGAACATCAACATTCACAAGTCATTTGCAAATTACTGCTACTAGTATGTGGCAAATCCGTTGGGATTTTAAGCGTTTTTGTACTAAATATCAATTGACTATTAGTTCCTTAAGGACATAGGCTACTTATTAAACTAAATTATATGAAAATTTCCCACTAATTAATAAGAATGTTTCTGCACTTTATTGTATTATTTGTTTCATCTGTCTGTTTTCTGCTTTTATTTTCTGAACATCGTTTCAAATTATTAATAGACTATTCCAATGTATATTTTTATTACTGGACGGAAGAATCAGTTTAGTATAGAAAGGGTTACAGAAAAAATATGATATCTTCAATATACGCGAACATAAGTATGATCCTTCCGTCTGTTTTGAAGCAATACACTATATTAAGTTTTTAACCATGCATCGTTGATAATACTTGTGCATTGACATATCTGCATTATTAGTGGCAATAATGAACAACGAAGTGAAACACATATAGCCTACATATTAATTTATTTGGTACGTAATTATATAAAACTAACTCGTGTGTTTTTGGAAACATCCTATATATTGATATTAAATGAATTTGGAATATTTTCACCAAATTGAACATGCAATAGCACACGGCACAGTCGTTCAGACGATTCGTCGACCAATTTAACGATCCAGTGGATTATGATAATAAACATAATAATAAAATAATATTTATTATATATTATTATCCTGCCGATATATATACGGGGTACATATATACGCTAGTATTTCCAAAATGTAATACATATATGCATACACCCTCACAGGCACACCCCATCCCCCCCCCCCCCCACACATATATTTATTCACTTTTATCCTCGATGTGAAAATGTTCGGACCAATTGTCTCAGCATGAATATTGTCTACAGTACGACTGTGTGATTTTAATTGCAAATGATGTCCAACTCTATGGAAATATATTCTTATTGTTACAGCAATTAGAAATGCATATATAGGCAGGTCTTGACAGTTTACACTGGCAGTTAGTGTTACCCCTATGACTATTTGGTAGATACAATCCGGCTAGCGCACGAGATCCATAGTCATGGGGCACATGAGTTTCTATGGATTTCCCATAGGGATGAATCAACAACACATACAACTGGGTGCAGTTCTAGATCGTTCAATCTTTACCAAAATGTATACAAATGGAGTGTATGTATGGAGAAAATGAAGAAATGAAGCCCTAAAACGAGACAATAACATATTCTTAATGTCTGCCCTATGCTTTACGTAACAGCTATTAATACATGTAATTATGACCATTCTGTACTAATTAAACTAAATGACATAATACACAGCAACACTATATGCTCCAACCGAGAGACTTTAAAGGAATTAGTCTGTCAAAAAAAATAAAAAATATCGTCATAATACTAATAATATATGTCTAACAGACCCATTTCGCCCAGCAAATTCAAAATCGAGCAGAGAGTATTTTTATTATTATGATATTTAAAAAATCGCGGAAATATCCGAAGTGCGATCACATGACCACACCGCGGTCATCTGCATAGACACATACCGGTGACAGCAGTGGGTGGAGCTTGAAATAATTCCGCCAATCGCGAAACGAGTTGATAAATTACGTAAAAAATATTTGGCCGTTTAATTACCAAGGCATTTACGATCACGGAATAAAACTGTTTGAATGTGCCGAATTATTCGCTATAATGTTGAATCATTCGCAAGAATGTTGAATTATATAACGAATAATGATGGCTAAAATGCACTTTGAGGCGATAAAAGTTGTGTGAAATGAGATTCATTTATGCGGAAATGCAATTAGCGGGCGGAATTTCGTGCGAAACTAATTTAATTGTTTCTGAAAGAATACAAGTTAGGCCATATAACTTCTTCTTCGTTGTATACATTTCGGATGCTATAGTTTACGCACTAGTGTCATTCCGTTGTGCGCTATATACAAATGGGGTGTGACTAAAAGGGTGGTGATGGCTTATATGGCTTATATTCGTCATAATAATGTTCCTGTCTGTTTCTTCACACGAAACATTTTGTGTGGAAAAGTGCACGACTGTGAACAGCCTTGCTAAAATCCTTCCAATCCAGATCGATAAGTGCGTAAACATAATAATTCACTCGAATACACCACTGACTGTCGAAATTACAATAATTATTAATTAGGCTGCAGTTTGGCATAACGACATTTTTTTTTAATTGAAGGCTAGTCTGGCATTGTTTTTAACTTTGTGCTTGTTGTTCGATATTCGTTTTTTTTTTCGTTTTATTTTACGTTTTGATGGCAGATATCGACTTTTTCTAGAGAGGATTTTTTAATTGTTAGCCTAGAAAAAATCCAATGGTTGCCTCTAATAAAGAGCGTCCATGTTTTCGTCACGGCATAAACAATAAAGAGCGTTTTCAATTATGAACGTGCTCTATTTCGATATGTCATGGGTTATTTTGTATGTGGTGTATTGTGACATTTAGATATAAAGAGCATCCATGCTTCCTTCTCCCAAAAGCGATAGACAATAAAGAGCGTTCTAAATTACGCGCCGTGTTGTCTTTTTGGTGGTAATTCATAATGGATAGCTAGCGCGCCCACAATGGAACATACTACATCTACTAGGCATCTTGGCATATGTGGAGATGACAGATACTCCTGATATTTATATCGAAAGTAAAACAAACATAAAAACAAAAACGCCGAAATAGAGTTAAAGGGGTACTGTACACAGAGATAGGCTATTTACTCCCATTGACATAACTTTCAAGTTAGATTGTGTTCGTGTTATATGAGTTTCGTATAAACCTAATTTAGCGACGAACATGTTGATTCTGGAAATAAAAATATTACGATTTCAAACTACGCGCCATGTTTTTGACCTTCACCGGAGAAGACGCAGGTTGCAGGATGAACAGGAAGTTCAATTGATGCCTGTAATCTCTTCCACCGAACAATTTCACCCCCTATAAAATTACGCTTTATGAATCTTGTTTCTTCTCTTTTTTCCCCAAATTGGTTATAGCGGGACTTCCTTTTGCATGTAACATGTTTTGTTCGCAACTCAATAATGTTCGTCGTAAACAGCCGTTGATAAAAGACACCCAACATGTGAGATTTCAAGAACGGTAACTCGTAATGGCATAATTCGCCATTTTATGACTCCAGCCATAAATTTATATTAAATAATTCAATTTGACTTTTATGATAGCCTGTTAACCGGAACGTTTTCAGTAGACATCGTCGACTCAAATACGTTATTTTAAAATATAATATTGATATTAGATCGCAATTGTTACCGGGAATTTATTGAAATTGGCGTACAGTACCCCTTTAACATTCAGTCCAGTGTTTGTATAACATTTGGGGGCTTCTTATTCCAGGTGAATGGGATCCTCTGCCCTTTATATTCACTTTGTATTGGGGTATTTTACAGTGCAAACAAGTTCGCGACTGACACTGGTGATTAGTCACTGGGTGATTTCAAATCACCGAGTGAATACTACTATCTATTCACCGGCATGTTATTAATGACTACAAAAAACAACCATTCTAGGCGCTACTTTGTTCACATAGTTATTGTCTTCTATTCCAGATAAATGACCAAAGCGCCCACACTATCTGTATTAATTAGATAACACATTGAATAGCGACGTAATCTATACACCAAACGCGCACATACGACTGCGCATTTTAGTATCGGCTGACTTACGATTACGTCATCGTAGTCAGCATAATACACTCCGGCTTCGAATCTGTGTTTTTAATTTGTTCTCCCACAACTACGTCACTCGTAGTTTAGTCACGGAAATCTCCGGATACCGGTGGCTGTATTATTTATTTATTTTACGGGTTATTTATTATGCGATCGGAATGGGACTTGGATCATTTTAATCACAACAGGGAGGGCTTTCCGATTGCGTTTTGTAGTTTCTAGATCGGATAAATCCTTTAATATCTACTTGTTTCTTTAACATTTCGAGAGTTAGAACTTCATTATTTTATAATATACAACACTAAATGAACATATGACACATATAACAATTATGACTGGCTGGACTTATGTTGTCTTTGAATACCTTATTATTTTACCTTTAAATAAGTGTTCAAACCACTTTAGAGCTATAGTACTTATTTACTTTTACCACTTAATTGACATACCACAACTTTATTATTAATATTAGATTGAATATTAATATAAATTGTACTTACCATTTCGGAATGATTTGAGCTTTTATTATTTAAACATATATTTTATGGGCACATATTTTAGCGTGCTTCCTCCCCAAAGATATTTACGGGAAGAAAGTACCATTCTAAATCCCGGGGATTATAATTAGATTATTAAAACTTATTTAGAACTGGGCTTGTTTACTTTTTAAATGGGATTCACTTAGGCCTACCAAGTATAGAGCATAATTAGAAGGACTACACAGAGTGGCGGGAAAGATATTAAAGGTACATACTAACCTGAGTATGGGTTTTAACCCCGCCACATTAGTATAGTGGACACCTCGTAAATCTTACAGCCACTGGGCACGTCACTGCTATATAGCTTACACGTTGGTTATTAATTACTACCAGTTCTGAAACACCCATCCGTGTTCGCAAGACTTTATTCAGTTAAATGTGTTTATAATAATATATACATGAACTAGATCCCATCAACATTTCGGACCATATTCGGATCATAACGTCGGACTTAACTTTAGGATTCTCTTAAAACACATCACACCGCGGGCCAGCCTTAATTTTAAGACCATCTTATTAGTTAAGACCTTGTTCGTATGTTCGTAAAACGCATTTACGACTGAAGTTTGAACTTATGACCATCTTAAGTCGCAACTATGTCATAAGTTGCCTTCATGAAACTGGGTCCCTGAAAAACTGAGGGGAGTATTCGAATTCACTTTAAACTTGAACACCAAGTAACCCCGTTTTTGTGTTTGAGACAAAACATTTAAGTCACATGTCGTCTCTATCTTTTATCCGCTATTTGGCATTGCCTTTGTTCCGCCTCCGATTCCGGATTTTGTGTTGTGCATCAACCGATACAACTTCCGCAGAAATATTGGGCCGTGTTACTTTTAAAATTAGACGGTAAAAAATGGATTTTTGTTAAATAAACACACTAAATGCAGTGGAACTTGATGTTCGTCACCTATTATGGCAAAACGTTAGGTATTTCAAGGTAACTACCGCTCGGATTTCAACAGAATGCCTGATATTTATGTTTAATGAACCAATATATATCTCGACGGGAAAGAACTGACAAACAACTCCAGGCGTAATATGACAATAATGGAGACCCCAGGCTAAGGTTATGGTGGGTTATTCCACATGATTGACAATGCTACGATCTTTCAATCTACAATTTTTAGGCACACATGACTGATTCTGTCGCAAGTGGAGGTACATGTATCCAAGGTACGCCACCATTTCGCATCTAAAATCAAACAGTGCTTGATATTAATTGTGTACTTCAACTACTTGCGATCTTGTCGACAATGTCGTGAGCATGAGGCCATTGAGGGCGGGTCGGGGTCGATTCGGTCCAGGGCTGTTTCGGCCGGGCTTGTTCGGCCGGGCTTGTTCGGCCCATGGTTTGGGCCGAACAGTCTCACCTAAAAATGTTTTTATCAGTAGGATATTTGGATGTTTATATATATTTATCTTTTGTATGTTATTTTATTATTATAATAAAGCGTTTAATATTTTGATTAAAGTGTATAAAAGGGTAGCATTGCTCTAATTTATATTATATATATTGATCTTATGATTTGATTTAATATTCTTACCTGTGATTTGTCTGTGAGAAAGATGATAATAAAGTTGTAGATACATGTATATGTTACTATATAGATTGGTACATGTATCTACCTTTTTACACTCAGAACGGCTTCCGGCATGTTTGTTTGGACAAGATAAAACGGTGATTGATCTGAGTTGAGAATCACTCAGTTGGTGAGTTGAGACCACAGTTGTTGGAAACTTGTCAAAAAACTCGAAAAGAGATGTCACCACCCCTACTTATTAATATAATTGACAAGTAGGGAAAGCTTCTGAGCCCACCCATCTCCCATCAAACCATGTCACTGCTCGTTTCGTGTTCAATTGCAACAATAAAAACATTAATTTCAGAAAAGTATCACAACCTAGTAATAAAACACATATTTCTTGTCATGTTTACCGTAAGTGCAGTAGAAAATTATCACTTTATAATTACTTTTATCGTATACATCTTCCCAAAATAACTGTGCAACTCTGGACTGCCAATTCCACGAGTCGCCATCCGAGAGTCAAGGGCAGATAATTTCCAATGCTATTATCTGCGCTTGACTCTCGGATGGCGACTCGTGGAATCAGCGAGCCGCTGTTGTTTGGGAAGTTGTATGCGATAAAAGTAATTATAAAGTGATAATTTTCTACTGCACTTACGGTAAACATGAAAAGAAATATATGTTTTATTACTAGGATGTGATACTTTTCTGAAATTAATGTTTTTATTGTTGCAATTGAACACAAAACAAGCGGTGACATGGTTTGTTGGGAGATGAGTGGGCTCAGTATCTTTCCATACTTCTCAATTATATTAATAAGTAGGGGTGGTGATATCTCTTTTCGGGTTTTTTGACAAGTTTCCAACAACTGTGGTTGAGACTTGTTCATGCAATCACAACATTAACATTAATTTATTCCATGAGAGGACTTTAAAAAAAGTATTTTGCTTGTTGTCCAATCCTCTTCATAAATATATATATTTCTTCATGTATATTGTGTTTGTGTCATATGTTTGATTTGTTGAAATAAATATTGTTTACACCAATTAGCGAATGGTGCATATTTGACCACCAAGTCAGAACAAATAACCACATCGAAGGTGAGAATCATTATCCATTTAAAGAACATATATACTAATATATAATAAAAATATTAAAACTACAAAAGTACAAATTTAATGAAATTTCTTCCTCTTCACCATATTTTTATTGAACTACAAGACCTACGCAAAGAAGAAGAACAAAGAAGAAGGCCTACGCAATGTTTTAATCTTTATAAATAAATAATGTATTGACTGATTTTTCCATGTTTTATCTTGTTTTTAATCATTAAATAACCAGATGTTTTATCATGTAAACTGTATATATTTACTGTTTTAACTTTTTTTTAATCAATAAATGTTCATATCTTTCATCATATATTCACGTTATTGTTCGAATTTGTTGCAGTGTTAATTAACATGCCGTCCAATTAACACCCACACTACCTAATTACCCGAATTGAATAGGGGCCGAACAAGCCCGGCCGAACGAGCCCGGCCGAAAGAGCCCTGGACTGAAAAGTCCAAGACCGAAAGAGCCCTGGACCGAATCGACCCGCTCCCTTGAGAAGTTGAGGGCCATGAAGCGTCAGACTGAGCAGTCCAACCACAGTCCTAGGAATCACTGTCCATGTAATATTAAATTTTATTAAAATATAACAAATAGATCTAGATACATTACCTCCACTATACAGATAACAGGTGCAGTTAGGCAACTTCAGATTTTGTTATTATGTAAACAATCATCTCATTGGCTAGAGACCACCCCCTGTGCTCTATCACTAAAACGAACAATTGGATTTTTCGTTCGAAAAAATTGCATCTATCTCCCCACAATTGACATGTGACAATTAAGTTAATTGTTCTTAATGCGCTCGTTGGGTCATATCAACTCTACCTGGTCTGAGTTGTACATAAATCGTGATTTTCCATCCAAATATCAGCATAAATTCACATTTATTGAATTGTTGAAAATCATTTTTAATGACGCAGGTAGTGTCTCTATTCAGTTCCTTATTACAATTACTTATCTAAAATTTGCAGCCAATCCCAGTACAAGTTATCTCCCATTGCCGCTCTTGGGATGAGGAGCAAAACGGGAGCTTGGAATATAAAATTTGCTTTCACATCTCAAGGTATCAACCACCCCTAGGGCCCTACTTGAAAATATATAGATACCGGTATATTAGTTTGAGATGATAATTTCTACATTTCTCTAGTAATGAGAATGAGTTAAAATGTGCACTTAGTAGTGTACAGCAGAGCCAGTTTTACCACACCCGACGTCTGTTTACTCACATCCGTAATCCCTTTTATTCGGATTATCACCGGGTGCGAATAAGTAAAATGGTATTTATAGAATGGATATGTTTTTCCAAAATCGTAAAGAATTCCACCGAGTTTGCACCTGAAGGAATATTCGAGTAACTAACAGCTATTTTCTCGTAAGTGGGTAAAGATACTAACAATCTGAATACACCCATCGTTTCAAGAAAAAAATACGGAATATGATGATATAAACTCAAAATTCGCGAATGTTTGTGTGGCATAAAAATGTGTACTCTGTATTTTATTGCAAATCATCTGCCAATGAAAATGCAGTTTACAAAAATTTTTACTTGCCAAACTGGTCTATATATTAATATAATAACTAACTATAATATATTGATTCAATATTATTAAATAATCACAACCCGAAAGGGTTGTTTTACGGTATTGCGTAAATGACGCAAGTATAGTTGTGACGTCAGTAATTTCTATACCCCATCAACATGAAAAAATTGTTTTTACATCCGGGCGATTCAGACCTATGGGGCCTATGGTGGGCGCCATGTTGGAATAGAATTGACAAATTAATAAAACGAATTTATTTTACTTCTTCGATCAGCCTCCCCATAGCAACACTATTAAATTTGAAACACAAAATCAACCTTATTCAAAATTAAATGCTTAATGTGGATTTAGCTGACACGGGCGCATAGCATTCGGCAAACCTCGACAGATTCCGTACCGTTAAAGTTTGAAAATTACGTCCCCTGGCAAGCCATAGCAACGTTAATTGGAAATGATGACGTATTTTCTTTACAAGATGGTGGCGCTCTTTTATTTGCAAAATTTGAAACTGAATTGCTTGTTATCGCTCGTATTTTAAATGTACAACGGTATCACCGCACGTAGGCGTTAAGAACAAACGAGAAAACACAAGCGAAGATAGCACAACGAGCCCATTACTGGAATGACTTTGATGTCAAAGCAGTCAAAAGAAGAAGAATAACAACAACAACTTGTTTTGAACTTGGAACTTGAAGTTTAAAACTGAAAATCAGTCAGTCGGAAAAAGAAACTCAATGACGAATCTGTGACTGAAAAAAAATATGAAAATGAAGGTCACTGGAGTGAAATGTGGACTGGTCTGTGCAGACTGATCACCACCGCGATTTGACTTGTTCTGTTATTTAGTGATTACAGATTAGTAAATTTAGTTATCAGCTCAGCCTCACCCACTCAGTGACTCACTGTGAATGTGACTCAGGTCAAAATTCAATTCTAGCCATCTACAGAGCAGTCAACACACAGATGTAACAAACATGTAAAACCCAGTGAATTGGTGACTAACAAAGTGAGTCGTTTATCTTCTTGTTGAGCGAAGGAAAAGAAGAATATCTCCCAATCCCAACTGGTCTCGGCACACTGCAGAGTTCATGCGCAGTGACTGGTGAGAGGATATGCTTCTGGGCCAACTTTCCATCTGTGTGTATGAATTCTGTTTCCTGTGATGGACACATCAAGTTAAATATAATAATTATAATGCACGGTGATAAGTTTTAGCATTCTCACAGTCACATATTAAATAATTCATGATTTTAACACTGTGTTCTCGATTTAGACCTTATAAAGCATTAAGCGGGAGCTTGACCAGCATGGCTAGCATATATATTAGGATCCGGGCCCACTCGCCCCAGGGCCAGCTCGCCCCAGGCCGTTTTTGGGGCGAGCTGGCCCACCTTTCAGGGGCGAGCTGGCCCGGGTATTACATTTGTATTAAAGTTGTAAATAAGTTAATATATATTAATATATTAATTTCTTAAGTTCAGATTATGATATATTTCAGAGTTATGTCCATCAATTTTGACATTTAGATTACTTTAGGCACGTTTGTTAGCAAAGATAATAGCCATGCAGTTTGTCACACTAGTTGGTTTGAACGACGAACCGGCGAATTCATAAATAACAATAATGAACTGTTTTCACATTCTGGATATTAAAGTTTCTCTTATTCTCTGAGTTCATCTCACTATCTCTGGAGTTTGGGAAACCCTTAGAAGCCGTTATTATATATCCCCATTCATATCCTATCAAAACAATAGAAGCAGGTTGTTTACACAGTAACCAATCGACTAATCACACCTCACACTTCAGAGGATGAGATGGCTTCAGTGTGATAGATAATCACTTTCATATGCCGACCACATACCGTATATAAGCAGTGTAATATTTATCTGACATCATAACCACAAATATGTTCCGTTGTATCTGCGACTATATACAACGGCAGTGGCTCGACTCAAGCACATTTTCGATCGAGGAATGGAGTATATTCCGACATGACGTTCGGACAAATAATGATCTCGAATGTGTGTATATTTAATTCAACATTCCAAATTCAATGATACACATCTTGGGTATCAGTTGACCGATTTGGGTATCACTTTGTATGGTATCACTTGACTCGGGTATCACTTGACTGTAAGCCATAGAAAGCAAGCAAAACGACCCCAAAACGACAACTTAAATAAGACATTATCCCTTGGGGCGAGCTGGCCTGGGGCGAGCTGGCTCGGGGCGAGCTGGCCCATGTCGACTGGGGCGAGCTGGCCCTGGGGCGAGTGGGCCCGTTTCCATATATTAACTAGTGGCTATTTGTGGAAAAAATATTAAATATAGCCCTGCGTACTTGCTATTGTCGACTTGACAAATTGAGATTGGAATAATATGTATGCTAAACATAATAATTCCAGGCAACTTAGTTGAACTGTCACGACCTTCTAGTTATACATGACTAATGAGGCAATCATATAAATGTTTAATCTAGTAGCAATTTCTCAGACCATGCCATAAACATCTATGTATCTATGCCTGTCAAGAATAATGCCATTCCTCCCGGGCAATTATTAAAATGTTTGTATACTATCAGATGCCTATTAACCAATAGTGGCAGCATGTGTCGCATGATTAGTAATTTTAGATAAAATTCTCAACGATGATTAAGTTTTTTGACAAAGAGACATACATGTATAGAATTAAATTGAAATAGAATTAAATAGAATTAAATTTCCATCAATATTGTTAATTTCAGTCTCGGTCTCCGCTATTACTATTATTGACCATCACAATGCTTAGACATCTGAGAGTACGATAAAAGCTCATAAAAGTCACGAACAAGCATGCAATCTCGAGCTGGGACCACCCTTAATACTTGTTTCTTATCATCTACTTCACAGAAGGGGTCACCCCTAAGTAATAACCATATAGGAAATGCACAGAACATACCACTATTGCACAATGACATCAGTTTGTTTGATCTAAATTATTTATCTACTCCAGCCCCAAAACAATAGTCATTTGGCAAATTATCTCATTCCTTTTTGAAGTGCCTATCATCTACTGAAGTTGGATCCTACCATAGGCCATAAATTATGTCTCATTGAGTCATTGTGCCCCATCTACGTAACCCTTTATTCATAAAAATGTATTCAGTATTATATGTGAATTTATCCAACAAAGATATTTTTCGCTTAAAGGTCCTCAATGATTCAATCCGAATCAATAGTCCCCATATCATCAGATTCCAACAACAAGAAGATTTTTTGAAATGCCGCTTCAGTTGACAGAATCGATAAATTGCTCCAAAAAAAACTGCAGTCAATTATAGCATAAAATTGACAAAAACTTGTAATTTATTATCTTTGTGCTCAACGAATATTGCTCATTTGTCAAACATCTGACAAACACAAAAAAACAGTTGATTTTAGAATTATCTATCTTCATCTGCAATTTGGTCAGAAAAAGTATTCTCGTCTGCTGTTTGCTGGGCCACTTAAAATTAAAATGATAGATTTAAAAAATCGGTATCTGATCACTCTGAGCTTTGATGTTGTGGGTTCCTCGACTTGAATCAAATATTTTTCACCTCCGAAGTCAAGGAAATAATAATCTGCGAGGGTTAATTCGGATTGAGTACCTTTAAAATTGCAAAAATTAAATTAAAATAATTTTGCTTTGAAAATTGGTCGCTTGACCAGATTCAACCTTCACCTGATGATTGCATTTTGAAGAAATATAGTAAAATGTGCTATATGGTTAATATCGCTTGACTGGCGCCATGAATATTGGTCTGGAAATTAGAGAAATGTTAGAGGCAATATCTCACTCTGACCCATGTCTAACTGTGGCCCACATTCCTCTATATCTGGTGCTGCGACATATTCTCGTGCAAATAGGTTTATTTGTACCTAAATATTCACATATGTTCATATTTTTTTTATTCATTTAAATTTGTTTAAATCAAAATTTAGAAAAACTAACGCCATTATACACTCTGCCAGGGAACCCTGAGTCACCACACCAAATTTCGTTGAAATCTGGGCACCAAAATTAACAAAGACGCGTTGGTCTCAACTTTACTCCAGTCTTATATGTGTATATATAAACAGTCCCATGAGACATGTATTCATTTATTGATGGACGTGTCATGGGCTCTTCATACAGGATCGCGTTCATTATTTCGAAGGTTCCATATTCCAAAGGTTCTTAGTCAGACATCGAAGGTTCGCTATTCTGAAGGTTTGCTATTCTGGGCGTATTTAACCGGAAAAGGTGGACAACTCTAATACCAAGTAGTTATTATTACCACGATTTTACAGTTATCCATCTTTATCTGGAAGACCGCCCGTTTGACCTCGTCCTTATGGCACGATCAGGCCCAGAAACAATAAAACTATCAAACTGCAAAGATCGATATCTAATTACTCTGAACTTTGATGGGTGGGTTCCTCGACACTAATCAAATATTTTTTTCCCCACCGAAACCAAAGAAAGAGTTATTTAGCAGCGTCTTATCGGATTGAGTACCTTTAAGTTATTTCCTTCATTAAAAGAGTCTTATGATAAAGAACCCTCTCAAAACTTTAGAATATAAAATGAAACTTCAAAATAACAAGTTATAAAATCCTTCTGAATATCGAGGAATATAGAGAACCTTGGGAATGGCGAAACTTCGGTATAATGAACCTTGGGAATAGCGAACCTTTGGACACAGAGTGACATGTCGCCGTCCTACGGTCCATACGTACGGTACTGGCGTGATCGTATATATCCCAAGTTGGCCAGAAATACAGGTACTCCTATGAAACATACATTTATCATTTTATAGATGGACGTACGTGTTTTGGGTTGTCCATACGTATTGACGTAATCATATTATTTTATTCAACTAACAGTGATTCCTAGGGACTGTGGTCCAACTACCGACTACCGGTTTAAATACTACCCATGACGGAAATCTTTCCACTTACGATTGTGGTCTCTGAACGTTCACATAGGTTACAAGAAGTAAAATTGAATCGTCCTGTCGCCCGCATGCGAGGAACGCGCCAGACAAGTACACAACATTGAACATAAGACATTTTGACTTTTTTGTTAAGGCCTAAAAAAAATTATACCGTGTTTCTGCTAACCCGACCGACCCATGTTCAAAACCCCCGACCCTAATTTTTGCCGAACGTAATTTTATTTTTTTCCTGGACCACGGTGATTTCTTTGCATTGGTCTTTCCAAATATGCAAAATTATCTTGTATTTTCTATTACTTGCAGTCATTAATTTAATTCAATGAGTCATTAGCCTAATTAACTGTGAAAATCGTGTTCACAAAACCCATCAAACCGGAGTTAATTGGAAACAAACTTCCAAAAATGCGAATTTACGGACTACCTCGAAAATAGGGAACATTAAACAAACATAAAACGATGTCTTTTGGTCCATGTTTGAGCCTATATATACCTTTATTAACTTTGATATGTGAAGGGGTGTTGGTTAATATAACTTAAATGAGCTGGGACATATATGACAAGTGATTGTTTCTAATTTTTTTCAAAATAAAATATTGTTTAAACTAAGTGAATGTTTCATAGAATTTCTCAACATTCTGCCGTTAAATATGAGTGATTGTTAGCCAGTAAAAGGTGTAACACAAGTATGGATGCATAACATTGAGCATTTGTGGGAGGGTGGGAATTTTTTTGGCAGGTCTAACTACTCACTTATATCAGGTCTAAATACTCACTTATATCAAGATCATACATGTACATATATTAGAACTATTAATTTTAATATAACAATTACTACTACTAACTAGTACTACTACTATATTAGAATATAGAATATCACATAGCAGCATTCATGGCTCATAATATTTAACACAGTTGTTTTAAGATCACCATGTACCTCTTGTGTTTGCGAACTCCAGTGGCAAGGTGACTTCTTAATCTGATTTTTGCAGGGGGGGGGGGGGGGGTCGGAAAAAACATTTCAGGCACGTATGGAATTTTTTGGAATGTCAGCTAACTGGCACCACTTTGCCCAGATGATCATCAATTGTATGGTGTCGCAGTTACCCGTGAAACCCTGGAATGTGCCTCGCCGATTGAATCACAATATTATGCCTCTGGAATAGGAGAAGCTGATCGATGCGTCCGTTGTGGGGAATTGGGTGGGGCTATAAAATTGTCTCTAAGGCAAATGTACAAGGTTGTGACACCCATTTGTCCTAATTGTCAAGAAGATGGGTTGCAGCCAGTTGTAGCAAGGAAATATTCAAATTGAATACATATATCTTATCACCATGTGTTGTGCATTTCCAAGATCCATATTCAAGCTTCTCTGGTTGCAGGACATGAATACCTATCTCGGGAACACGCAACGTGGTGATAACCTATATGTATGTAATTTGTCTTACAATTCATGCAAAAGCCTATTGTCTAAAAAGTAGTATCTTATAAGTGCGTATATAGATAATTCACCGCACAGTTGACGTTGTGTTGCCTGATGATTGGAATAATCATACACACTATATCAAAATAATACTTCTTTTGTGAAATAATATTTCTTTTGTGAAATGCAACCAATTTTATTTAGTGTTTTCGACATTTTCATCACAAACGACTCAATTGAATGGATATATATAATAGCTGTTTTAGCCCGACTAGACTAAACCTGACTAGAAAGAGAATCATGATTCTTAATAAGCCGATTCGCTGTAGAAATGCTGCATTTTGATTCTCACAAAACATTATGGTTGTTAAGGCCTGACATAAATTAGTTCTATTATGTCAATTGGCCAATTAATCATATTTTGTTTACAAGCAAAGATTCTCTCCACAACTAATGCACAGTCACTGCTGCCATCCAGGGTATGACTTGTTACCATGTAGGATACAAGATCGGAAACTGCCTAAGCATTTTGGGTGTACATGTATTTGAGAAATAACTGAATTGTAAGATTATATACATGAATATTATTACTTCAACAGAAATTTTCACTGTATGAAACCTACAAATTGTAAAATTAAGCCAATTTGTAATGGGGGCCTTTTATATGTAAATGTCTTAATACATATATTTTAATACTGAATAAAATTATTCGACATTGTGAATGTTATCCATCCATTCTATACCCTCAGGCTGTATTATAGGCTGTATACATTATCCAATTATCTATATATCCACTCTCAATGTTTGTCAAAATGTTCCTTCCCTTTATTTAGGAATACAATTTAAGACTGTATATGACCACTGGGTTGTCCAAATAGCATAAATACAGCTTGGAACCTGTGATCGGGGTGTGAACAAATAATAAAATTAAAAAAAAAAAAAAATTAAATCCCTACCTACCTACCCTACCCTGGAGAGGTCCCGTTAGCAGAAACACGGTATAATTTTTTTTAGGCCTAACACGAAAATGGGTGAAATATTAAAATTAGTATGGTAAGCGGTAGCAACCTCAGTGGAAAATATCTCATGTTGATCTGTGATATCCAGAACGTGGGTAATGTCAGCAGCCGTTAACAATTTCCCTTGCACCGCAGATAACACGTGCTCCCGATAGTCATCCATGTTGACAATATTAAAACCGGAAATAGTTTTTCTCAAGTTCAGTTATTGAAATCCCAGTGTTGATTTTTCGCCGCACCTCAGAGGCTGGAGTAGATTCTGCCAGGGATTATAAATAACTATACTCCCTGATTCTGCTTAAAAGTACTCAATCCAATTCGAAGGTCCCCATATCATCAGATTCCAACAACAACAACAATTTTTTTTTAATGCTGCTTCAGTTATCAGAATCAAGTAATTGCCCAGAGATAATGCTAACCACAGTCAACTATAGTATAAAATTGTCCAAAACCTGTTATTTATCTATGGGAGGCCAAATTCACATTTAATAATTAATTGGGCTTAAGAGCAATTCATGGTTATATGTAACTAAACACCCCTGGTGAATAAATAGGTTTATCCATAACTTAACCTTAACTCCTATTGACATATCACCTCTTGTTTTCATTGATTTGGATGGGTAGGGAGCTAGCCCAACTTCTTTATCAAAATGGCTGACTCACAATAGTATCACCTTCTGTTTTTGTTGGAGCGACTCGTGATAGCATTATATTATCTTCGGTATATATTAGTTGGGGCTACTCGCAATAGCATTACTTTCTGTATTAGTCGAGGCGACTTTGATTTTCTTCAATTTTCGAGTATACAGGCACACCATATGAGGGAAGCAAGCCCTCGGTGACACCATATTCACACTATATGACCATGGAAATACTATAGATTTGTGCAAGAGATGCTGATTTAATAAAAACAAGACAGTCAAAGACTGTGTGGTCACTCACCAGACTGCAAAGACTGATAAGACTGGGACTCTGGAGACCATAACAGTCAGAACTTTTCATAATCACTTTAAAAGAAGTAGATCTAAACAGGATATGTGGATAGAGAGGCTTCATGTATGTAGATCGGTGAATATCTACTTTTAAATTACCAACTGTACACTACTGATCACCCCCCCCCCCCCCCCCCCTCCAGCTCAACATATCCCCTCCTGACCGGGCTCCAGACTCCAAAGTCTTAGGTTGGAATTTCACAACCGACATCTCAAAATTTCTCAATTGTCGGAAATTTCCAAATTTGTATTTTAATGATTTTATTAGACACAAAAGTGTCCCCAAAGCCCCGTCATTTCTTGACAGGTTGACCTCATGTTAACAAATCTGAATCTCAGTCACTAAAGGATCCTCCATACTATATGTAAGCTAAATAGTCCAACCTCTCTTGAGAAGACATTTTAAGTATTACTATAGAGACATACAGTTATGTCCCTGGTCCCACCCTGGTCCGTGTGAAGGAAGCATATTAAGAGGAAAACTGTCCTTTGCTAATTGGCCCCTAGTTGACCAGGTGATCTCATTTAAAATAAATGACCCAATTTGAACAAATCTGAACTCCGGTCACCCAAGGACCCTTCATACCAAATATGAACCCATTCAACCTGATGGTACATGAAAATAAGTCGTTTTTAAGAACTATGGAGGGCAAGAGTTATGGCCCTGGCTTCATAACCATTTGACAGAGTGACCTCATTTGAACAAATCTGAATGTGAGTCACCTAGAGAACATCCACACCAAATATGAACCCATTCAGTTTTATGATCTAGAGAAGATGTTCAAAGAATTGTTGACAGATGGATGGGCGGACAGACAGATGAACAGGTGACAGATAAGAAGTGATGACTATAGCTTCGTCTCAGGTGAGCTTAAAAATTACATTTCATTGAACAAATCTGTAAATCACCCCCCCCCCCCCAACACTGTGTGGACATCCCTGCAAGAATATGACATACATGATTTATTTGAATGCCTGACTATATTGGCTTAACAAAATTTCCATGACCTTGAAAGCCAGTGCATTCTCTTTTATATGGGAGGCTCCCCATGGGAGACTCGCATATATAAGAGAATGCACAAGCACAGGGTCTTCATTGCTCTCACCAGCACAACTCTGGTCATGAAATGGTTAATATTAATAGTAAAAATAAACTTTGTCAAACAGGTAATTTGTATCTGAGATAAACATGGGACAAAATTCCATTCATAAAAGCCACTATCAGCTACCAGTATGTCTTGGAGAGCTGTTGACATTGAGATAATTAATGACTGCAAACATTTTGCTGAGCAATACCAATGTATTGTGTTACTCCTACAGCTGTGATCAAAACAAGGATTTTAATGGGGTGAAGTAGGCAGAGATAATATGGTATGGTACAGCATGGTGTGGCAGGGACAGGAGGTGGGTGGGGGTGGGTAGCTGTGATGTGTCTAAAAAAATCGAAGATCAAAATGCAAAAATGTAATTTTAGAGTTATGGCTCTGCCCCTATTTGACCCAGTGACCCAATTTGAAAAATTCTGAACCCCAGTCACCCAAGGTCCCTCCATACCAAATTTAAGCTAAATCGGCCCAATGTTTCTTGAGAAGATGTCATTCTAAGAATTACTATGGAGGAATAGAGTTATGGCCCTGGTTTCTCAACTAATCAACCTGGTGACCTCATTTGAACAAATCTGAACTCCAGTCATTCAAGAACCCTTCATACCAATATAAGCTAAATCGGACCAATGGTTCTAGACAAGAAGTCGTTTTAAGAAATACTATGGAGGGAAAGAGTTATGGCCCTGGCTTCGCAACTATTTGACCCAGTGACCTCATTTTAACTAATCTGAATGGGAGTCACCTAGGGAACATCCACACCAAATATGAACCATTTCGTCCAATTGAATCAGAGGAGAAGTGGTTTAAAGAATTGCTGACCGGACAGATAGACGATGGACGGATGGACGGACGAGGAGTGATGACTATAGCTCCACCGGAGACTTCATCTCAGGTGAGCTAAAAACTAGAGCTCGAGGACTGAGACACCAAAGCTCCAGAATGAGACACCAATATTTTGGGACAGGGATGCTGATAATATAAAAATATGTTTTTTTCTCCCTGATTTAAGTCAATAAGTAAACCATATGAGGTAAGCAAGCCCTCACGCAGTGACATCACATGCATGCTATAGTATATGACCATAGTAATGGCCCAAATCTGAGCAAAAATACATTAAAAAACATCATATAAAAAATTACTAGAGTTCGGGGAAGGAGACATCAATTCTTTGGATATAGAGATGCTGATAATATGTAATTAGGGATTATCATTGTTGAACACATACTCTCAGTTGACTGTTGAGTACTCAGGCTAATTCAAACAGGTTAAAATTAGCCCAATGTGCTCCTCTTGTGTTGCTAGGTGATACACCAGGTCATGCCAATAGTTTATGGGTAGGTTAGATAGTAGTCACAATTACGCTTAAGCGCAATTCATTATGCTTAAGCGCAATTAATTGCGCTTAAGCACAATTAATTACGCTTAAGCGTAAATGCCCTATTTGTGCTTAAGCACAATATGTGGTATTTGCGCTTAAGCGCAGTTGATTGCACTTAAGCGCAAATAATTGCGCTTAAGCGCAATTCATTATTAAATGTGAATTTGGCCTCCCATATTTATCAACATTTTGTTTCACAAAATTTTGCCGGTTTGTCAAATATCAGCTGACACAAAAAAGCCACTTGATTTTAGAGTTATCCATCTTCTTCTGCAATTTACTGGGCAACTAAAAATTAATAGATTTCAAAAATAGATATCTGATCACTCTGAGCATTGATGGGTGGGTTCCTTGACTCAATTCAAATATTTGTTACCACCGAAGCCAAGGAAATAGTAATTTGCGAGCTTTAATTCGGATTATGCATCTTTAATATGGCTCCTGTGTTAAGATGAAATGACGAAATTAAAGATCAAAATTGATTACAACTATACAAGAAACTAATATTTTTATCAATGTCATGACACAAATCCATGTACCCAAGATGTGAATTAGGGTTAAGATCCTTGACACAAACTTTGATGCTCCTTTTTCGATACAAGTTGAGTCGGATGACTCGCACGTTCACACTCATAAAATAAAATGGTTCTGGCCTCTTTAATTTAGCTATTTAATTCGTATTCCTTTTTTAATGTGGGATTAAGCTCCAATAGTTGATCATATTCTGGGACTAATAAATATTAGTCCCAGCATGTATGTCCCAGTCATATTCAACTGTGTGCAGCACATACAGTGATGTCACAGATGTGCATATGATATGGGAGGCCTTTTTCACAGTCATTTATAATTGGATTTCAGCGCTTTGCTCATTATAATTCAATTGAACTTGAGCACAGATATTATCAACTCTCGCCAATTATGCATATGCACAATTAAGTTCAATTGAACTAAGCTTTAATTTAAGTGAGATTCGATGGGCTTAAGTTCAATTAAATTAAAAATAATAAGTACATGGACATAAATTATTATATATATCGCTGATTAATTACCAGTGACAGAACGCCTGTGTTGGCATTTCGATGCAGAACACAAGGTTACGTGTTATACAAAATGTTCATTAAAGATCTTATTAGTAAACCAAACTACACAAAACTTCACATACATGTAAGACTATAGTTAAAACATAAATAGGCTTGCCTGTCAACTTTATTTGTTGTATTTCCTGAACTTGTGTTCGGTTGTGTTCAGCTTTTAGATGTGTCTCCTTTGATCCACCCTCAAATTATGTCCATATTTCTCAATACAAATTTATTTTTTAAATTTAGATAGAATGAGAGGCCGATCATGATCGGCCATCGGCAGATGTTTAAACCCATACCTTGGCGATAGTGATCAGCTATTTTCAGCTTGGATGATAAAATCCATAAGCCATAACTCCATTTTAAAAAAAACATTCAAACCCAAATTCGAATTCTAAACTGTATTTTGGGCTGAGAAACTCACATACCAAATTTACATACATCTCAATAAAATGAGATATATCAGATGAAAGGTAATTCTGTTAAAGTATCAGGAATGTTGAGAAGGGTTCATTTTTAACTACAAAAATCCATACAAGTGAAGGAGAAACCTGGCAATATAATAGGAGAATGATTACATGAAAATATACAAAAGCATAAAATTGATGACCAGGGTTAACAATTTTAACTCTATAAAATTAGGGACTGTACCAGGTATGTCACTTGAATATTGCATTGATATGCTAAACCAGAGAGCTATGCCAGAGTTGATAAACACTGGGCCAACACTGTCCACACACTATGGAAATGCAATAAACAACATACAGCTATTAAAGTCTGCTTAAATTCTAAAGAACATCCCTACAAATCAAAAATAGACTATTCCAATTTAAACTTCTAGAACTGAATGGGAGAGTCTATTGTTCATGAATGGGTTACACCTTACACTGATGGCTAAAAATAACTATAATTCCATAATACAGATTTACCTCTAATCTCTCTCTCAGAGCTAAACTGATATCACTGGTAATTAATTGTCGACTGCTATGGTTTATCTTGTGAGCCTAAAAATCTCAAATATGTTCAATCTTAGTTGAAAAATGGGCCATAACTCTGGTATAAAATATCGGATCAAATCCATATTCAAACTCGATCTGTATTTTGAGCTGAGAAACTCACATACCAAATTTGGTTCCTATCAGATGAAAAATGGTTGATTTATCGAAGCATGCATGAATTCAATGTCAAAGGGCCATAACTCCATTAAAAAATATTGGATCAAACCCATATTCGAACTCGATCTGTATTTTGGGCTGAGAAACTTGCATACCAAATTTGGTTCCGATCAGATAAAAATTGTTTGAGTTATGGCAGCATGCATGAATTCTAAGTCGAAAAAGGGCCATAACTCTACAAAAAAATTCAGATCAAACCCATATTCGAACTCGATCTATATTTTGGGCTGAGAAATCCATATACAAAATTTGGTTCCGATCGGATAGAAAATGTGTGAGTTATCGCATTATGCGTAAGTGTCTATGGACAGATGGACAGACGGACAGACAGACGAACGACAAGTGGTCAATCCGGACGTTGACACTATGTGTACCATACTATGGTATGGGTACACATAATGAAAGTGTCAATGACACTGTAGCTCAACTTAGGTAGGGGAATAATTTAATGGTTGACAGTAAATGGAGAAATAGGAAAGGTGCTATAATTGAAATGTCTAAGTAAGACAAGATGTACATGTCAATATCAACATTCATGACAGGTTTCATAATGATCGAATCAGGGATGTGGTGATTATGGTGTGCCAAAGGATTTATTGATGCAAAGAGTAAATTATAAAATGGCCACCGGCAGTCATGTCTTTTTCCAAATTACCCCAAAATGACTTGTTCCCATCTACAGCCTTTACAAATCTCATAATGATCTGACCAAAGGTACGACCTGTAGCCTGTGCCAAAGGATTTAGTCATGCAAAGAGTGAAATCCAATATGGCTGCTGGCGGCCATGTTTCTTAGCCAAACGACCCCAAAATGACTCGTTCCCCATCTACATGTCAATGTCAACAGCCTTTACAAATCCCATCTACATGTCATTGTTAACATCCATGACAAATTTCATGAAGATCTGATCAACTCTACGACCTGTAGCCCGCGCCAAAGGATTTATTCATGTATAGAGTAAAATCCAAGATGCCTGCTGGCGGCCATGTTTTTTGTCTGAACAACCCCAAAATGACTCGTTCCCATCTAGATGTCAATATTAACATCCAGGACAAATTTCATGATGATCAGACGAATAGTACGACCTGTATTCCGCACCAATGGATTTAATTTTGAAATCCAAGATGGCCACCAGCAGTCATGCTTTTGGGCCGAATGACCCCAAAATGACTCGTTCCCTTCTACATGTCACTGTTAACATCCATGACAAATTTCATGAAGTTCTGACCAAAGCTACGACCTGTAGCCCGCACCAAAGGATTTAGTCATGCAAAGAGTAAAATCCAAGATGGCTGCTGGCGGCCATGTTTTTTGGCCGAACGACCCCAAAATCACTTCGTTCCCATCTACATGTCAATATTAACATCCACGACAAATTTCATGATGATCAGACGAACAGTACGCCCTGCAGCCCGGGCCAATGGATTTAATTTTGAAATCCAAGATGGCCACCAGTGGCCATGTTTTTTGCCCGAATGATCCCAAAATGACTCATTCCCATCTACATGTCAATGTCAACATTCGTGAAAAATTTCATAAAGATCAGACCAAAGGTACGACCTGTAGCCCGCGCCAAAGGATTTAATCATGCAAAGAGTAAAATCCAAGATGGCTGCTGGTGGCCATGTTTTTTGGCCGAACGACCCCAAAATGACTCGTTCCCATCTACATGTCATTGTTAACATCCATGACAAATTTCATGAAGTTCCGACCAAAGCTACGACCTGTAGCCCGCGCCAAAGGATTTAGTCATGCAAAGAGTAAAATCCAAGATGGCTGCTGGTGGCCATGTTTTTGGCCGAATGACCCCAAAATCACTCGTTCCCATCTACATGTCAATATAACAAATTTAACATCCATGACAAATTTCACGATGATCAGACAAACAGTACGACCTGTAGCCGCGCCAATGGATAGAATTTTGAAATCCAAGATGGCCACCAGTGGCCATGTTTTTCGGCCAATTGACCCCAAAATGACTCGTTCCCATCTACATGTCAATGTCAACATTCTTGACAAATTTCATAAAGATCAGACTAAAGGTACGACCTGTAGCCCGCGCCAAAGGATTTAGTCATGCAAAGAGTAAATTCCAAGATGGCTGCTGGCGGCCATGTTTTTTGGCCGAACGACCCCAAAATGACTCGTTCCCATCTACATGTCATTGTTATCATAAACATCCATGACAAATTTCATGAAGTTCCGACCAAAGCTACGACCTGTAGCCCGCGCCAAAGGATTTAGTCATGCAAAGAGTAAAATCCAAGATGGCTGCTGGCGGCCATGTTTTTTGGCCGAATGACCCCAAAATCACTCGTTCTCATCTACATGTCAATATTAACATCCATGACAAAGTTCATGATGATCAGACAAACAGTACGACCTGTAGCCCGCGCCAATGGATTGAATTTTGAAATCCAAGATGGCCACCAGCGGCCATGTTTTTTGACCGAATGACCCCAAAATGACTCGTTCCCATCTACATGTCAATGTCAACATTCTTGACAAATTTCATAAAGATTAGACCAAAGGTACGACCTGTAGCCCACGCCAAAGGATTTAGTCATGCAAAGAGTAAATTCCAAGATGGCTGCTGGCGGCCATGTTTTGGGGCCGAACAACCCCAAGATGATTCGTTCCCATCTACATGTCACTGTTATTATAAACATCCATGACAAATTTCATGAAGTTCCGACCAAAGCTACGACCTGTAGCCCGCACCAAAGGATTTAGTCATGCAAAGAGTAAAATCCAAGATGGCTGCTGGCGGCCATGTTTTTTGGCCGAACAACCCCAAAATCACTCGTTCCCATCTACATATCAATATTAACATCCATGACATATTTCATGATGATCAGACGAACAGTACGACCTGTAGCCCGCGCCAATGGATTGAATTTTGAAATCCAAGATGGCTGCCAGCAGCCATGTTTTTTGACCGAATGACCCCAAAGTGCCTCGTTCCCATCTACATGTCTATGTCAACATTCATGACAAATTTCATAAAGATTAGACCAAAGGTACGATCTGTAGCCCGCGCCAAAGGAAATTGTTGACGGTTTTTTATCATCCACTGAGTGAGGAATTTAAAGAACTATAATTTGTGTTTTCCAAATAAAATTAGTGTCAGAATATATGGCGAGTCAAGTTCATATAATTTGACTTTCAAAATAAATAGTGGACTATTAGTAAAAATAATTTAACCTGAATCAAAGTAGTTGAACTGAAGTCTGAATCGAATGATTGGCTATTCTCAAACTGATTACTTTGTCAAATTTAACATGGATGCAATCTATTACAACTGCTTTTATTTGCACTTTATTCATCGGATTTGAACTGGACTGACAAAAGCAAATCACGAATTAATAAAAAGAAAAAGTTGTCAATCATTTCACTCAAGTCCAGCCATCATTTCCATCATGTCATATTTAAGTACAGCTGTATACTGCTTTTGTATTCATCATTTTATTTAACATGACATAAGGTCTTTGTAGTGGGTATAATACATATGATAACTTATGAAAGCCTGCAAACCATTGTCAACCAGAAAAACATTGGAAAATAGACTGACCTTGATCTTATGTTCATGATTAATAATTCTTCATACTGGTAATGAAATTTCACACGTTGAAATAATTGTTTTGTTTACATTACTCTTACAGCCCAAGTCATTTTATCTGCTAACAGTTGGTCTAAGTTCGATCAAGTCTTGAAGGTACCGGAATACATTAGAAAGACTAAGAGCATTGAATCATGTTCTGCAAAACAGATTTTCAAATAACACCTTTGAATTACTATTGCCATTGGGGATGTTTGTTGTGACTGGCACTGTAACAGTACTGTTTATATAACAATGGTTTCAGGATGTGGAAATTCATTATTAGAGAGTTTTCAATAATAAATATGAGAACAAAGTTAATCTATTTCTCCATGTTCTTCTTGGTGGTGATGTTTTTTAAAGACTTTCATAATTTTGGCACATGTACATACCTAGTGCAAAGGCCCTTGTGTCCCTTTAAGTCCAATTACTTGTTTGCAACTTAGGCTTGATGGTCTTGAGTCTTGGGCTTAAGTTCAAATAATCTGACAATTCCAAACAGTAATGTATTTCAAATATATATACATGTAGCTGTGCGACTGGTGTGACCTAGCTATTACTCAAATATAGCAATCAACTGCAAGGAAAAGAAAAGAAAGATATAAAATTTAATCAGTTTATTACACCAACAATGGTCTCAACATTCTATTGCATACACTCTTCACAGTTTATAATTTTTGAAAGCAATTTTTCTGGTTCCCGCTGGTGAGTGATCCCTCTCTAAATGCTCACCAGTAGCACTGAAAGGGGTCACAATATAAGAGTATGGTTCGATTATTTACTGAAAGCATGAATAAGAAAATGTTAAATCAATGGCTTTGTAATTCATTAAACTATTATCTATATGTGCTCATTAAAATTGACACAATCAACCCGGCCTATAAACTGTTTCACGTGTAATATCATAGATGATATCTGATTCAAAAGATTCAGAAGGGTAAAAGAGTTGCAGATTGATCAACAACAAATACACTTTTATTCTTGTATGATATCACTTGTGATGATGGATGGATATTTGGATTCACTCAAATCAGGATGGATTCAAATTTTCATGCAGTTAACCCTCTGATAACTGCAAAGCCGCTAATGGGTAGATACTTGATTCTCATTCGTTCGTAGGGATGTTCAGTAAATATTAAGTAAACAAAAACAGCTTTGAAATGATTTGAAATATCCTATTCATAATATATGTAGTTTCCTGGTTGAAAAATATTATGTTTGAGTCAAGAAAGCTTTACTTTAGTAACCCGCCTTTGCAGATATCTATCAAGCCTCAGAATACATGATCAACTGTGTACCATTTTTATGCCATCATAGTTATATATTCTGGTTTCAGAAAATATTCTTACAAAAAAGTTATTCCAATATTTTTGGATTTCGGTACACAATTTGCCCTAAAATATGCTTGGAGTAAAATTATGGTTGTCGTGACTTGGGAGTTTTTTTTATGAGATAATCTAGCTGGCATTGTATGAGTATTAACATTCAACACTTTCCTGATGGGAGCTGCACTGGTGCAGCATTAAACCTTTCATTGCTGGAGCTTCTTGAAATTTTGCAAAAACCATGTGCCAATGCATTCTCTTATATATGCATGTCTGCCATAGGGAGCCTTGCATATATAAGAGAATACATTGGCCTAACAATATTTACCTTGACTTGACCTTGTAAACCAGTGTAATGACTGCATTCTCTTATATATGTGAGGCTTGCATTTATAAAGAGAATGCATTGGCACAGGATCTTTAATGCTGCACCAGTGCATCTCCCGTCATGAAAGGATTAATAGGCAGTGTACTTCTTGGGTTGTTAATGCTTATCCTGTACCTCCCTCACATAAAGAAAACCGATGAAATCAACTAGATTGTAATTCACAGATTTCTTTGAGATAGCAACTAGGACAAAATCCAAAGAATAATATCTTTAAAATTCTTAGTAAATCATACTCTACCGTGAAATATGAAGAAAGGGTTAAAGATCCTGTGCCAGTGCATTCTCTTATACATGTATATGTCAGTCTCCCATAGGGAGCCTCACATATATAAGAGAATGCACTGGCTTACAAGGTCAAGTTAATTATTGTTAGGCCAATGTATTCTCTTATATATGTGAGGCTCCCTTTGGGAGACTCAGGGGCGCCAGAAGAGGGGGGCAGAGGGGGCAGCTGACCCCCTGCCCTTGACCAAGGGGGGCGAGCGGGGGGCAGGACTTGCCCTTTTTCTGGAGACAGAAAATGCTTTTTGTGTGTTTAATCTCGTGTTTTTATAGCAAAATGTGACTTTTTTGGTCCAAATACCACCAATTTCACAAGGAATATTAATTTTTTGTCAATTTGATCACAAAACAGCCATAAAAACCGACAAATACCATTAAAATAGGGATTTTTGCCACAATGCATTTATGGTTATTTTCCCGAGTTTGCGGAGAAAATGCCCTTTTTTGCGAAAAGTGCCCTTTTTGTAGGCTCTGCCCCCCTGCCCTTGGATGCTTCCGGCGCCCCTGGGGAGACTAGCATATATAAGAGAATGCTTGGCACAGTGTTTTCGGAAAATTTGAGGAAACTCCAGTCATGAAAGGGTTAAATGTTGTTTTTTTGCAAAGGTTTGTAGAGTACATGCATTTTTCATTAGGCGGATATGAGAAATTTAGAAAGCCTTTTAAAACATTTCTTATGGAATAACTCTTCAATAATTTCTATGCAACAGCAAATTACAATGCTGAGCTCCTGATGGTGATTTTGACTTATATGACTAGATCTGGTTACCAGTAAATACTTGTGAGAAATTAGGTTTGTGTTATGAAACAAAACTGTTATCAAATTATAATTCAGCATGTAGTAGAACATAGAATTAACCCTTTCTATAGTAAATACTCATTGAAGAGTAGTTCCCATAGAAAATGTTCAGAAAATAATTTTTGTTTGTTAAACTTGTTATCTGAACATTTCAGTCCAATAAATAGAACTCCTAGTGCACTTTTTTGATCTGTCGTCTGCTTATTTTTCCTGATGAAATATAGACCATTCCAGATGAAATATAGACCATTCCAATATTTACTTTTATAATGCATTTTATTTTTTATTACTTGGTTTACAGATTTCCCTACCCCAAAAAAAGCTGTTTGTCAATAAAAATAAAATTTTAGTTTTCGAGTTTTTTATTTCCGCCAATGGGAATATTAATCCAGACATATAACAAAAATTAGAAAAAAATATAAGTTTACGAAAAACTAAAAATGTACAACAACATGGATTGAACAGCGAAGCCTCTCGGTGAGGTGATGTTTATGGTATTGAATGTCAAAGCCAACATGGCAGATGCTGATATTGGCGATATGTTTTCATCTATCCGTATCATGCTTTAAAGAACACCCAAATAAAAAAGTATATTTGCCCGTGCTTGTTTTAGATGAGGAGATTATTATACAGCAAATATTTTATTTCTTCCAACCCTATTTTTTGACAATTTAAATTTAAAAAATAAATTATACAGATTTTATTTTTATTTTTTTTCCACCCACCTCCCCTACCTTTGAGCCAAAGAAATCTTTAAACCAAGTGATAAAAAATAAAATGCCTAACTGATGGTAGAATCTATTAAGTATAGAAAGGGTTAATGAAGAAATTTAGCCACTTACGCATTCACCATGGAACTTGCATGGAGGACCACACCCCTACATCCTGCTTTCAGATTTGAAGGATACCCTACAGTAATGCCATAAATAATTGACTCCTTATAACCACAGCAGAATTATGGGTATTTTTCAGGATTTAGTCGGAAATATGGCTTGTTGCCATTCATTGGAAAGCTCTCACTGAGAGCTTTCCGATGAATGGCAACAAGCCATATTTCTGACTAAATCCTGAAAAATTACCAATAATTCTGATGTGGTTAAGGAGTGTATTATACATGTATAGGGCATTACAGTATTTTTAAATTTGTATAATTTACACATAGTAGTGTCATCTCTGTCCGGTGAGAATGAACCTGCATTCCAAAACACCCATAATTGTGTGTGATGTTGTTTTGTGTTCACTGCTTAGTTTAGAAAGTAATATGGACATATATATATATATGATATCTTATTGATGATGACTCAAATTTCTGTGTTGCTCACCACACATCCAGGGAGAAGAGTTACTCATGAGACTATTACCTAGTGTCCTTAATAAAGAGCGAACCACCCCTGTGAAATGTTATCATGGAATGGTCTGCTGGAACTATGACAAATAATTGTGTCAATTTGTTAAATCGAAGAATTACAACTGCAACTTTCTTACATACCTTTTCATAGATGGCATTCCCAATTATGGGGCATCTTGACAAGGCTTGACAAAAATTGCTGTTATTTTTAGAAGATCTAACAAAATTAAAATAGTTATTCTCCATAAAATAAGCAACAAGGTTGTTTTCAGCTGGAATGCAATTGTTGCTAAAAAGCTTTCATAAGGTATGGTATTGCAAGTTAACTTGAAACACAATCTACGATGGCCAACCATGAATGACTGTTCATCATTGAGGGATTCTCTCATTCCCTGTATTGAGGCAGGTACTCCTCTCTTGGTTTATATAGCTAACACTTTCCACTATTATACTCATAGTGTATCTCTTCCGGGTCACGCTTACAACAATAACATAATTTTTATAAAACCCTATTTCAAGACTACACATAGCTTTTTTGTGTGAATTAAACACAGATAAACTTTGATGTTAAAACTTGGGTATATTATTTATCTAAAAGGCATAATAATTTGGTTTATTTCTTATGTAACAGAGTGTAATTTGTGGAGAAATCTCTTAGTTGAATTGAGATTGAGGGTGCTAACAAGATAGAGTTCTCCCTCTTGGAATGCTCTGAACATTTTCGCTAGATTTCTGTTCTAAAAATAGACCCATTTACCATCCCGGGAGTTCAAAATAAAATTGATGTTAATTGTTAGAAGCTTTTCCAGACAGGTGCCTTGGTTCATATCTATTATTTTATATCCCGAATCTATAAAACAGGCTAGGAAGAGATACGCTATCGTTATATATATCTGTTTACAATATGTGAATGAACCATGAATAGTTTTTCTTCGAATAATTTAGTCTCCTGAGAGAATATTGTGTAACAAGACAAACTGTTATCTCCTCAACTCAACAGACATCTTCAACAGAACAATAAATAATTGATATTTCACAAACAGATGACATGAATACCAACAAAACAAAACAAAAATAATTTTCTGGCCTGTATAAACCCTCAAACACATCTCATCTCATTAAAAGGTCTTTATAATGCAAGGAGATCAATGAGATATTCATCTGAATGAAACATTATATGTCAGAAATTCATGGTTATCAGCTCAGGTAGTTATAGTTTCCTGTCTCTGCTAGCACTGATCAAATTTCAAGCGACAGACTCAAATGAAAAGAAATATATGGCCATATGTTCCGCACATATTGAGAAGAATATATCATAATCATCTTAACCACAATTAAATTGACTATTGAAAAGAATTTCCTGTAGATTTCATAACCTGGCAACCTGAAATTAATTGTGTTTAACTTTCTTAGATTTCTTCAAAAATTCAATTTAAAAATTCAGATAATATTAAAAACTGTCCTTTCAGATAAATTTTCGAAGATCTTCCTGATGCAGTCGTTCCATAACTTTTAGTCAGTTACAAAATCATCTGTAAAAACTGATGCAATAACGGAAGAATAACATGCATGGCCATTCAGGCTACACTTCTGTCATCACACTCGTGCTGATGGCCAGTTACAAATAAGGGTGTTTCCAGAGACGGAGCAAACTATAAATTTCTGCAGCCAATAAGTAAGTAAGGAGTCATTTAGTATCATTCACAACACCATTTAATATGCGAAGCAATAATGCACATACATTATCAAGACAGATGCCCCAATCACGGGTGACAGAATGGACTAGTCTACTTTTATTTCTAGGTAAAAATATCTGTCACCTCATGCAATCTAACCACCACCTAAGAATGGCATATCACGATCCAGCCTCATAGTGAAAGGTGATTATTTCCTACATATGGGCAGCATGAGAAAAACAATAATGATTCATGCACCCTCATATAGACTGAAGCTCTAAAGGTTTGAGCAAAGCAGAGATTTGGGCAAATGGGCAGCATCAGTCTTTCATGAATGAAGCAAATAAATGCCAGTAAATGGCATTGAAGGCAATAGCCCTAATTTTACATGGCATACAAAATATTAAATTGAGAAATACAGTGTAAAGCCTATATTTTAAGATGATGACTACAGCATTTTATTAGTTTATGGACATTGAAATAATTAGCCTATTGATGCTGAGATGCAAGAAAACTGATGCTGCCTAGCTTATTTTGGGAGCAAATATGAGAATCCGAGATGTCTATGGAATAACTTCAGGTTTAAATCTGGCCCTCTGTAATATCTGAGTTCTCTTCTTTCTTTCGACTGCTTTGTTACTGACTGTTTGCTTCAAGGCAGGTAATGACAAGGAATCCTTCTGAACGTATGCTATATCCGGACTGAAATTGAAAAAACAAGGAACCCTTCTCAACATATGCTACATGCAAAAAGAAAACATGCATTATTTCATTATAAAATATGCTACGTACATCAATTCACAATCCAAGAATCAAGCCTGCAGTTGATATTGTAATCAGGCTTCGCAGTTTGACAGTACCAACATGTCCAAGCCCGTAAATAGCTCCTTATGAAGAGCATTTGAGGGGCGTTCTTATGAGACATATGAAGCCTAATAGTAAACAGTGGAAATAAGCACTGGACAAACTTCTCTTAAACACTTATGTTTTGAGTTCAAATCTAGTTGAAATACAGTATAAAGCCCTAAATAATCGACTCCTTAACCACAGCAGAATTATGGGTAACTTTTCAGGATTTCAGAAAGCTCTCAGAATCCTGAAAAATTAATTTCCGACTAAATCCTGAAAAATTACCCATAATTCTGCTGTGGTTAAGAAGTTGATTATTTAGGGCATTATAGTACACAACCAGAAGTCAATTATTAATTTTCATCTATTTCTACCAGTCTGATCTTTTTTATTTAGGGCATTCCTGCAGTGCTTGGAATGTGCCATTTGCTGAATTTGTGATTATTACTTTTTGCGATCGCAACAATTTTTTTATTTATTATGCCTGATACATGTACACAAAAGTAATATGCAATACATGTAGTACCAGAATTCAAGGATCTACATACATGTAATGAAGTTTTACTTCGCAGAGAAAATATTAAAACATAAACTTACAGTTTCCTATTCTGATTTTTTAGAGGTATTTTGGGTAGGATTTTCCCTGATGAGACTTCTTCATGTTGAGTTGTTTCATCACTCTCAGAGACATACGCTTTGGCGAGCAAATAGGCATCTGGAGTCCATTTATGGGAATATAGAACATCTCGCAAATCATTCTTTAAACGACTCAACTGAAATTTGAAAAATGAGCATATATTTTTGGGGGTGCTGTGGCTCAAAAATCTGACAAATATGCATTAAAATATTTAATTCTAAAAATAATATTCCAGAGAAACATCAAAATATTATAACGTGTGAAAGGAACTGATGAAAACACCCACAATAGAGTGAGGTATTCATATTCAATAAAGTCACTTAAAATGCTTTTTTGACCCTAAATTTAAATTAAATTAAATGCTAATTGTGATTCTCAATTACAGCACTGTCATATTCTTGCACCTGATGCTTTCATTGTGATGCTTGCAACATGCACCATGTTAAGATATTACATTTGTTCTAACATCATATACAAAAATTGCAGCTGATTCTCTGTCTGTAAAGGCATTTAAAGAAATATTATGTACTTGTTTGGGTGCATGAAACTGATAAGTTAGTATTCAGGTGCTATGACAACTGGAGGAATATAACATTCTACTAACATTGCCGAAAATTTGAAGCAAATCGACCCTACGACTCCATAGAAAACATCGTCAGAACTACCTCAATTGTAAATATTTACTTCTTGATACGGGACGCATCTGTAGGCGATAAACTGGAAAATGATTTCACCATCAAGAGTCACTGTATTTAATTCATATATAAGAGTGACGGTGTGTGTTGTCAATTTGGAGAAACTATTTGTAAAATTTATTACTTTGAACAAGATTATTCTCCATTTCTATTTGATCACCATACCAGAGTGTTTCATATTACTTTAATGGGTTTTCGAAACACGCAGCCATTTATACAAAGGGTCGTGGAACCAGAAAATCGACGCCATTTCTTAAAATCCCGTGTTTTGATAAAAAATTAATAAGAATTATCCCTCTGTTAACTATTCTTCTAATCATAAGCGGGTCAGTTGAACAGAATCCTGGCCCAGGACATAATGACCACTCAGACTCTGATTCATTATAAATTTTTCATTTGAACATTCGCAGTATTAGACACAAACTTGAGAAAATAACCGAAATTATTAGCGATTATGACATTATCTGTTTCACTGAAACACACATTGACTCAATGTTTCCAACGGATAAAATCAGATTGAATGGGTATCAGGACCCAATTAGAAATGACGGATCTAACTATGGAGGGGATATTGCAGTGTATTTTTCTGATCACATAGCTGTCGAGCGGAAATATTCTTTGGAATGTGATACATCCGTTATGTGGTTTGCCTTGAGGTCCAAGATCTCGTGTTACCTTCTGTGTGTGTCCTATCGTTCTGAGCAATTTTGTGACAGCGGATATTGGGAACTTCTGGACACAGTTGTAGAGACCGTTTTAGATTCAAATCTACCTATAATTCTTATAGGTGACTTTAATTCAAATGTGTTAGATCCTTCATCAGAAATACGTGAACTGACTTCTGCCTACCAATTAAACAACGTTATCAAAACACCAACCAGGGTTACCTCGACCACCAGTACTCTATTAGATCCTATTATAATTAGTGACAATATTACCTGCTATTTCTCTGAGACCTTAGATTTAGAAATTTCTGATCACTACGCAGTTGCTGCTTTCATTAAGTATGAAGCAGGTGAGACTAGAATTTCATATCGGACAGTCCGCAATTATAATAAAACTGACTTTCACAAAGCACGAGAACTTATTTCTGATCCAAATTGGCTCAAAGAATTGGAAAATACTATGGATGTAGACCATGCTACTGAAATGTTTACAAGTAAATTTCAAGATATAATGAATCGAACAATTCCGACAACACATGTCCTGATCCGCCCGAGAGATAAGCACTGGTTTACAACTGAAATACGTTCACTTATCAGACGACGTGACAGAGTCCGCAAAAAAGCTACAAAGTCTGCTAAAGAGATGGATTGGAAAAAATACAAAATAATAAGAAACACTGTTAACAATAAAATAAAATTTGCCAAAAAAAATCACGAAGAAATTTTGCAACGTAATTTCAGATCTCACCCCTCCCCCAGGTACTTCTGGTGAAGTGTTAAGGACTTAATTGGCCCCAAATCCAATACAGAAATTACATCGCTCAAACACCCAGATGGTAAAATGATATTTGATAATGCTGATAAAGCGAATTTATTGAACGAAGCTTTCATTGCGAATTCGACCCTTGATGATTCGTCGTGTAAACTCCCCCCATTTGTTAAAGCATGTGAAACTACATTAACTGAGTTAAAAATCAACACCGATGATATCCTCGCGGCGATTAAGTCATTAGACCCAAACAAAGCGTCAGGGTACGACGATATTACAGTAAAAATGATCCAAGGTGTCACCCACGCTATAGACAAACCCCTTAAAATACTGTTCCAAAAATCCCTAAAATCCAGTATATTCCCTGCTATATGGAAAAGGGCGAATGTGGTGCCAATCTTTAAAAAGAATGATCGCACTTCCACTAGCAACTACCGCCCAATATCCCTGTTGCCTTGTTTGAGTAAAATTTTCGAGAAAGTGGTACTGAAATATCTCTCCAAACATTTCTATGATAACGAATTAATTTACCAGTTTCAATCCGGTTTCACTCCTGGCCATAGCACAACTTATCAACTACTTGAAATATATCACTCCCATAGCCTGGCTCTCGATGAGAAGTTAAAAACTTGTGCAATATTGGCCTGAATACCAACATTAGGCTAGTTCTTTGATATAACAGTTCATGGTAATGGCTTCTCACAATTTTATTGCACACACCTAACATAATGTTGAGATGCTTGAAGCGGTATTGAATTCAATTAAATTGCCATTCCATCTTTTACTAGTTCAGATCATGTACTTTTTATAGCAGTTATTCATTTCCATTAACTTGTATCTGCTGAGAACGCTGTTTCCAAAATTTCCCTTCTAAAACTATGATAAAGTCATCTTTTTATAATTTTTATTGTTATATAATATGTTTGATGTGGCCTTCAGATAGTATAGATTCCTTCATGTGGTGTGCTAGCTTAACAATTAAGTAGATTTCTGTGTAGGTCCATCTAAACATAGCTCAGGCGAGGAAACCCCTTAAGAGATGCATGGTGTGGACCTTCATTAGAGGTGTCTTCCAAACCATTTTCACTGGCCGGTTCAGAAAACAGAAACCTGGTCTGAATATTATACAAGATAAACTATAAGTACCTCATGAGCCTGGTCACCATTGACTTTTTGTAGGTGGCGAATTATCGCTTCACATTCTGATAATGTTGGTGGCCGACCATTTGAGTCATCAAACGGATTTGTTCCATTGGCCATATGCTCGGCAGCAATCCTGGAACCTTGAGCTAATTGGAATCGCAGAGAATCTAAGGCAGTTTGCCTGCAAAGAAATAAGCAAAAGAAGTTTAATATTTAACTGCAAGCAATTATCATACACGGATGGAGAGGATGCTTTTCAATGAGTTATTTCACATTATTGATTAGATATCATATTTTTACCTTCAATTACCTATTATCAGGGTTCGTGCTGTCCGTGGCCAAATTGGCCAATAGCAGAGATTTGTTTGCAAAAATGGGCAAAGAAAATTTTCCAAACATTTCACAAAAAAGTTTCAAGCCTACATCCCTAGAGTGGTTTCTCTGCTTGCAGAACAAATAAAGAATACACTATTCCAATGAGATTTAGAACTGCATGGGACAATTCATACAATAATAAAATTGTTAAAATTTATAGCATATGTAATACGCACTGTCGTTTGCTTTGTTCTTGAGACTGTTCTAACACCTGAGTTAAATACGTATTCCTATTTCGTGTCTCCCTCAAAGCATGCTTCAGCTCCTTTATTTCTTCTTCTAAAAATATCAGCTTCAGTTCATCAAACCGCTCATCTGAAATTAAAGATACATGGACAATTTCAAGCTTTGTATGATAAAAACATCATTTGAGATAGGGAATATCAATATATATCAATGGTGAAGATTTCAGTCAATTTTATCATTATTTAAAAAACAAATTATAATTTGACATAATAATTGATAATTTGAGATGGTTCCTCTGTCATTTGCAGATCAAAGCCTATGCGCCTAGTCAGCCCCAGTTCTGATTAAAATCACACTCAAAATGTTTAGAGCACTGAGTCTGAAGGAATCCGCTATCTGTCGCTATAAATAACTTCCACAGGTAACCCCTGTGCAGTATGACATCACTGCCCACATTCTTCTTTAAAAATAGCTCTGATTGACACAATGTACTTCCGGTTTAGTTTCTGCGAACAACTTTCGTTTTCGCAAAATAATATTTTCTTTGTTTTACTTCGAAATCAACATCATATTCCAGGAATTAAATCAACTTACGACATCACGACTACTATTACTAAATTATTCGGTACTAAAATAAATAAATTCTTGATAATATTCAATTATATTTGACATGTTAGGTATTAAATATTGTTCAATTCTGGACTCTTTATATACACTTTTCAGTGTTTGATTGGTTGTCATAAACTCTGAATTTGTAAACACTGTGTGAAATTATCCATGCGGCGGAAAAGTTCTTTCGCTATTTTTAGCTACGGGGCAGAATTTATTGCAATCGTGCTTGCTGAGGGATTCCATGTGACTATCGTCTGATTGGTTGCATCGCTTTACTGATACCAGGGTTGGGGCGATTACATGCCAATGTAATCGATTACGATTACAATTACTTTTGATTTACATGATTACGATTACTGATTACATTTTTTCAATGTAATCGATTATGATTACAATTACTTCAGTAAATGTAATCGATTACTTTTTGATTACATCTGATTACAGTTGTTAGTTTCCAACCATTTTGATCGCATGGGAATAAATAATGAAATAATTCAAATTAAATTATCAAATTTGATTGTATAAAGGCATCACTGCATAACATGGAAACAAGAAACGACTGAAACAATAGAAAGATGCAACCAATAAAATAAACATATAAACTTTTTTACATTTACATGTATTGGAAAGGTTTCATCATGAAGTTATGCACCAATTTATTGGGAATACATTATGTTTTATGTGTATTTATTTATGTAAATATATTTTAATATATTTAAAATTTTCTTACATGCATTCAAACTAACGCATACTATTTATGAAAATATCACCAGAAACAATTATAAATTATTTGCATGTTCTGTTAGATTCAATACCAAACACAATGAAGATAACACTAAGATTTATTTGATGATCATCCATTGTTAATCCTGATGAGGATAAAATGAGGCTTAACTCCATGAGTGCAGTAAATGACAAACCAGCTAATTAGGTCTACCGATGTACACCACACCTGCTTTGTTCAGTTAATTAGCCCTATTGTATACCAGTGTGACTCTACAGTCATTGTCTGCAGCAATCCCAATTCAATTTAATCATAATTGAAGTTGGCTAGCCTATTTATTCATATTAGAACATTTCATTGTCTGTATCACAAGTTTATTGCCATTCATGTTGTATTCAACAATTGTGTGTTGTTGTCTGTGTCCACTGCCAGAATATACATACACACTGTACCACTAACATAACACATGACATAATTGTACTAACTTTCTAATATGTTGTTTGTATCTTTGCACACTCCACATTATGAGACTATGAGTATCCAATAGCCATCCATTTGGATATTTTAGTAAAAGTAATCAAAAAGTAATCAAAATTAATCATGATTACAGGTACATTTGAAAGTAATCGATTACGATTACGATTACTTGTAATCAAGAAATGTCATGATTACTGATTACAGACAATTACTCCAAATTTTGTAATTGATTACTTTGATTATGATTACGATTACCCCAACCCTGACTGATACACATGTAGGTGTTGTGATTGGCTGGCACTGACGTAATATCTGCTGGTAGTAATGGAAACTCCACCTAATTTCAGAAGACTCAGTATGCTGAGTGTTTGAGTGTGATTATAATCAGTACAACGGTCCTGTACCCATAGTTACCATCTCAAATTCTAATATTTATATGAAAAAAATTTGACTCAGTCATAATCCTGATTAAATTCAAGGCTCTATATGGTAAGAAAATGATGTGTTATCAGTCCCTATTCCACATTTTTGTCAAAATTGGGTTTGACTAAAATTGACCTGGACACTTCCCCAAGTGTATTATATGGTGCATGTATCTCTATGTTAGGGAATATTTTCCCTTTGCAGATAATCCCTTTGGTTCCATGGTAATCGAGGACACTAGGTTAATCTGTAATGATCAGCATCTACATTATATCATGATCAGAATAAATGTACACAAATTTACAGGTTATCAGACCTGGCCAGATAAACAGAAACATGTACAGATAAAAGTTAAGCCAACGAAAACAGTGTTAACTTGAAGCAAACTGCAATAGCTCTATAACACATTGATATAAGTATGATCAAGCAGCTATTATTAGATTTTTTAAAGGGTAAAGTTACATGTTAGAAGCTCTTACCTTTGACTATATGCAGAGTACAAATATGGATAAAAAGTATAAGGTCATAGTTCACGCAAAGATACATATATACACACACACCACAATGCTACCTTTGAAAGTTATAGAACTCTCTAAAGTCTTTGATCTAGCTGACAGAATAGACGATATCCGTTCTGAAAAATTTCCAATATGTGTATAACATTTTATAACCTAATTTATTACATGATCCTACACTTATTCCATTCAATAAACCCATTCTATAAATTGTGATATTAAACTTTCGTTTAATAACAGGAAATAGTGCCAGGTGACCTTTGACTTCCGGTTTGTCGTCTGTTTACATTCCGTACGCTACGTCTTAAAATACTATAGATTCCAATAGTTTTCCAACAAACAATAATGAATGAAGAGTTTGAAAAGTTATGTCATTAAATATATGCCATTAAATGCGCCAAAGAGTCTTGATTTAGCTGGGACTATTTCTTTACGCGGGCGAATAACGCATTGTTACGTGGAATGTCATCGCATGCCTTATGTTAGTTTCGAGTCCCATTTGTAGATGTAAGTATGTTTTGTCGAGGTTTTGGATCATGTAATAAATAGAATCTACAACTCGTCCCCAGTTTATAGCGGAAATTACAAAACTCGTTCAGTAAATTAGGTCTGGACCTCGCCAAATTCTGGCAATCCGGTAATCTCTAACCAAAACTAACACAAGTGCGGCTCTATATTTATTACATACCTCAAACACGAACAAAAGTGATATTGAATGTTTTCTAAGATTTTTCTATCAACATTTCTTGTTTTTTGCAATAATTTTGATATCACAAATCTCATGAAATTCTTGTTACGATGCTATTAGTAAAATATTTATGTTAAGTTTTAAATGAGGGCCGGTCTCCATGGAGAATCCAGGAATGCTCTGGAGCAAACTGTTGAAAAATACCACATAGGCTTGAACTGAGAAAAAACAACGTGTGTTAGTCCAAGTCTGCTCGTACTAAAACCAGCTAAGATATATTGGGATAACGAGAAGCTAACTTAGGTACGAGAACATCACATTGCCATATGTATAACATGAGCTACGCCCAGGGTTGGTGGTGGGAATTGTAGTGTATTTTACTTGATTTTACCTAACAAATCAATACCTGATTCTATACAAATCAGAAAGAGTGACATCTTAAGGTCATAATGGTGTGTAATAATCTAACTTTCATGTTAAATTACACATAGAATATTCCGGTTTATTAGGACTAACATCGGTTTGTTTATGTTTTAACTGAAAGCCGAAGTGTTCCTTATGTACTTGGCTAAATTTGGCTTCTATGCCGTCAATCGAATGCACCCATAACAATCGAATACACGCCTTTCTCACTATCGTGTGCTGTTAATATATTCCACCACTTTTATGTGTTTATTTGGATTGCAAGTGGTCCTATATTACTTATTAATTAAAAACATATTTTAAACGGAATGTCATAGCGATATATATGCAATTTTTAATTTCCAAATTACCGGGTATAAGTGATAGAATTAATTCAATTATGATCACATGGTTTTGTTCATGTTTACCTTATGATAGCTAGAATATTTTCCCCGGAATAAGGCGATGTCACTTCCTGATGCCAACAGAGTTCACATACTTTTAAAAATATGTTAACACTGGGGTAAATGTCTCTTTTCACATTATATTACCGCTTTCAATTGACAACGGATGTGGTTTTCAGAACAAACATCATGTCTTCTAAAGAATAAACCCGTTTATTGTCACAAATGTAATATTTGATTACATTTAATTGTGGTTTTATGTGAGCTGGTCACTAACGCGTAACTCATGTCATACAAATGGTAACAGGACATTCTCATACTAAAACTAGCATCTCGCTATCCCAATATCTTAGCTGGTTTTAGTATGAGCAGACTTGGAATAAACATGTATATAATAATTACCTTTACTGTCAATTAGTCTTTCTTCTTTGTTATTAGTTCTACCACTACTTTCCCGGAATGAGTCCGTACCCCGTGCTCTGCTCCTCGTACTGCTGGCGCTGTCAGATTTCCCACCCTTCTGACTCATTATTATCTTGAACTGTAAGTCTGAAAAAAAATGGAAGAGTGCTATATCAAATAATTAATAGACTAGTATGGTGGAATCAGTGCCGACATGTATTTCAGAAGTTGAAATGAAGATTTTCTTATTTGCAGATGGTATAAAATAATACTTTTAGTCAGAAAGAACATGCAGTCAACAGGAGCTTCTGTCATGAGGAAATATTTGTTTTGCCCAATATTTTTCCACAAACTGGGGCAGAAAATGTACAACATTTAGAACATTTTACTACATGTTTTTATTCTTCAATCCTCTGACCATACAAAAATTCTAGTGAGAAAACTTGAGCCCAAAAGCTGTGGAGAGTAATATCATCTCCGAAGATCTTGATGGATGCACAATTACAGATCTACAGTAATGCCCTATGTAATCGACTCCTTAACCACAGCAGAATTATGGATAACTTTTCAGGATTTAGTCGGAAATATGGCTTGTTGCCATTCATCGGAAAGCTCTCAGTGAGTACTACTGTCCATTCTTTGGACAATGGATCATGCTGATAATATAATAGATATGGAATGGATATTTGAATCTTGATATGATAATCATACATGTATATGAGCAAAAAGTACCTTTGTTTTCTTTTTTTAACTTGTCGATTTCTTCATGGAGATATTTCAGCACCTCTTGATGTTGTTGCCTGATGAAATGGATATTTCTTTCCAAATGATTTACTCTTTGAACAGGATCCAATTCTGGAATTTCATCTTCTGAATCTTTCTCCTCAACCTCATCTTGTGGAACCATGTGTTTATCTTTCGAGAATGGTTTCGGATAACGAGCCTTATCTAGCGTATTGATACGAGTCCATTGTGGCAAAGTGTTGAGGGGTGGCAAGGGGTTGTTATTGGTTGAGAGGTCAGAAACCTTCTCGTGCACCAGACCTTGTCGCATCATAATTTAATCACAATTGGAAGATTTTATAATTTTTGTTCGTGTTCCTGAATAATGTTCTCTCAATCATTGCTGACGTGATCTCCCATCATAACCAAAGGTTATGCTGTTTACACCACCTGTAAAAAAAACATAGAATCTATCAACCCATATTTAACATGGTATGCTATTTAAATGGGAAGAAAACCCTCAACAAATCAGGCCACTAATATATTTAGTATATCAATCATGGTGCGATAAAACACCTCTCATTTCTCAATTATGCTCAAACACAATGATATCACATTGCGTAATACAAAACTCCCGCTAATTACGGCGCATCCATCTTTATAAGATCATGACATCACCTCGCGTTACTCATCCTTTGTACAGATATGTACAAAGGCTATCATACTAAAATCATTTTGGCGTGTTTGTTTGTTATTCAGTGCAAAATCCAAGCAATCACAGCCTATTGAAGACTACACACATGTATTATATAAGCCAAAACATGATTTATGTTATAAATTCGAACAATTAATTTATGGCCAGTTAATGGTTGCATAACATTTGAATGAGACAATCTCAGCCAAACTCACACAACTTCCATATATATGTGCAAATATGACAACCAAACAATCTTTCGTGAATTAAACTATAGTCTATATAATTTACAGATATATTACAACGTCATCGCTCAATACTTGTAAGCATGTGGTGATAGATTCCGGGTCTCAATGAAACAGACACCAGTCCATATGAAACAGGAAAGAGTAAATGGTTTGGATTACCAATTGGCCATAATGACTTATCAGTAACAATGCGATCCAACTTGGGGAGTCGGCCAGGGAATATATTCCCTTGAGTCGGCAGTGTACAAAACGATCCCAGGAAGGAACTTTTTGTTGAAGTAAACCAACAATGAAAACATTAATTTTGTTTGAAGTTTTATTTTATTAAAATAGCACAAAACAATGTTATTGGAGTGCATTATATGCATGTTTACATGCACTGGTTATTATTAACTTATACATGTATATCCCGTTAGGTGCACCAAAGCAAAATTGTGCGCCTGGTTCCAAAACCAATTTATAACTAATTTATTATGGCAGGTTACTGGGGTTATTACCAATACCACTTTAGAGGGTGTTCTCTTGTAGATTGCATTTTACCCACACGGTAAGATTCCATAATTTTGAGGCAAAGTTGACCAGAAGCGGGCATCAAAGAGTCGTTATTTTAATTAACGCATTGCACCCACTTCCGGCTAAGTCACCGATCACAGAATCATGCGAAGACGGAGTGGTAGTTAATAGTAATAACGTGATATTTGTGGGGCGTCATTTTTAGTAACGGCCCTCCACTCCTGTCGGGGTGTTATTAAACCATCACGCCCACCAAAATCATGTTATTTGGTATATAATAGTTTTTTATTACTAAGTCAAGTGTCTGATAGATTCATGGTTGGCGATTATTGCAATACGATAGCCTGGGGGAACACCGTGCATGTAACTTAACCAGGGTTTCCACTAGGGGATAGGGAATGTGGCCGTATTTGGGAAGCATATACCCAGCGTCCTGTCGGGAGAAAATTTTGATGTTTATCACTGAAACTTATCCTTTTCCTTGCACTTGAGACAACAATCAGGAACATTTAAACTTCGTATAGAAACCAAATTAAAGCAGATAGTCTATCTTTGATCTCAATTTAATGAACTAAAAGCATGTAAGCACCATGCACCACATACAATTGATACAACGACTTTTATATCAGTATCAATATTAAAAGCGGACATCAAAGAAATTACTGGGGTTGGAAAGACACATTGTCCCACTCAGTGTTACATCAGAGCTCATGTCAGTGATGCCACATGCTTTGCGCACGTTCTGCATGCCTGATTTCTTTGATTTTATACAGTACCGATCAGAAAAAGTTGGTGTATACTCAAAAGCCAAATTTCTCAGACGGAGATGACCACATGCTTGATTTGTATAATTGATAATTTTGCATTCATTGGATGAGGAATAAATACGCTGATAATAACTCTTAATATTTGAATTTTTTTTTTTTAGTTTTAATCAAACATTTCTTTGATACACACCTTGTTTTGAGGTAAAAAGTCTGCACTGCTCGTCGCAGGGACTGCAAAAACTCAACCTGCATTCATGGTTGTAGCTCAGCATTCAGCCCCCACCACGAAATGACTTACCGATGTATATTGCGCATTTTGAGGGCAAATAGTTGGTCAGAACATTGGGACTTATATAGACAGAAATATACGTAAATTAAAATGCGAGACACGCTGATTACTACTAAACATTCGCCAACAAAGCATTACCCAGGATGATCGATGCAGACAACTGTGCACATGGTCCGCGGACCGCGGTATTAATATAATAATAATGTCCTATTCAGGGACCAAGTGTAGGATTCCTTGCAATCTGTTAATCATTAGTGTCGGTGATCACTCGTCCTGAGTAAAAAGGGGGCTGAGTTGGTCTGTTGCTATTTTGTGACCAACGTTGGGAAGGGGAATGAGGCCGCTGGATGGGCGACCTGACGTAGTAGCGGAAACCCTGACTTAACTATCACAAACTTGTATAAGTACTCTGGGAACAACTAATCAAAAATTTCCAGCATAAATCATTATTTAAATGTCATAAGAAATTTTAAACATAACATCTTCGACTTGTTTTATATTATTTTCATGAAAAGGAATAATAAATGGTGTGCAAAACTTTGGCCAGGCAAGCTGAAGCCTTGAACTTGAAGGAAGTGAAGCTATGCTATGTAGACTGTAGTATGTACAAAAAATTATCTGAGTACGGACGTCAGAGTGTTCCCCTATTGTAATTTGTAGTGCAATAACAAATTTGAATGGTCAAATCTGTAAAATTGACCGTGGTCACGATTACGATCACGATAGTCATAGTGTTTGTTGATGATACTGATAAAAAATTTCAATTTCCAAAGCTGTTTTGTCTACAAATTTCGAACTTGAAATCATAACAATACAATCTATCAATAATTCAAAACGTACAACTTCGAGCTACAATAACGTTTAAACTAACGTCAACATAAGTCATAATGAAATAGCGAGATGATGGGTTATCTTCGGAGCATGTCAGAATTTCTCATTATATTTTTGGCCTCCATTTGTTTACAAAAACCAAGGCAATGAAAAATGTTAAGGGAGATAACTCTCACAGATAAAAAAGTAGGCAAAACTATATTTAAAAGACGGAACGCAACTTTTATAAATCCGGAAAGGCCTTGCATGGACCAAATGGGTGCATGACGTTTCGGCACCTGGACGTTTCGGCACCTGGTTTTCTGGACATTTCGGCACCTGGATTTTCGGCACTTGGTTGTTTCGGCCCAGGTGCTTGGACGTTTCGGCACTTCATCGAAGACGTTTCGGCACTTGTTTCTTCTTCTTTTCTTTTCATATATAATATTGTCTTTGATGTTGTGTTTATATTCACCGTTTGTTATGATTCGGTAGTAGATACTATTTAAAGCGTGTTTACAGAACGGCATCACATTCAAACATGTTTAAAAAGACCACAACTACCAAACATGTCCGGGCATCTTCACATCCGCCCAGATCCAGACTGAAGCACAACGACTAGATGACCCTGCCACATGTCACGAAGAGGTAATATAATTATACAATGTTATAGACCTTGATAATTAATTAATGCGGTATGGGGGTTGAGTGACGAGGTTCAAATTCCGATTAATGGTGATCAGTAAAATTTATTGGTGAAATTATATATCAACGCTACATAGTATGGGAGGCCCTTTTCACATTTATTATTTATTTACGCTTAAGCGCAAATATTTTTGCTTAAGCGCAAATCATATTTGCGCTTAATAAAAATTAATATTCATTGATTCCCTCCTGAATTAATTTTAAATGGCACAGGCCTAAACACATCACTCAAGTCTATATACCGGTAGGCCCACCATATGAGGGAAGCATGCAATCCCCCAGTAACCCTAGATCCCTTTTATACAGGCCTAAACACATAACTCAAGTCTATATACCGGTAGGCCCACCATATGAGGGAAGCATGCAATCCCCCAGTAACCCTAGATCCCTTTTATGACATGGAAATGGTATAGATCTGTGCAGGATATGTCTCATTTATAAAATATACTTGATCTCTGTGATGGAGACACACATTCTTGGGGACAGGGATGCTGATAATATGAAAATAGTGTTTTTCCCCCTATTTCAAGTCAATAAGTACACAATATGAAGGAAGCAAGCCCCCCGGTAACCCCTAATTCCCTTTCTATGGCCCTAGAAATGGTATATATCTGTGCAGGAGATATCCCTTTAATAAAATATACTAGAGCTCTGGGAGTGAGACACCAATTCCTGCTGATATGCATATGGAAATATGTTTTTTCTTCAACTTCGAGTCTGTATGGGGCTATTACTATGGGCCCATCATAATATACTATGCATCAGTATGAGATGGACTCAATCATTCACAATCAGAGGGAAGTAAGGGAGTGTTAGGTATTTGCGCTTAAGCGCAAATAAATTGATAGACACATATTTGCGCTTAAGCGCAAATAAATAATAAATGTGAAAAGGGCCTCCCATAACATAGTGTCTTGTAGATGAAAGAATGATGAATTATATGACAAAATTCTAAATGAGTTAAATAACCCCAATCCAAAATGGCTTCCAAATAGGACGCAACCATGTCGTTTCTCAGTACCTTGACCGATTTAGGTCAAACGATTGGTGCATGTGGTAGGCCTATATATATATATGGTGTTCCACACCAAGACTCCCTTTCGAACCACTCGCGTCATTGACAGAAACTGTTATATATACACACCCACACACGTGTGTTCTGCATGTGTTGTACCATAAGTTGTACTATTGCGGATAAACAATAATATATAACAATATATAGATTAAAAAAACTATTGCAAATAAACGACAAACTATATTGGGCCTAGGCCTATATACAAAATATTTCTTCTATGTGATTAATTGTGGCCGCATGCAATGGGCTTCAAATATATATCTGAGAAATTCAAGATTTATAGTAAAATTCACATGCATGGGTTGTACATAACGCTGATGAAGCTGACTTATTCACAGACTTTGTAGTATGCAGTACGTACTGTTTGTGGAAAGCTTACCACGCAAACTCAAACATTACTGACATGCAGTGATGATAGTAATAATTCATGAATATTATCAATGAGGACGCCGATAAAACATCGGTAACTGATGTACATGCTCTATATCACATCCGCATGAACACATGTGTGTGTATATTTATATATGTTGACCCAAATAGCGTCGGTTTGAATGATCAGGTTAGCATATAATGAATGATGTATGTCTGTCGTGTGTGTGTGTGTGTGTGTGTGTGTATGTGTGTGTGTTGGTGGTTGAGGGTGTGTGTGTGAGTATATGGGTGCATGTATGTATAGATGTTTATCTGTGGACATATATATATATATATATATATATATATGTATGCATATGTGTGTGTACGTGTGTATGTATGTGTATGTATGTATATATATATGTGTGTTTGTATGTATATATGTATGTATGTATATGCGTATATATGTATGCATATGTGTATTTAAGTATGTAAGTGAGGGCCTTCCTGTATGTGCGTCCCTGTTTGTGACTGCATGTGGAGGTTTGGTCTGCGAGACTGCGTTCTGTTTGTGGTGGGTCCATTTGTTAATAGTTTGTGTGCTTTTCATGTCAATTCTCTTTTGTCAAACAATGTATGTATATATATACATGTAACCTGTAATTATGTTAATACTGCTCTCCGAAACTGGAGGAAATAAAGGTATATAAAGGTATATATATATATATATATATTATAACGTGAAGCGCAGGCCTGCGCGTATATATATAGTCGACCGGCGTATACATACATGCAGGAACTATTATCCGTAAAATAGAACTTGATTCAAGAAAACGGACCAATGCTCTGTAAAATAATGGTTCTAATGGTGCTGAAGGGGTCACTCTCACCAAAAAAAGTGCTGAAGGGTACACAGGATTTTCAAAATGTGCTGAAGGGTACACAGGGTTTGAAATGTCGTTATAAAGGCATTCAGTTTTCGTATCTGCCATGATTTCTGTTAGAGAATAATTGTTTACGTTCCAATGAATATTAAAATATACTGAAAACAATCTGCCAATGGGCACCAGACTTTCATAAACACAATTTAAGTAATGGTGTTCGTGCCGATCACAAATCCTGTGTACCCTTCAGCACATTTTCAAACCCTGTGTACCCTTCAGCACTGTTTTTGGTGAGAGTGACCCCTTCAGCTCTAATGGTCCCTTATTTCTGCCCCACCTTCGAGTGTGGATCTTACCATGCTGGACTAGACGCCACAACCGCGAAACGTCCGATGAGAGTAGCGAGATCGGACGGTTGTGGCGTCTAACCATGGACGCGTATGCCAGTTTTTTGTATTTCTTATCGAGGCTTTGCTGATGTCAGATGTTCCGTTTCAGGAATCCTAAAGTGATGTTGGCTTTTTTGACAATTATGTGTATGTGGGATGACCAGGTTGTTGGTAAAAGTGAGTCCTAGATATGGTGTTTCGTCTATACTGTCTGGATGGTGTGATTGTCTAGTTACACGTGTGTGTTGATTTATTCTTTGTAGACATTATGTATCGTTGTTGTTTGCATTGAAACGCATCCCAATTGTTCGGCACATTTTTACCTATCGAGGTAAAGTCTATCTTTGGTGCATGCTGATCGGATTGGTCCCTAATAGAAGAATAGGAGGCTCGTTGCCTTCACATCTAAAAATAGAATCTTTGGGGTCTAAAATTGGTTGTACTAAAATATTCCCAAAATATCAAAAACCCAAAAATTATTTTTCCAAAAAAAAAATTTCAAAACTTCCAAAAATTATTTTTTCCAAAAAATTTCAAAATCCCAAAACTTCCAAAAAATTTTAAGACCCCAAAATTTCAAAAGAAAAAATTTCAAAACCCTCAAAATTATTTCTCCAAAAAAAGTTTAAATAAAAAATTTATAACGAGTTTTCGGTTTCTGATAATCTCGATATTAAAAAATGTCGAATGTTAAATTATTTGCGTGTAATATCTTTCGTTATTTTTTTTGTTCAAATATTTTTCATGAAATTATTAATCGATGTTTAGAAATAGCTTTATTGGACATTGTGACCATCGATATGAATGCATACATTCCAGTGTTTTATCGGACGCAGTTCATATAATTGTCATACCTGAAAATAGACACCATTACTTTTACATAAATAATAAAGAGCGTTTATTCTTTACACTCTCTCTATCCCATATGACAGGTGTGTATTATCGTGAATTATTGGAAGTATTGAGATGTACTATGTTGAATCACTAACGGTCGAAAATTGTAATGTGAAATTACAACCCTCCAGAATGAATTGTCATATTCGCTGTACACGCAATCACACACGCGACATTGGTGGTAACAATGTGTCTTTCACACCTTTGCTTTACCAAATGAATTATATTATTTCCCCGTTCACAGTTATATGCTATTCAGAAAACATATCGATTTAATGTCTGAACAAACGGGTTAGTATCAATTAAGGTTGATAAACTGTGTCATTCACACGATAATTAGTTAGCCAAAACATGCATACGTCCAGGACACTCAATTATAGAAATTGCTTTGATGACATTGTTATAACAACATTACGTAATAACCACTTATCGCCCCACATTCATACTTACGCTTTGGACATTTTATCAGTTTATCACGTGATCACTAAATGTGGCAATCGGGTATCCTCCGATGCCTGCAATATATTATTTATAATAATTGGACTCATTGATCTCACGTGAATAATACTCTTAGTTGTTCCAATAAAATAGTTATCAAATTCGATCACCAATAGATTTGACTGTGGAATGTAATGACCTTTAACTTATTTATCGATCTAAAGGGACACTCATTATGAATGAATGTTAACAATACAAGCGCACGAATGAAGAGCGTTGAACATATACGAAATTACTACACGAATGAATTGAACCTTGAAATTTATATTTCACATCTTACCAACAACAGCTACAGACATAATCATAGTATTATACTGTCTTGCATGTACACACGCTATGACATCATTAAAGGCGGACAATCCACTCACGGTGTGACAACAGATACGGACATAGGCATAGTGTTATACAGTCTTCTATGTACCCACGCTATGACACCATTAACGTACATTGGATGTTAGGTATATGACTCTTGAGTATGCACCAATCAATGAGCAAATGAGCAAAAAACTGAGCAAATGAGCAAAAAATGAGCAAATGAGCAAGAAAATGAGCAAATGAGCAAGAAAATGAGCAAATGAGCAATAAAAATGAGCAAATGAGCATAAAAATGAGCAAATGAGCAAGAAAATGAGCAAATGAGCAAGAAAATGAGCAAATGAGCAATAAAAACGAGCAAATGAGCAAAATAATGAGCAAATGAGTAAGAAAATGAGCAAATGAGCAATACAAATGAGCAAATGAGCATAAAAATGAGCAAATGAGCAAGAAAATGAGCAAATGAGCAAGAAAATGAGCAAATGAGCAATAAAAATGAGCAAATGAGCAAGAAAATTAGCAAATGAGCAAGAAAATGAGCAAATGAGCAATAAAAATGAGCAAATGAGCAAATAAATGAGCAAAAAAATGAGCAATAAAATGAGCAAATGAGCAATAAAAATGAGCAAATGAGCAAAAAAATGGGCATACCTGTATGTAGGCCTATCAGTGGATGAATAGTCTGCCGGAGAAGTACTGTGTAGACAGGTCTTGACGGTAAGAGAGTCAGACGAGAAGTGAAGGCTTGGCTATTAAAACATAGTAATGCGATAGCGAACATCAAACGAGTCTGCGCACGCATATCTGTCAAAAGGATACAATAGCAGTCATTGGTCAATTTATCACCGGTGTCAGCTCAGTACCCAATCGGGACGAAGCCGAAGGTCAACTCATTTTTTTTTGCTCATTATAGTACGTCACTTGGACATTTTATCAGTTTATCACGTGATCACTAAATGTGGCAATCGGGTATCCACCGATGCCTGCAATTTATTATTTATAATAATTGGACTCATTGATCTCACGTAAATAATACTCTTAGTTGTTCCAATAAAATAGTTATCAAATTCGATCACCAATAGATTTGACTGTGGAATATAATGACCTTTAACTTATTTATCGATCTATGTTAGAACATGGTCTTAACAAAAAACTTGACCATAACAAAAATTACCTTACATTTATGCATGAATCTAATTAGACCATACGTAAATATTGTCAGCTTATCGTCTGATGAGCAAATCCGATGTTTATCAAAAATAGTACAACTTCCAGTTGGTAATTACTCTTACGAATGAAGAGCGTTGGACATATACGAAATTACTACACGAATGAACTGAAATTTATATTTTCACATCTTACCAACAACAGATACAGACATAGTCATAGTGTTATACTATCTTACATGTACCCATGCTATGACATCATTCGAAGGGGCAATACACTCAAGGAGTTAAAGTGACACGAAACAAGGGACGTGATGTAATATTGGTGTTTGAATCTTAAAGGAACACAAGACACTCTAAAGGGGGCACTCATTATGAATGAATGTTAACAATACAAGCGCACGAATGAAGAGCGTTGAACATATACAAAATTACTACACGAATGAATTGAACCTTGAAATTTATATTTCACATCTTACCAACAACAGCTACAGGCATTATCATAGGGTTATACTGTCTTGCATATACACACGCTATGACATCATTAAAGGCGGACAATCCACTCACGGTGTGACAACAGATACAGACATAGGTATAGTGTTATACAGTCTTCTATGTACCAATGCTATGACATAATTAAAGGGGGATAATACACGCACGGTGTGGAATGTTAAAGTGACACGCGGTAAGGGACGTGATGTAATATTGGTGAAACCCCCTCCCCACTTATAGATATATAACGAAGACGAGAATAACATGTTGATGAAGTTTATTGAAATTTAATCATTGTCTGAATCTTCGACCGTTAGATTTACTTCTAAGAGTTTCTTGAATTTTCTCATCGCTTCATCTGCAGCCCATTCATTATTATATCCGTGTTTGGTCAGTTTGACCATTTTCTTCATGATCATGGTATGTATGCGTGATGTTTTCAATCGATACTGGTATTCTATTAATCGTCTATAACTTTTGAGAAACAGAGCAAACTCTGTGTCGATGGTATCCTCTTTTCCCGACATGCTCTCATCTCCCGAAATGCTCTCTTCTTCTTTCACATCATTGGTGTCGCGTTTCATCATACTTTTGAATGTGTCCATCTCGTTGACACATCGCGCAGCTTTCTTAAGACCGAATACCGTTCTACTACCGCCGCCATTACCATCTTCTGAATCTGATAGCGTTCCACGTTCATCTTCATCTGAATCTAGAACCGCTTCGTCAGATTCATCGGTATCTTCTCCGAAGAGAGTTGGTTTTGTCTCGGACATAACTCCGTGTTTAATCTGTTTATGTCTTTGTAGATTGTAGTTCGTCGATAAAATAATGCCACATAAATCACACCCGTGCATTATCGCGAATTATTGGAAGAACCATCACTCTTATAAGTAGCGATAAAAAGAGAGAATAAGGTGTGGTATACAACCGTCGCTCTAAGAGTACGTTCGTCCCGGGGCTAGGGTATAGATATTTGACCGCCGGGGATTCAATTAATGCCAATTTATCAGTATGGTACTCTATGTATTCATTCATGATTTGGCTAATCGTATGACACTGGTCTTTTCATTTTCTTCTTATTATTAGACAAACCTCCATCAGACACTCTCTTGTTGGTTTGTTTGGACGCTTTACGTTTGTTTGTCAACTTATTTGCTGCAACTTCAGCCTTAGCCATTTCAATCGCTTGAGCGATGGGTGTCACCACGTTAATAAGTGGTTTTAGAACGTCTTCTTCACTATCACTATTTTTAGTTCTGTCAATAAAGTATCGACCCTGATTATCTGGTATTAACTTCCCATCAACCATATCTCTGAAATGTTTTCTCCACATTTCAAGATCTGCTGGAATATACGGGATCGACATGTTTCTTCAAAATGTACAAGTCACTCTTTTTTCTGCATTTTATTTTAGAAAGTTTATCGCCTCTTATAAAAATCGATTATTGCATCTAAAAATAGAATCTTTGGGTCTAAAATTGGTTGTACTAAAATATTCCCAAAAACCCAAAACTTCAAAAATTTCAAAAAACTTCAAAAATTTCAAAAAACTTCAAAAATTTCAAAAACTTCAAAAATTTCAAAAATTTCAAAAACTTCAAAAAACTTCAAAAATTTCAAAAACTTCAAAAATAAGACCCCGCCGGCGGCGGACCCCGGCGGCGGCGGCGGCGGCACCGCCGGCGCCAGTTGTTGTTGTTGTTGTTGTTGTTGGTGGTGGTGTTGTTGTTGTTGTTGTTGTTGTTGTTGTTGTTGTTGTGGCGGCGGCGGCGACGACGGCATTGCGGTATTTTACTGCGGCGGCGGCGCCGCCGCCGCCGCCGCCGGCGGACCCCGCAGTAAAATACTGCAATGCCGCCGCCGCCGCCGCCGCCACAACAACAACAACAACACCACCACCACCAACAACAACAACAACAACAACAACAACAACAACTGGCGCCGGCGGTGGTGGTGTTGTTGTTGTTGTTGTTGTGGCGGCGGCGGCGGCGGCGGCGGCATTGCAGTATTTTACTGCGGGGTAAAATACCGCAATGCCGTCGCCGCTGCCGCCACAACAACAACAACAACAACAACAACAACAACAACACCACCAACAACAACAACAACAACAACAACTGGCGCCGGCGGCGGACCCCGGCGGCGGCGGCGGCGGCACCGCCGGCGCCAGTTGTTGTTGTTGTTGTTGTTGTTGTTGTTGTTGTTGTTGTTGGTGGTGGTGGTGGTGTTGTTTTTGTTGTTGTTGTTGTTGTTGTGGCGGCGGCGGCGGCGGCGACGGCATTGCGGTATTTTACTGCGGCGGCGGCGCCGCCGCCGCCGCCGGCGGACCCCGCAGTAAAATACTGCAATGCCGCCGCCGCCGCCGCCACAACAACAACAACAACAACAACAACACCACCACCACCACCGCCGGCGCCAGTTGTTGTTGTTGTTGTTGTTGGTGGTGGTGTTGTTGTTGTTGTTGTTGTTGTGGCGGCGGCGGCGGCGGCGGCATTGCAGTATTTTACTGCGGGGTCCGCCGGCGGCGCCGCCGCCGCAGTAAAATACCGCAATGCCGTCGCCGCCGCCGCCGCCGCCACAACAACAACAACAACAACAACAACAACAACAACACCACCACCAACAACAACAACAACAACAACAACAACTGGCGCCGGCGGTGCCGCCGCCGCCGCCGCCGGGGTCCGCCGCCGGCGGGGTCTTATTTTTGAAGTTTTTGAAATTTTTGAAGTTTTTTGAAGTTTTTGAAATTTTTGAAATTTTTGAAGTTTTTGAAATTTTTGAAGTTTTTTGAAATTTTTGAAGTTTTTTGAAATTTTTGAAGTTTTGGGTTTTTGGGAATATTTTAGTACAACCAATTTTAGACCCAAAGATTCTATTTTTAGATGCAATAATCGATTTTTATAAGAGGCGATAAACTTTCTAAAATAAAATGCAGAAAAAAGAGTGACTTGTACATTTTGAAGAAACATGTCGATCCCGTATATTCCAGCAGATCTTGAAATGTGGAGAAAACATTTCAGAGATATGGTTGATGGGAAGTTAATACCAGATAATCAGGGTCGATACTTTATTGACAGAACTAAAAATAGTGATAGTGAAGAAGACGTTCTAAAACCACTTATTAACGTGGTGACACCCATCGCTCAAGCGATTGAAATGGCTAAGGCTGAAGTTGCAGCAAATAAGTTGACAAACAAACGTAAAGCGTCCAAACAAACCAACAAGAGAGTGTCTGATGGAGGTTTGTCTAATAATAAGAAGAAAATGAAAAGACCAGTGTCATACGATTAGCCAAATCATGAATGAATACATAGAGTACCATACTGATAAATTGGCATTAATTGAATCCCCGGCGGTCAAATATCTATACCCTAGCCCCGGGACGAACGTACTCTTAGAGCGACGGTTGTATACCACACCTTATTCTCTCTTTTTATCGCTACTTATAAGAGTGATGGTTCTTCCAATAATTCGCGATAATGCACGGGTGTGATTTATGTGGCATTATTTTATCGACGAACTACAATCTACAAAGACATAAACAGATTAAACACGGAGTTATGTCCGAGACAAAACCAACTCTCTTCGGAGAAGATACCGATGAATCTGACGAAGCGGTTCTAGATTCAGATGAAGATGAACGTGGAACGCTATCAGATTCAGAAGATGGTAATGGCGGCGGTAGTAGAACGGTATTCGGTCTTAAGAAAGCTGCGCGATGTGTCAACGAGATGGACACATTCAAAAGTATGATGAAACGCGTCACCAATGATGTGAAAGAAGAAGAGAGCATTTCGGGAGATGAGAGCATGTCGGGAAAAGAGGATACCATCGACACAGAGTTTGCTCTGTTTCTCAAAAGTTATAGACGATTAATAGAATACCAGTATCGATTGAAAACATCACCCATACATACCATGATCATGAAGAAAATGGTCAAACTGACCAAACACGGATATAATAATGAATGGGCTGCAGATGAAGCGATGAGAAAATTCAAGAAACTCTTAGAAGTAAATCTAACGGTCGAAGATTCAGACAATGATTAAATTTCAATAAACTTCATCAACATGTTATTCTCGTCTTCGTTATATATCTATAAGTGGGGAGGGGGTTTCACCAATATTACATCACGTCCCTTACCGCGTGTCACTTTAACATTCCACACCGTGCGTGTATTATCCCCCTTTAATTATGTCATAGCATTGGTACATAGAAGACTGTATAACACTATGCCTATGTCTGTATCTGTTGTCACACCGTGAGTGGATTGTCCGCCTTTAATGATGTCATAGCGTGTGTATATGCAAGACAGTATAACCCTATGATAATGCCTGTAGCTGTTGTTGGTAAGATGTGAAATATAAATTTCAAGGTTCAATTCATTCGTGTAGTAATTTTGTATATGTTCAACGCTCTTCATTCGTGCGCTTGTATTGTTAACATTCATTCATAATGAGTGCCCCCTTTAGAGTGTCTTGTGTTCCTTTAAGATTCAAACACCAATATTACATCACGTCCCTTGTTTCGTGTCACTTTAACTCCTTGAGTGTATTGCCCCTTCGAATGATGTCATAGCATGGGTACATGTAAGATAGTATAACACTATGACTATGTCTGTATCTGTTGTTGGTAAGATGTGAAAATATAAATTTCAGTTCATTCGTGTAGTAATTTCGTATATGTTCAACGCTCTTCATTCGTAAGAGTAATTACCAACTGGAAGTTGTACTATTTTTGATAAACATCGGATTTGCTCATCAGACGATAAGCTGACAATATTTACGTATGGTCTAATTAGATTCATGCATAAATGTAAGGTAATTTTTGTTATGGTCAAGTTTTTTGTTAAGACCATGTTCTAACATAGATCGATAAATAAGTTAAAGGTCATTATATTCCACAGTCAAATCTATTGGTGATCGAATTTGATAACTATTTTATTGGAACAACTAAGAGTATTATTTACGTGAGATCAATGAGTCCAATTATTATAAATAATAAATTGCAGGCATCGGTGGATACCCGATTGCCACATTTAGTGATCACGTGATAAACTGATAAAATGTCCAAGTGACGTACTATAATGAGCAAAAAAAAATGAGTTGACCTTCGGCTTCGTCCCGATTGGGTACTGAGCTGACACCGGGGATAAATTGACCAATGACTGCTATTGTATCCTTTTGACAGATATGCGTGCGCAGACTCGTTTGATGTTCGCTATCGCATTACTATGTTTTAATAGCCAAGCCTTCACTTCTCGTCTGACTCTCTTACCGTCAAGACCTGTCTACACAGTACTTCTCCGGCAGACTATTCATCCACTGATAGGCCTACATACAGGTATGCCCATTTTTTTGCTCATTTGCTCATTTTTATTGCTCATTTGCTCATTTTATTGCTCATTTTTTTGCTCATTTATTTGCTCATTTGCTCATTTTTATTGCTCATTTGCTCATTTTCTTGCTCATTTGCTAATTTTTTTGCTCATTTGCTCATTTTTATTGCTCATTTGCTCATTTTCTTGCTTATTTGCTCATTTTTATGCTCATTTGCTCATTTGTATTGCTCATTTGCTCATTTTCTTGCTCATTTGCTCATTTGCTCATTTTTATTGCTCATTTGCTCATTTTCTTGCTCATTTGCTCATTTTCTTGCTCATTTGCTCATTTTTATGCTCATTTGCTCATTTTTATTGCTCATTTGCTCATTTTCTTGCTCATTTGCTCATTTTCTTGCTCATTTGCTCATTTTTTTGCTCATTTGCTCATTTTTATTGCTCATTTGCTCATTTTCTTGCTCATTTGCTCATTTTCTTGCTCATTTGCTCATTTTTATGCTCATTTGCTCATTTTTATTGCTCATTTGCTCATTTTCTTGCTCATTTGCTCATTTTCTTGCTCATTTGCTCATTTTTTGCTCATTTGCTCAGTTTTTTGCTCATTTGCTCATTGATTGGTGCATACTCAAGAGTCATATACCTAACATCCAATGTACGTTAATGGTGTCATAGCGTGGGTACATAGAAGACTGTATAACACTATGCCTATGTCCGTATCTGTTGTCACACCGTGAGTGGATTGTCCGCCTTTAATGATGTCATAGCGTGTGTACATGCAAGACAGTATAATACTATGATTATGTCTGTAGCTGTTGTTGGTAAGATGTGAAATATAAATTTCAAGGTTCAATTCATTCGTGTAGTAATTTCGTATATGTTCAACGCTCTTCATTCGTGCGCTTGTATTGTTAACATTCATTCATAATGAGTGTCCCTTTAGATCGATAAATAAGTTAAAGGTCATTACATTCCACAGTCAAATCTATTGGTGATCGAATTTGATAACTATTTTATTGGAACAACTAAGAGTATTATTCACGTGAGATCAATGAGTCCAATTATTATAAATAATATATTGCAGGCATCGGAGGATACCCGATTGCCACATTTAGTGATCACGTGATAAACTGATAAAATGTCCAAAGCGTAAGTATGAATGTGGGGCGATAAGTGGTTATTACGTAATGTTGTTATAACAATGTCATCAAAGCAATTTCTATAATTGAGTGTCCTGGACGTATGCATGTTTTGGCTAACTAATTATCGTGTGAATGACACAGTTTATCAACCTTAATTGATACTAACCCGTTTGTTCAGACATTAAATCGATATGTTTTCTGAATAGCATATAACTGTGAACGGGGAAATAATATAATTCATTTGGTAAAGCAAAGGTGTGAAAGACACATTGTTACCACCAATGTCGCGTGTGTGATTGCGTGTACAGCGAATATGACAATTCATTCTGGAGGGTTGTAATTTCACATTACAATTTTCGACCGTTAGTGATTCAACATAGTACATCTCAATACTTCCAATAATTCACGATAATACACACCTGTCATATGGGATAGAGAGAGTGTAAAGAATAAACGCTCTTTATTATTTATGTAAAAGTAATGGTGTCTATTTTCAGGTATGACAATTATATGAACTGCGTCCGATAAAACACTGGAATGTATGCATTCATATCGATGGTCACAATGTCCAATAAAGCTATTTCTAAACATCGATTAATAATTTCATGAAAAATATTTGAACAAAAAAAATAACGAAAGATATTACACGCAAATAATTTAACATTCGACATTTTTTAATATCGAGATTATCAGAAACCGAAAACTCGTTATAAATTTTTTATTTAAACTTTTTTTGGAGAAATAATTTTGAGGGTTTTGAAATTTTTTCTTTTGAAATTTTGGGGTTTTAAAATTTTTTGGAAGTTTTGGGATTTTGAAATTTTTTGGAAAAAATAATTTTTGGAAGTTTTGAAATTTTTTTTTTGGAAAAATAATTTTTGGGTTTTTGATATTTTGGGAATATTTTAGTACAACCAATTTTAGACCCCAAAGATTCTATTTTTAGATGTGAAGGCAACGAGCCTCCTATTCTTCTATTAGGGACCAATCCGATCAGCATGCACCAAAGATAGACTTTACCTCGATAGGTAAAAATGTGCCGAACAATTGGGATGCGTTTCAATGCAAACAACAACGATACATAATGTCTACAAAGAATAAATCAACACACACGTGTAACTAGACAATCACACCATCCAGACAGTATAGACGAAACACCATATCTAGGACTCACTTTTACCAACAACCTGGTCATCCCACATACACATAATTGTCAAAAAAGCCAACATCACTTTAGGATTCCTGAAACGGAACATCTGACATCAGCAAAGCCTCGATAAGAAATACAAAAAACTGGCATACGCGTCCATGGTTAGACGCCACAACCGTCCGATCTCGCTACTCTCATCGGACGTTTCGCGGTTGTGGCGTCTAGTCCAGCATGGTAAGATCCACACTCGAAGGTGGGGCAGAAATAAGGGACCATTAGAGCTGAAGGGGTCACTCTCACCAAAAACAGTGCTGAAGGGTACACAGGGTTTGAAAATGTGCTGAAGGGTACACAGGATTTGTGATCGGCACGAACACCATTACTTAAATTGTGTTTATGAAAGTCTGGTGCCCATTGGCAGATTGTTTTCAGTATATTTTAATATTCATTGGAACGTAAACAATTATTCTCTAACAGAAATCATGGCAGATACGAAAACTGAATGCCTTTATAACGACATTTCAAACCCTGTGTACCCTTCAGCACATTTTGAAAATCCTGTGTACCCTTCAGCACTTTTTTTGGTGAGAGTGACCCCTTCAGCACCATTAGAACCATTATTTTACAGAGCATTGGTCCGTTTTCTTGAATCAAGTTCTATTTTACGGATAATAGTTCCTGCATGTATGTATACGCCGGTCGACTATATATATACGCGCAGGCCTGCGCTTCACGTTATAATATATATATATATATATATACCTTTATATACCTTTATTTCCTCCAGTTTCGGAGAGCAGTATTAACATAATTACAGGTTACATGTATATATATACATACATTGTTTGACAAAAGAGAATTGACATGAAAAGCACACAAACTATTAACAAATGGACCCACCACAAACAGAACGCAGTCTCGCAGACCAAACCTCCACATGCAGTCACAAACAGGGACGCACATACAGGAAGGCCCTCACTTACATACTTAAATACACATATGCATACATATATACGCATATACATACATACATATATACATACAAACACACATATATATATACATACATACACATACATACACACGTACACACACATATGCATACATATATATATATATATATATATATATATATATGTCCACAGATAAACATCTATACATACATGCACCCATATACTCACACACACACCCTCAACCACCAACACACACGCATACACACACACACACACACACACACACACACGACAGACATACATCATTCATTATATGCTAACCTGATCATTCAAACCGACGCTATTTGGGTCAACATATATAAATATACACACACATGTGTTCATGCGGATGTGATATAGAGCATGTACATCAGTTACCGATGTTTTATCGGCGTCCTCATTGATAATATTCATGAATTATTACTATCATCACTGCATGTCAGTAATGTTTGAGTTTGCGTGGTAAGCTTTCCACAAACAGTACGTACTGCATACTACAAAGTCTGTGAATAAGTCAGCTTCATCAGCGTTATGTACAACCCATGCATGTGAATTTTACTATAAATCTTGAATTTCTCAGATATATATTTGAAGCCCATTGCATGCGGCCACAATTAATCACATAGAAGAAATATTTTGTATATAGGCATAGGCCCAATATAGTTTGTCGTTTATTTGCAATAGTTTTTTTAATCTATATATTGTTATATATTATTGTTTATCCGCAATAGTACAACTTATGGTACAACACATGCAGAACACACGTGTGTGGGTGTGTATATATAACAGTTTCTGTCAATGACGCGAGTGGTTCGAAAGGGAGTCTTGGTGTGGAACACCATATATATATATAGATCGATGGTGAAATACAGGGATGCGTCCATTTCACTAGAGTAAATACATGATCGGTCTACACGTGTGCATATAATATGGTGACGAATCACTAGACAAATCTTACAAGAGCAATATCAGGCAGGTGAAATTACACCATTTTACCTGTTCCATGGACCACGGTAAATACCACGATTTTTGTTATAAGGGGTATAGGTTTACGATAAATTGTAACAGTGTTTATAGCCTACCGTTGTATATATCCTATAGGGCTAATATTGTTTTCCATACTCATACTTTCTTTGCACTTGGATGTTTATTACAGTACAGTAACTATCCATCTAACATATACCAGTCATTTAACACCAAAAATTAAACATCATGACAATAAACAAATCAACGACTTACTGCTACTCACATCAAATGCATATATATATATTATGTATGGGTACATTCCTGAACAGGAGAGTTGCTTTAAACACGCGTAGTGTGCCCTCTTTGGACACTGTACATAGCGTTTATAGCAGGCGTCGATTATTTTTTCCGTTTCTCAGTTTATTATCGTTCCATATCAAATACTCTTTTTGATTCCATGTTTTTTACTTGTCACGAAATTTGACAACAGGTGGCGCTAGCCTCTATGGCGGATTATTTTGATGGTGAATAACTTTGAAAGTAAATTATTTTCGGCTGCAACTCATAAACAAGTCATAGTAATAGCCAAAAGCAGCGAGACCATCAAAACATTAGTTATATCTGTGACATATAATACATACGCAGTTGAAATAGCTTTCTTGTTCAGAGTAATAAACATGTTTTTATTGGTAATCATGTTGTGACTTGTGTCAAGTTGTGACAGGTCGGGCACACATGCAAAATGGTCTATTTAGCTCATATCGTCTATCATAGCCCGATTGAGCTACGGTTTTAATGTGATTTACACGCCTCTACCGATTGCGGACAATACAACGAAAATATGACACAAGAATCGATGTCCATTAGTTGCCTACCACTCTGATGTTGACAAAGAAGCAAAAAACTCAACGACTCACCACGGCTTTAAAAGTTTAATACCTTTTGACGAGTTTTGTCGTTTTGAGCGATTCAAAATCAATCTGTTTTTGATAATTTAAGATTCAAGATTCAATAAGATTTATTTCGTATTCAATATAATTATAATACATATATATCAACAGGACCCCACAAAAAGTATAACTTGTAAGGGCAGGGCCCTTATGCTTGTATAATGATACAGTGTTATGTGTACGTATATTGGGTGAATATAGTGCGGGTGCGTATTTACAATGTGTGTATTATTGTATAGAGATGGGCAAGAAGGGGTGGGGGCATATGGTGGGGGGGGGGGGGTCGGGTTGTGAGATGGTGATTATAGTCATTTTTTTTTTAGTTGTTATGCTTTATCTGGTAGCCAATATGATTATCGTGATGTCTTTATGCTGAGACCTGCGCGATCGTCTTGCAATTTTCAATAATGTGGGGAATACCAGTATTTAAGGTGATCAATGAAATATGGGTGTGAATACTGCTTGATTTGGTTGAGGAATTGGTTAAGGTTATAGACAAGTTGATTATTTTTGCACTGTTGTTCAGATGAGTGACAAATAGTAACACATGGAGGAAAAGTGGCATAAATTTGTTTGGCCTGTTCCTCACCGGAAGAGCTGGCCAGGAGAGGGAGGATTATACTATGAGAATAAAGAGAAGTTCATTAATTTCTGCCCCCTCTTCTGGACAGTCTCTGCCTTAAGGGACTGCTGGCTGGTATTGCCTTAGTATATATAATAGGGGAGAGAATACATACAAACTGGATTGTTATTTGATATTTGGAGTGTATTTATTAATGAAATGTGATTTTAGGTACTTATGATATTTATGATATTTACCATTAGTAATGTTAAGAAAGAATAATCAAAATCTGTTGATCAAATGAAAATCTTCATCCAATTTAAAGAAGTCCCATTCACAATTGTGTTCGCAAACACCGGTTGTAAGCTATAATCTGATTGGTTGCGTTTATGTCGGGGATTACTGGTACGTTCTTATGGGATTTCAATGTAAAATCTATCTGTTGGAATGTACGGAACGACAAATGGACAACCATATTTGTATAACTAATGTTACGCGAGGTGCTTCCAAATTTCAAAGTAGGGTTGTGAAACGTGCTTCCGTACTTCTGTATCTGTAGTTGTTACGTCCTAGTGACCAAAGCTGGCTTTTACAGGACGGACAGGACTTGTCTTCTCTGAACGGCGTTCGTAATACATTTCACAAATAGTCGTCTCCGAATGAAACTGTTCGCTTTATCCAATCAGGTAAGCCACATAAACTGAACGTTCTTGACCTTCAAAAAGAAATAATCTGCAAAAACAAATGGATATTTGCTTAGTTTTCATGACAAAATCTTATATTTTTGGGAAACACACTAAAACGCTAACAGGTCTTTAAAAAACATTGTTTAATTGCGCCTAAGCCGTGGTGAGTCGTTGAGTATTTTGCTTCTTTGTCGACATCAGAGTGGTAGGCAACTAATGAACATCGATTCTTGTGTCGTATTTTCGTTGTATTGTCCACAATCGGTAGAGGCGTGTAAATCACATTAAAACCATAGCTCAATCGGGCTATGATAGACGAAATGAGCTAAATAGACCATTTTGCATGTGTGCCCGACCTGTGTGACGAGTTGTGTCTTGAAGTTGAACTCGTTACGGTTACTGTCTTGTCGCCGATGTTTACTTTTGTTTTCGGAATCGTGACTCCAGTGCATGTACTCTCACTCTCTGAATCTCATCATAAACGCCAACCATGTCCATTTTCTGCCCTGGAGTCGCTTATGCCATCTAAGTTCTTATTTGAGAATATGTGTATGATTTAATAGTCATGTTATAATTTATATCTAGACTAGACTCTAGAGTAAATGGATAGTGCAGCAATTCTCAACATGTATCAAGACTTGTTGTTTCTCATATTAGCTATTGTGTGGAAGTATTGGGGAATACATATCAAACCTGGAGCCAATTTCATTCTTCAGAAGAAAGCCTTATTGGGGATATTGGCAAACAAGTTCACACAAAACCTGTCTTCTAAAATAGACATTCTCCTGATACACACCACAAAGCAGATCGTTCAATTCATTATAGAAAAAAATATATTGGAAAGCTTTCTGTACAAGCAACTTGGCTGTAGAATACTCAGGCCTGGAAATCTCAAGGCGGGCTGGGCTGCCCGCCTTGAATTTTCCAAGGCAGGCTTTTTATATCAAACCTCGTCTACGATAGGACATTTATTATTTAGTTATTTTATTGTGTTTTATGAGTAAAATACTGCCTCGAAATCATAAAGAATTATATTGTACGCTGTGCGCATGTGTGACCTCGGCAACTGATGGTAATGTCAAATGGGCATTATGGCGAAATCATTAAATTCCGGAACGAACTGTTTCGTAAATCAGATCTTTTGATCAATTCTCACACATTTTAAGAACAAAATATATTATTTCTCTTCATAAGATTGAGCTTACAATATATTTCACTGGATAAAATCAACACGTTTGTGGATAGTGAGAACCAAATGTCACTGTCTCAATTGAGTTCAACCTTTCGTTCCATTTCCTGTTCCTATCAGTGAAAATTGTATTTAGCTGGAAGCCATCGTTCATTTTCTCGCTTCGATTGACAATCTTTTAATATAATGAGCTAATGTCTCCCAAGTATTCTTGTTTACACTGTTATTAATTTTTTAAAGTTGAGAAACTATTCTCTATGTCCCCAATTGCAAACATCCAGTAAATCTATAGAGAGCGACTTGACCGCTGGAAGCAGCAATCTGTGAATAGCGTTCATGCCATTGAACTTGTGATCGGTGATGGAATATGGATTACTTTGAGAAATAAAGCAGTCATTTGTAATTGTATTCAAGTGTAAATATACTGGATTTAACATTGTTCTTGATTGTGTATTTTATGTAAAATTACACAACATGGAGAATGTTTTAAACATTGAAAAACTCACCCAATATCATTGCATGGGTTGGACACCGACTGACCAATTGTTGAGTACAAACACTCATACATTTTGATTGTGGTTCATATTAATTATCATAACATATAAAACATAGTTAAATATTCACCATACCATAATTACTGCGGGGGATTTGATATTCACAACTCTGGAAATTTTGTTTCCACTTAACAAAATTAATTTAGATGGAGTTAAACAACATAAAAAATAGACAAACTAACGGCAGTAGTAACTCAGATAAAATAAATCCTAACTGTAAAAGTTGAGGAGGCTAGAGCCCTCCTAGACAATTAATAGCCCTCCTGAATTTTCTAGACTGCCAGCCCTGAATACTGGAATTATTTACCAATACATATTTAAAATATTAAGGAAATTAAAGATTTTAAGATGGAATGTAAGGCTTACATGATGAGTCATTATGTGGGTAGTGATTTGGCCTGGTTTCCTTAATTTCCTTTTTGTATCGGGGGGGGGGGGGGGGGGGGGGGGGGGGCAGGAAAAAAATCACGGATACAAGGTGGAAATTTTGTGGTTTTCAGTTTTGGGGACCCACCACCCCGGGAGCGTAAGTTTTTTCCACCCAGGTCTGGGACGCCCACCCGGGACCGTAAGTTTTTTCCACCCAGGTCTGGGACACCCACCCCCAAAATTAGTGCTGGGCGGTATTTTGGTATACCGATTATAGTCGGTAAGATTTTCAATACCGTTACCGTCATTCTTTCCCATAATCGGTAAACCTTGAAGACGGTATTATCACCGGTTATATGTCGTACAGGCCCATTACCGATTATATTGTGGTTTTCCTTTGTCGGGATACAAAGAAATTACTTCTTTCTTTACACCGTATTTCATCGAAATCACAATTAAGAAGTTGCTGTAAATTGGGCTGGAGTAGCTACTAGCGTTGCGGATTCTGTTTACCAAGTCATCCCCAAAATTGGCTCGAATATATTTCAAGACTTACGTTGTGTGCCCCATGCACGTGCTGATCAACAATTTAAAAATGACCAGTCCGTTTCAATGATTGGCGTGTGCAAGTTTATGTCATTACAGTCATTTCCAAACAAAATGCATTCCCTCCCCACCTGGGACAAAATCCAGCCCTAGCATTATATTGCAAGGTATGTTGCATCATTCTGCACTATTTTTAATCGACTGAATGGATGGGGCAGCTCATTATTTCAGGAGTGTTATCGAGTGGGAATTATTGATCACATTCATAAACCTGGATTTAAAAGTATGATTTATAATAATGCAACGGGAAGTCAATAATAGTTCTAGAAGTTAAATACTTTGGGAGTAATACACTTCATTTCCCGGCATTTTAATAAAATCATTGTACTTATTGTTAAGTTATTCACACCCGGCGGAACATTCCAATATCAATGTCACAGCCCGTGCTCTGCAAGTCGGCACTGTCAGTGGGGGATTGTTTCAAAGCTCTTGGGTGTATCCAACTTCGCTGAATGATGCTTGCATTAAGTTGTATAAATCGCAATTATTACCTGTATCTAAGATCAGCTCATGAATCCATGCATGCAGATAATGATACATCCATTGATTGCATTCCATAATTTAATAAAACGGAGCGTAAATTTCCTTATTTTATGTAATATGTGTAGCGATTAGATTTTCCTCCATAAACAGTCGACCTGTGCACCAAACGAATGCTACTAAACGGGGATTTTAAGGGATTAGTTTAAATAATCGGTAATACCGTATACCGCGGTATTATTTTAGGATTACCGCGGTATTTTTATGGTTAAATACCGCCCAGCACTACCCAAAATTGATGAAAATCTTGTAAATTCTACTAAATAATGTGTTGTTGGCAGGGTAAGGGTCTCTCATTGTGTCTGCACCGGAACTGAGAGAACGCTGATCAAATACACCCACAAAAAAATAAACAAACAGAGCACATGGCTGAAAAATATGCCAACAAAACCAGTGACAAAACCTTTAAAAACCCAAATATTTATGGTTATAAAGGTAAAATACCCACTTTAACAGGATAGTTGTGTCCCTTATTAGCAATAGGTTAAAAAATGTGCATGTGTAAAGTAAAAACACCATGTGGGAAATCACTGGTGAGCAATGAGGAGCTCCCCTTAAAATCATTCTTGGTGAGTAGCTCTGCTATAAAATGTCGAGGCGAGTAGTATCCCAGCAGGAGATGCCAAAGGCATCTCCCGAAGGCCTGAGGTGGGGGAGAGTACGGGCGGGGGTCAGGGGGCCTCCCCCGGAAAAATTTGAAAATTAGATGCTCTGAGATTGAATCTGGAGCCTTTTAATGCTCCAATCACTGTTCAAATAACGATTTTGTGTCAATAAGTGACAAAAATGCAATGCCACATTGCTAATAGTACACAAGCAAGTAAGTTGGTATATTTTAAATAAAGTTATCTGATATATTACGCACATTTGAAGCATGTGTATTCTGAGTTATTGACAGTATTTTATTGAACCACGTGGTCTCTCTGTTTGTTGTGCAGAAATTGTATTGCCGATGTGAATCGGAATCAGTTCGATTTTGAATTAATTCCTCGATCTATTTTAGTAAATAGCACATATAATAAAAAGAAAACCTTCGTGTTTTGAGTGAATACCAGAATTACCTCATTCCTGGTCACAGTGAGATACTGGAATCATCACTCATGGCCTAAAGGCCACTTGTGATGATTCCAGTATCTCACTGTGACCACTCATGAGATACTTCCGGTATTCACTCAAAACACGCAGGTATCCTCTATGTATAATAAGTTTAAAAAGCCATTATAAACTATGAGAAAAGATGAGAATGGAATTTTTTTCATTGCAATTTTTTTCCACATACACAACCGGACCCACCCCATGGTTTCAACTGTTAAGGGGAGAAATTGTGGACAAAAAATTAAAATATAGAGCCCTCCTCACTTGTATAAGGCTATAGCATGCACTACTATATGAATCTGATTGTTTCAATTCATTTTGAAGCTGTAATTTGTCTTAGAAATGATTTTTGAAAAAAATTGCATGACATCAGAAAAAAATCTGCATTCCGGGCTCGGGGACACCCACCCACCCGGCAAGCCCGTAGCCAGGGGGGTTCGTACCATTCGAACGAACAGCCCTTTTCCATGCATGTGCCCGGAGGAGGTGATGGTCGTTCGCTGTTCGGAGAAATATGCTCGTGTCGTGCATACAAGGCCGAACTGTATATTTGCTATTGATCCAGTTGATGCCCGGAACATTCACATTTCATTCGAACGAACGGCGCAATGCAACAGCCTGGATAGAGACCGATGCCCGCAAATTATATGACAACCCATGTCGTAATATTCGGGAATTCAACCAGGGGCTTCAACATAATGCAGCTCAAACTCGCATGATGTAATCACTGGATATGACCATCCAACGGATGGGTGCCGTGTATATACAGTAAAATTATGACGCTCCGAATGCCTCCAATTTTGATCGGACCGAAAATACTCGTATTTTCCATCCGATATATATATAGAAATCGTCGCTCCGTTTGCGTTCGCATGTAAATCCATGGCGAAGTGACTGAAACGATCACTATCGGACAACGTTCGCATGGCCCCAACACCACGACGAACGGATCCGACGAACGGATCCGATTATTTTCGCTAACGCATACGCAAGCATGTGTGGCTAGCTTAAATCCATGGTGAAGTGACTGAAACGATCACTATCGGACAACGTTCGCATGACCCCAACGGCATGACGAACGGATCCGACATGACCCCAACGGCATGACGAACGGATCCGACGAACGGATCCGATTATTTTCGCTAACGCATACGCAAGCATGTGTGGCTATATATACATCAACATGACCACAGTTGTTTGTTTTTGTCTGTTTATGCATATACGTGTATACATTCCACAACTGGATCCACATTCACTAAATATCTCTGGAAAACAAGCGTTTCACGATCACTTTACGCCTTAATAATTTTCTGGCCAACGATAGTTTATTATCGTGTTTTAAAGCTACCGTCAAATGGGGATACTTTGAACACTTTTAATATGTTGAGTATCATATCGATAAAATGTGGGCTGTATGTTGATTTTATTGACATACAATTTTTGGGCTGTGTTGGATTTATTGTAAAATGAAACTTGCACAAGGGTCTTGTGCCCTAATAGTTTGATACCAACATCAATTATGTGGTGTTCAAAGTTTCACCACATTGGGGATACTTTGAACACTGAGAGGTCCTTACAGAAATGAATCATGCTGTTTAAGTAAAGTCACGCCCATATCACATTTGAACCTAGCAAACAATCTGGACTATATAATATATGCCATATTTGGTCTGACACCAATGTAAATCACACTGTAGACCCCCTATATACCTCACCCTAACCAAACAACCAACAGCTCCTGCCATCATGACATATCTGGGTCTGTTTATAGATATTCCCTTTTAGTGCCAACAAGAGATGGACTGTCGTCCGGTGCATACACCCATGTGACATACTAGCTAGTGTGGGCATATACCTATAACCGATGAGTCATGCCTGATACATACTCTGAAGACAAACATACCCAACAATAATTATTTTCAGATAAACGAAGATGAATAACTCTAAAGCCAATATTGCGTTTCTCAGCTCAATCAAATAATATATTTTTTTTTAATTTAAAACTTAACACGATATTAATATATTACATAAACAGTTTGGGCTCTAACTGTCGAATAGACATCTGACGGACCACAAAACCAATATTTCCATATAAACAGATGAATAACTCTAGTATAGAAAACCTGAACAAAACAATTGAGCCCTAAATATTGAATGTCCTAATAGAACTTAGTGAACATCAATATACCAAATTTCATAAAGATCCAAGCACTATATTGTTCAAGGTATAACCCGAACAAAGAAAAACAAATACTTTAATATTATCATGATGGATATTAGGCTTAGTTACTTAACTAATAATCATTATATACCATCAATACCCCCCCCCCCCCATTGAGGTTCAGAACCACTTCCCCAGAGTACCAATTGAATACTGCTCCCTATCTTAAGATACTCCAATAGCCATGCAATATTTGGCAAGTGACTTAGGAATGGATTCACTGTCAGAACTACTGGTACTAGTATAGGTGCAACATTAATTTTTCAAAATTTTCACAGGAAATAATTAGATGTACTAAACTACTAGTAGATTAATTGAATATATCCACTGTTCACCCCATATGTTAGTAGAGGCCAGATTTGGGGAATAATGAGGGCAACATCCGGCGAACATTATTTTAACGCCTCCATACCGATGTATTGGGATTTGGGTCGGCCAAGTTGAATCCCCCATCACAAATATTATCAAACCTGATCCTCCTATATAAACATAAGGGAGATTCTGATTATTCCCATGCATGTACCACACCCGGCCATTTCGCAAATCTGCGTGATACTGACAGCTATAATAACAGAATCAGCATACTGAAACATAACATTTAAATGACTTTTGTGATACTTTGAGTGTTCAAAGTATCCCCCATCCCATAAGATACACCAGCGATTTTATGGTTCTGAATTATTTCTAATCATAATTTATATGTTGACAGATCACAAAGTATTTTCTTGGTTCCATTGACCTATAAACAACATTAAATTTAAAATAATGTTTCTTGGGGGAGTTTATTACAGCCATCTGTATTTTTGTGTGAAAGTTGACACATGTAAAATTTTAATATCCCATGTGTGATCACCATGTGATATTTACTCTGGGACTGAAATTAAAATTTCCATCCAAAATAACACAGTACCATGTTCCTCAAATAAATCACATATATGTAGTTTAAATTTTATCTGAGCAAACAAGCAATTGCCATTTATTACTGGGAATAAATAATTATTTTTCAGGAAAACTGTTCAAAGTTACCCCCGTGTCCTAAGTATCCCCGTGTGACGGTATATAGTTTAGGTCGGGTATAAACATTAGGTTCTTTATTCCGAAGGTTTTTAGATTTTAGGGTGGTCTAAATTATGCAATTTGCATTGTCTTTTCAGAACAATTTTCCCGGGGGAGGGCCCCCGTACCCCCCTTAAACGCGAGGGGGACACCCCCTCTCGCGCTCTCCCCCGCTTGCCGCTCGATTCAAATGCCCTCCAAATGACGAACTGCCTTCTTTTATAGCTGGCTACGGACTTGCCCGGTCCTTGTATCCTGTAATTTTTTGCCGACCCCCCCCCCCCCCTGTTTGTATCATATAAATATATATCTACCAGTATAGATGCAGCAGATCTACATGGATAAATTTTCTAAGAACACAGGTTTCTTGGGACAAATAATTATGGTTGCACTCTATTTAGGTGGTAAAGTCATTCTGATCATTTTGATTTAAATATATTTAAATTTACTTTCTTCCGAGGTGGGGGGGGGGGGATGAATGTTATATCATTCTGAATATTAATTTGTTATGACATATTTCTATTCCGTTTGATAGATAAACAATTAAACATTGCATTTATATTTATTATAATGATATACATGATAGAAGTCTAAGAAGATTGATTTATATTTATTATTCATTCTAGTCTATTTTATTGTGAAGGGGCACAATCCGATAAGTAGTGTACTTCGAGTGCCTCTATTCAACACCAATATTTACTTAAAGTTGAAAGTCTACCGGTATTTAAATCTGAAGTTTTATTTTAAAACCATCAACAAATAGGTCCTTTGTAATAAAGTGGACATGGTTGCATATATGTTTTGACAAATAATTCAATCATCTCATCCGAGAACAATTTATTAATATAATGAGGGATGCCCAAACATTGTCATTCATGCTCGCTTACATAATCCCAAGTCGTGTTCTTAAAAATGCATAATCAGAATTAATGCTCCCAATATTTCTTTGGCTTCAGGAGTAAAAAATATTTGATTCGAGTTGAGGAACCCACCCAGCAAATTTCAGAGTGATCAGATATAAATTTTGAAATTTATTATTTCTTGAGATGTGTAATTTTTTACAGCCTAGTAAAAAGTCATCAAACCGACAGTCTTGGACCAAATTACGGATGAAGATGGATAACTCTAAAATTGAAGGGGTATTTGCTGGAAAGCTATCGTAAAGCAGGAGTTTCATGGCAAATCTGGGAGACTTACGGGTAACACTTCTGATCTGGAGCATCCCATGAAAAAAAACCATTAGTTTGATGGGTTCAAATCTAGTATCTAAATAACAAAAATAATGCGATTTGTTTTTACCAACCTATAGAGTAACATTGATATTTTTACAGGATTCTGGGATTTCATACAGAGAAATGTGTTTTCTAACAGCAGACCTGAAGCAGAACGATAATCAGGATTAGTAGTAGTGAAATGATGAATCCAGGACAAAATCAGCTTCTCTTCAACCTTGACATTCCGCTTTCAGATGGAAATTTGGTGTCTCATTTTCACAAACCAAAACCTTTCATTATTGAAAAAGTCTCCAACCCTGGCACTCGGAGTGTAGGTGTTTTCCCAACATGTTTGCCAGACACTTCTTTCAAATTCAAAAACCTATCAGAGGATCGAATGTCTGCCGCTGTACTTTTGGCCAAGAGAGATCTTCGGAAGAAAAGGGAAGATGAATTATGCAGAAGCCGCTCACCTTCTCCCAAAGCATCAAGGTCAAAAGTAATTAATGGCAAGGGACACTGGGATAGGACAAGAAAGAAACCAGATACAAGAACTAAAGAACAGCACATAAAAACTATTAAACCTGTAAATGCTTCACTGAGGAATAAGAATGTAACAGGAAAGTTATCTCCCAGGTCAAGAATGCCAGGTAAACTATGTATCTTCATCTATGGTTTATGTATTCAGAGATGGAGCTTCAATTCTTTTCTGTCCGTTTAGTAGTTACATGTAATGTTTACTCGGTACCTTGATGTTTTTATGGGTACTTTTGTTATACAAACACATAGCATACTTATATGTTGGGACAGTAAAATATTAATTTAGTTACAGTGGTATGATATGATGTAAATTTATCTGTATGATATGATGTAAATTTATCTTAATTTTTGTCTGTGTTTTGTAAAAAAAACTGGTGAAAACTTTGTCAGCACCAACACAGAGCCAACTCTGCTTCGATGTCCTTGACCTGTTGATGGACATCATACACATATCTAAGAAGCCTTGATACAAACTCCTCAGTTTTTATCATCTTTCTTATCTCATCCTCATCCTCAGAAAGTCGTCCATCTTGGTAAATGCTCCTTTTAATCAGAGGATCAAGCTTTTCTCCTTCAAAATTTTTCTATTATTTGATGAAAACTTTGTAAGTCAGAAGCTTTCCTAAAAATATGTGATGTTTAAAGGTGTTACCTTTGAACTGTTTTTCTTTGTCGTATTATTCTTTGTTTCTTTTTATAGCTACTACAAATTCTCCTCCAAAGAGAGACACTGATGGTTCCAAGACATCTGCTGCACCTTACAATGACCTGCATAAGCTTCACTTGAAGATTGAGTCCCATCTTAGACAGACCTACTCCGATGTTGGCAAACTAATACAAGGTACATAACTCAATTGTATCGAAAACTTTTTCATTGATTGATGCTGAATCCTGTGTATGTTGATCTTATTAACTGAACATTCCTACAACTGAATGAATGGCCATGAAGTATGAGGTCCCCAGCAGATGAAGCAAAGCAGGCTAGCATCACTATATTCACCCTCTGGGGACCTCATTCTGCAAATGTCCAGCAACAATTTTTCAGGCCTGAATGTTAATGGCCATAGTTGTTACATAGCAACCAAATCTGCACTGGTGTTGAGCATATTATTGTATTCTTATCACTCTCTCTCTCTCTCTCTTCTTTGAAGGAGAAAAGCTTGATCCTCCGATTAAAAGGAGCAGTTACCAAGATGGACGACTTTCTGAGGATGAGGATGAGATAAGAAAGATGATAAAAACTGAGGAGTTTGCATCAAGGCTTCTTAGAAATGTGTATGATGTCCGTCAACAGGTCAAGGACATCGAAGCAGAGTTGGCTCGTGTTGGAGCTGACAAAATCAAACAAAATTCAAAGGTTTGTTATACCCTGCTGGACAAAACAAGTGTCCATTGCCACCTCGGTGTACTTGCCTTTCGGCCGCGGTGTCCGGTTGTGTAACTGCAGTTGAGCACCGTGGCCGAACGGCAAGTACACCGCGGGCCGAACGGCAACTACACTGCGGCCGAACGGCAACTACACCGCGGTCGAACGGCAAGTACACCGCGGGCCGAACGGCATGTACACCGGGGTTAGATTTCTGGTTTGTATCGTTTTTTTTTTTTTGAGTTTAAAACAAGTATTTTATAGTAGAAATATACGAAGGTTCGTATTTTTAATTAAAGGAAATTTAAATCCGTACATAATATCGGCTTTGCTGTTATTATGACGAATCAAATTTATATTTAACCACTGTTTCAACGATCTAACGCAGATTTTAATGGAACTTTGTTGTCAAATATGAAAACATGCATCGATCCCGTGCATGCTATCACGTCGACATACACCTGTCAATCATCCAGGATTAGTTTGGGAGATTTTATTCTCTTTATTTGGTTGGCTGTGGGAGGAGCTTACCGATATTTTGTTCTAATGTGGTATAGTTTGACACCATAGGCCTAACCGGGAATTGGTAAATTAAATTATTCCCATATTCTTATTCGAGTGGCTATTAATTTTAAAAAATGTGGTCAAATGAGCATATTAAATAAAAGTGCAATACTCTCAATCCATATGTGGCAAATCCATTGGCCAGTGAAAATTAACTGCGAGCGCCAGAAGCTGGAAATGTGCGACATTTTACGATTTCCTCTATAATTCCAACGTATGCCATCCGAGGATGAACTGAATAAAGATTACACAAACGATGTGTGTTGAAATTTTTCAGAACTGTGATGGGACACGTGTATAAGGCCAAAATGAATAATGCACGCGTTTTCCGGAACGGACACCCCACAATTTGGGGCGGGCGGTATGCTTTTCAATTTATTTAATTTTTCCGTTTTATTATGTATTAACAAGCTATTTAAAATACACCATTTATTGTATTCTCTACCAGCATTCCTACAGATAAGATTTTAGTCATCATATTAGAATAAAAATTGTCATGTTGACAAGTTATGAAAACCACTAGCCCTGATCAGAAAGTGCAGATAATTTGGGGAAACCTTGCGTTCACAAAAAGCCATGCGGTCAATACGTCATGCATGTGTCTATTCCTAGTATAATTTATGTAGGAATCTGAATTATAAAAACACATTTGTTTTCGGAATGGAAGTAGTGTACCATAAACCATGCATCATTTTATTTTGTTATATATTCATAAAGTATTGTTTACGTATATTGCCACGAAAAAGTGAGTGAAACCCTAGATTGGGAAGTTGTTAATCGCCGTTATTTTTGCGCACATCTGTATATCTCAAACGCCAGGTGCACGCGAATTACGTCAGCATTATTCAGAAACTGAGCGCGAGGACTGTGTAGCAATTGACATTGTTTGCTACATCGTAACTTTTTGAGTGAACATGATTGTGACATGTCACTTTCTCCTCGATATTCCCTTTCAAGTTTCATCAAAGGTCCACTGGCATGCTGCCGCGGCTTTATCTTTAAAGTAACTACAGTATTGAAAGGATTTGAATATTTAGGTTCATAAAATCTTCGCGGGCGAAAAATACCTTATCATGCACGCACAAACGCTCTTTATTGTCCATTCTGAAGAAAATTCTGGCACAGATTTTTATACATTCAATGGACAGCAGTAATTTCCAAAATGAGGTCCACATGGGTGGATGTAGTCAGTATATAATCCAAACCAAATAATATTTTTAAATAATGTAAAAAAAAAAATTTGAACAAGAGAAAACAACATCACAATAACAAATATTTAAACATGGGCAAACAAACAGTTCAAAGTAGGATGCGACAACAAACCATAATCCTTATTTTATAATCAGTCTTAAATGACAGGATGGTGATTCAATTCTCTAATGATGAAGCTGCCACGTGTGCACGGCATTCCAATGCTTATTTCTCAAAAAGACATCAAATCTAGATGGAGTTTGTTGTCGGCAACATCACACTTCCGTGTCGCCTAATAAATTAACAGCGGGAGCCTTTTCTAATCAGGATGGATTATGACACCTTGATTTTATGACAGTTTACTGGTGGGACGTTGACTACTTAAAAGATTATCACACCTTGTCACCAGACATATTAGCCCTCAAACATATAATAGATCGTCTGGCGGACGGTATTTAGACAATGGGCTCAATCAAGCCACATTTATGGTGTCCTCTTTGTGTTTTTCAACATCATTCCAAGAACGGCAAGTACACCGCAGCCGAATGGCAAGTACACCGCGGTCGAACGGCAAGTACACTGCGGCTGAACGGCAACTACACTGCGGCCGAACGGCAAGTACACTGCGGCCGAACTGCAATCATCCGGTGGAGCCGCGGTGTAGTTGCAGTTCGGTCGTGGTGGCAACTCAAACCGCACCGCGGTTAAGTGGACACTTGTTTTGTCCAGCGGGTAGGGTCCTGCGAATATTCGATTCGAGATTCAATTCGAAAGTCAAATTCGATTCGAAATTGCCAACTCGAAATTTCGAATATACACTGATGGAAAAGTAGGCTGTTTACGGACAGGTACACACATCGATCTTAGCTGTTTTGTGCCATTTAATTACAGAAAATGATGTATATATGTACCTTATAATTCTCATTGTACATCGCGATGATATATATTAAATATAAGTATAGACAGCAATTAGCCACTATAGGACAACTAAATATGTCTGATTTCTATCTCTGAACATGGTAGCCAAAAGCTCGGAGATCGCCGATGGACCGACGACGCGCGTTAATTATAATAGCTATGAGACTGATCAACCGCTAGCGTTATCCGCGGTCTATCCGTCTCAGATTCCGCGTTATGTAATATAGCTCAGAATTTAAACAACACGTGTTCCCGGCATCGAAAACTGCATTTTGGCGGTGTTTTCCTTTGAAGTTTACTTTCAAATTTCGGAGCGTTCTTTGACACTTGACAAAACGTCATCCGTTATTCATGTTTATTTTAAACATTATAAAGCTGCAGGCTTACACATGTGATGAATGCGACATGTTGTATAAATCGCGAGCATCTGGGACAACGACCCATCTATGGAATCATCTGTCCAAGAAGCACCCAGCACTACATAAACAGGCTACACTGCGACTGTTGTTGCATCTTCAAGTTTATAACAACGGGTGATTCCGAATGTTGATTTGCAATGTTGCATGCACATGCAATCTGTACAAATTTTGCGTGATTTTAGTTCCAATAATCCGTTTAGTGGTTATATAATCGTCGTGACGGCCGCATGGACGTTTTAATCAATTATCAATTGAAGTTAATAGTATTGCAAATGACGGTTCATCGCCACATAAGTTATGATGGAACTTCATGCCCACTTGAGAATACAACATACAGATATGATTCGAATCGATATTCGATTCGAAATTCAATTCGATTTCCTGAATTCGATTTGATATTCGATTCGATCAAAATCTCCAATTCGCAGGACCCTACCAGCGGGGTATCTATATTTACCTTTATTCTAGATGTTTCTTGCATTCAATGTTCCTTTTCCTTCAAAACTTACACTATTGTCATTTATAAGCTTGTTTCATATAATATTACAGATTTCTCCCACATGAAGTCAGATATCCAGGTTATGTACTGGTATGTCTGGCTTTCCATCAGTTTATACCTTATGTCCCCATTTGATATGAAAATCGTATTTACATGAATTCTTAACTCATCAGATTAACCATTACCCAATGCACAAATGACCAACTTCATTCCCCCCAGCCAACACATCGCCCTAATTTCTTGCATCTTCATTTTTTTACAAACAAAAAAAGGGACATTTGATTTGCAATGGTGTGTGTTCATCTTCGTGTATTGAGAAATGGTAATAGATACACTTAAACTCATGAGATCTAAAAATCTTTTCTGGGATTTCTTTAGTATTAATTGAATTTTGTAATTATGACATATTATAACCAGGTTATATGAGGTAAGTCAGGTAAGTTTTCAATTTGCGACAGTCTCCAGTTCCAAAAAACACAACGAAATTTGGTGAGTTATCAACGGCTTTCAAAGTATCATTTGGCAATGATACTAACAAAATATAAAAATTACCTTCAATTAAGTTTGTGATATTGAGGACTATATATATGGCTCAGATTTCCGATAAATAATACAACCAAATATCATGTTTAATCAATGATTACTTGAATATTTTACACAGATGGAAAATTTCTGATTGTGGAAATTTTGTCGATTAAAATTAATAAATATCTCTTGAAAATTTTTTGATAATTGTAAGATTGAAAATGGTGCACCAGGCTTCTGGTGCTCGTGTATCAATATTTGAAGAACGCGCTGTTTATCTGGAAGTTCATACTAATTTTCTCTCCACATTGTTATTAAATAAGTTTTAAATAAGATATAATAAATATATGATACAAATTATTAAAATTATTGATGTTTTTTATTTTATATAATAATTTAGATTTAAATACTTTTAATTTAAATACTTTTGTTACCGTCATGTGACTAAAAAGGGAAAGTGTCACTATGGGAACTTGTCAGGTAAAACGTCCCCATTACTCAAACATTATAGTGAAATCTCGATTATCTGTGATCGTTATTGAGTTTAACACTTTATTTACTAAATGGATTCTCCCAGTCAATTATTAAAGTATACATTGGAATAGTCTATCATTCATTTGGAGGGATGTTCAGTTAATAAAAGGAGACAACAGACAGAAAAACAAATAATACAAGAGCAGAATAATTCATATTATTTAGTGGGAAATGTTCAGATAATAAGTTCAACAAATGACCTACGGTTTGGTAGTTTGTTGAACTTATTATCTTAACATTTCCCAATGTCAATCAGCATTTAGTATAGAAAGGGATAAACTTACTGAGGGTGGTTGAATTTTTAAATTATATTTTTGTACCTTTCAGGCTGCACTTCCTCATTCTCTAATGTCGAGATTAGGCGCTGTGCACAGATCAGCTTTCCGTCATCTCACCACCTTCATAAATCAGCTGCCACAGTTGGACGTCACTCATGGCTTTCCTGCTGCTTACCATGAATTACTGCATCTACTTAAACAGATGCTGCTCATATCATCACAAATTAACAGTGGGTCGGGGTCTGAAAAGAATGTGATCAACATTCTCGATAACGTCATTGTAAGTTTATGACTTTAATTCCAACAACAAATTTGCATGTTCCATTTTCTACTGAAATTGCAGGATCTTAATTTGTTTTCAACAATAAATATACATCTTCAATATTCTTCTCATGAACTCAATCGCTGGGGATAACTTAGTTGTTATAACCCTACTACATGTATATTTATAACAGTTCGCCCCTCCAATGTTAACACTGTCTGCATATTTACTACACTGATTGCAGCTATGTGTTGATAATCTTTTGAAAGATAGTGTGTTTGTAAGTTTATGTGACATTTATATTTATTGGTAAACTTGTGATAGTGAGAGTGAAGTGAAACAGTCCATTGTCGTGTTAAACACTCATAGCTAATAATAATCTTGTTCCACACATATGTTCATCCAAAATTGGCAGTACAGTGTCATTCTTATGATATAATTTATATAAAATTACTCTTGTTCACAAAATCAAATATGTCTGTTTATAAGTGATTGATTTGGGATGAATTAACATATTTGCATAACTCAGACGTTGTATTGTATTGTCTGTATTGACTGATGTTGTTGAAGTTTTCAGCAATAGTAGTTAAATCGTACATTCTTAGGTAGATAGTGGCTCAATAGTAGTTAAATCGTACATTCTTAGGTTGAAAGGTGGCTCAATAGCAAAATAATTTTTTGAAGTAGTATAATAAACGAATAGCATAAATAATGTCTTGAATAAAATAGTTTCAGCTCATTACTTTACTCTTATTGTTTAACCAGGAACTGAACACTGCATGGCAACAAAAAATTGATATAGCGAATGAAGAGCGAGAGGCAGTTCATCAGCAGGCACGGAAGCCATTTGTTGTAAACAATAATGTTGAAATCAAGCCGAAAGTAAATAAAGAGAAAAAATATGGGAAAGAGAACAAATCAAAATCTAAAGGTAAACTGAACTTACAGGTAGTTAGAGTGACTCAACATAATGTCTCTATCGCTGGGACATCCCAGAGTTTACCCTACTGCAGCTTCTTACTTGATATCTCAGAGTCTATCCTTGAGTTCACCCTTGATTTATTGTCTTAATTACATACACTCATTACAAGCCTGAGTTTATTGCGCCTGTAATTTTCAGAATGAGGTCCCAGAGGGTGAATTTAGTGCTGCTACCCCACACAGCAGGCTAGCATCACCAAATTCACCCTCTGGGGACCTCATTCTTCATGGCCTCATCTGCTATGGGAGACATAGACTCAGACTGAAGTTCCCAAATGGTGAATATTGTGATGTACACCCATTGGGAACCTCAATTATGCAATGTGTCGTCTGCCAATTTGGGGATATAGACAAACTAAACTAAAAAAAGAAATAGAATCTATGTGAAGAAGTTTCTATAGAAATTTGATAATAAAGAAACTTTCCAGAGAAGATAAGGCGGCAGGCCTAAGCAGAATGAGGTCCCTAGAGGGTGAATTTAGTGATGATAGCCCGCTATGTGGGATAGCGTCACTAAATTCACCCTCTGTGGACCTCATTCTGCAAATGACAGGCACACTAAACTCAGACTTGACTCTTTCTCATTCAATGTGACTATATGTTTCTCATTCATTGACAACACAACTAGTAGAAATATTACCATGTGCATCCCAACACTTGGGGAGGAACTTGTCCCAGTTTCCTTGGCTGTAAAATAGCTAGTGATAACATTAGGGCTAGATACTGGTTTACATCTAAGCATCGTTCATATGGCTTTCTAATGCAGACTTTATTTATTGGGTGGAATTTTGTCAATTTAAAAAACTTTTATCAAACAAATCAATTGATACATAATGCTATATTTAGCGGAAAGAGTGATATCTTACGGTCATAAAATTATGACTCACAATGATGTATTATCATCTAACCGTTAAAGTATGCAGATAATATGCTGTATAATTAGTAGCAATCACACATTTGTTTACATTCAGAGAAGACCCGAACAGTTCCGAAGTTTACTCGGCATCATTCAGCTTCTATTTCGACAATCGAGTACATCCATTCACAACAAATTTGGGAACACGGGCACTGTGATTTTATTCCAACATCCCATCACTGTTATGGCTTTTATTTGCCCGTTTGAAAAAAAATGGTTGTACTCTGTCAGCAGTTATATCAACAATAATTTGCCTGAATAATGAAATTTGGTATGGATGTTCACCACTATGAGGACATTCAATGGAGTGTTCAATCATTTTGTTCAGGTTTTCTATTCTGGAATTATTCATCTTTGTTTAACTGAACATGTTCATTTTTGAGTCCGTCTGCCTGAGTATCTCAGCCATACCTTTAGATTATACATGTAGGTATGCCTATACCAGGCGGTATGCCACATGGGGGTATGCACCAGGCGACAGCCCAAATCTTGTTTCCCTCTAAAAATTTTAATTCTGTTTAATGTTTAGTTACCTCAGGCACTGTCACAGACATACTTATTTTACATTAATTATTGTAATCGTATTTATTGAGATTAAGGCAAAAAAAAAATTATATCTGATTGTCAGGCAATTTTTTTTAAGATTACCATTACCG